>PDHP01000053.1:0-86405 GCA_003339455.1 Ophiocordyceps camponoti-leonardi (nom. inval.)
CCACGACAGACCCCGAGACAGGGGGGGAGCGGGGGGGGGGGGGCCGCCCCCCCCCCCCCCCCGCCCCCCCCCCCCCCCCCCCCCCCCCCCCCCGAAACCGCCGGCAAACGGATCTGAGCCCCTACATGCAGCATAGGAATACCCTCGTCGATACCCGGACACTACTACTGTACATATATACATACATACATACTCATACTCGGATAGATACAGATCAGCTCTTGAAAGTGGACGAACACGAGAAACAAACTCGTCTCTCTCTCTCTCTCTCTCAAAACTTCTTCTCCAATCACAAACGGTCCTGCACAGTGCCCGCTGACGAACCGTGGCTGGCTAGCTAGTTGCCTACCTAGGTAGGTAGGTCGTCGTCCTTATCGGAGTCATAGCCTGCTAGCTTAAGGTAGCTTATGACTCTATCCTCGTTGGCGCGCCTTGAAATTTTTCCTACCAGTCTGGGGATGGCGACGTAACTTGACTTATAGCCTCGCCTTTCCTTTCCGCTGACCAGTTCCTCCCGAATTGGTCAGTTCAACACAAGAGAGAGAGAGAGAGAGAGAGAGAGAGAGAGAGAGAGAGAGAGAGAGAGAGAGAGAGAGAGAGAGAGAGAGAGAGAGAGAGAGAGAGAGAGAGAGAAAGCAGACGCGTCAAAGTCGCGCACCATGGACAGACAACTCGTGTCCGCTGTCGCCTCTCTGGCCATCGTCGGTCTCACCACCCTACCTGCCCTTCACGCTCTCGTCTATCAGATCCGCCGTCGCACTCCAAAGGACTATTTCTACAAGGACAAAGATGGCAGCAGTACACCCGAGACTATCGCCGCTTTCTCCAATACGGCATCGAAGGCTGTTATCCTCGCTCTGTCTGTCGTGGCCTTGGCCTCCAGCGTCGCCTCTGCCGTCCTGACCACGGCCAACTCGAGCTTGGTACTTGAAACTTGGCTGCTGGTTGGTTCCTGGGTAAGCCGGGCCGTTCCATACCTACCTTTCGGTCCCTTTCTGACGACCTGCAGGCTGTCGTGCTGCTGCAGGCGATATCTTTGTCTGCCAACCGCACGCCTGTCAAGGTCCACGACCTCGGCCTATGGGCCTTTTTCGCCTGCCTCGCCGCCCTCGTGGCCACCATCCTCCAGGCCGTTGATGTCGGCCGGCGCGAGCGGCCCCTGGAGGATTCCTCCTTCATCCTGCGTCTCGTTAACGGCTGCGTCGGTCTCGCCCTCTTATTCGCCTGTCTCTCCATCCCTCGCCGCCCCCGTGTCTTTTACAAGGGTCAGCCTGTCGATGATGAGTGGTCCGTTTCGGCCATCAACAGACTCACCTGGACTTGGGCCGGTGCGCTTCTGAAGACGGCCCGCAGTAAGGGGGATCTTGACACGCGAGACATCCCGCAACCGGATCATTTCATTCGAGCTCAAAGCCTCGTCGCGGCCTGGCCCGACACCAACCTCCAGGGCAAGCTCTTGCCATCCATCTTGCGTGCTTACGGTTGGCGTCTCGCTTTGCAATGGGTCATCACAATCGGACGATGCGCGTTAGGAATCTTGCCCTTCTGGGCCATGTTGCGACTTGTCCAGATCCTGGAGAAGAAGAGCTCGGGCGAATTCTCTGCTACCGAACTCGCTCTGGTCCTCCTTATGGGTGTCTGTGGCATGGCTGAGCAGGTGAAATCTCATCCTATTTCTGGCCCCTCGTGACCCCTTCTCCTGACAAGAAAAATCGCAGTGGATCGATGGCTGGGTCGTCTGGTACGCCATCACAAGGCTCTGTATCCCTGCTCGAGGCCAGCTCTCAGCTCTCGTCTTCGAAAAGTCCCTGCGACGAAAGAATGTTCGAGCAGCCGGTAAGCCGGAAGATGATGCGGCAGACGACGACAAGGATGGCAACGATAAGGATGACGACTCGGACGCGGCCCAAGAGTCCTCCGTCACCAAGTCACGCCAGGCCATCGTGAATCTCGTCGGCGTAGATTCCAAGCATATTTCCGATTTTCTAATGATACAATTCTACATCATCAACAGCGTCGGCAAGCTCTTCATCTACTCGGCCTTCCTCGTCCAACTAATAGGATGGCTTCCCTACGGAGCCGGAATCCTTGCCTGGGCACTTGTATTGCCCGTGAACACCTGGGTCTCCAAGCTGTATATCAAGGCTGAAGACGGCCTCATGAAGACAAGAGACAGCAAGCTGGCCGTCGTCAACGAAGCGCTGCTCGGCATGCGCCAGATCAAGTTCTCGGCGCTCGAGAGCCAGTGGGAGGCCAAGATCCTAAAGATGCGAGAGACGGAGCTGGGAAAGATAAGGCGGGTCTTCGCCGCCGACACGGTCCTCTTCTTCTGCTGGGTAGCCAGCCCCATACTGCTGGCTGCGGCATCATTGGCCGTCTACGCTTCCGTCCACGGCATCCTGTCCCCGTCGGTCGCCTTCGTCAGCGTCGGCATCTTCAAGAGCCTCGAAGTCTCGCTTTCTGCCCTCCCCGAGCTCCTGGCCGGCGGCTTGGACACGCTCGTTTCCATCCGCCGGATCGAGACGTATCTGAGCGGCCCGGAGATGCAAAAGACGCTGTCCGAGGGCGTCGACGTCGGCTTCGATAATGCCACGATCGCCTGGCCCGTCGACGCCGAGGTGCCGGATGAGGATCGCTTCATCCTGCGCGACGTCGACCTCACCTTTCCCGCGGGAGAGCTGTCTGTGATTTCCGGCAAGACAGGCTCGGGCAAGAGCTTGCTGCTCAACGCCCTCATCGGCGAGGCCGACCTATTGAAGGGCACCATCTACATGCCGCCGACGACGCCACCACTGGAGAGGAACGACGGCAAGGCGCATCCCGGCAATTGGATTCTCCCGGGCTCGGTGGCCTACGTTGGTCAGTCTCCCTGGCTGGAGAGCGCTTCGTTCCGAGACAACATCCTGTTCGGGCTGCCTCTGTTGGAAGATCGATACGACCGGGTGCTCGAAGCTTGCGCCCTCAAGAGGGACCTGGAGATCCTCACGGACGGCGATCAGACAGAGCTGGGTGCCAACGGGATCAACCTGAGCGGCGGACAGAAGTGGCGCGTCACCTTGGCGCGCGCCATCTACTCGCGGGCGGAGATCCTGGTCATGGACGACATCTTCAGCGCCGTCGACGCTCATGTAGGTCGTCATATCTTTGAAAAGTGCATAGCAGGCGACATCTGTCGCGGCAGGACGAGGATACTCGTCACTCATCACGTCACCCTCGTTCAGTCTCAGACCAAGTATGTCGTTGAGCTCGGAGACGGCACCGTGGAGCATCACGGCCTGCTTTCCGAGCTTGCCGAAGATACGTTGCAGAAGATTAAGAGCCACGAGCAGACGGAGACGGAGACGGCAGGGAAGAAGAAGGCGAGGAAGAACAGCTCAGGCGTCCTCGAGCCGGGGCCTATATCCGCATCGGACCCTGCCGAGGGTGAGACCAACATGGACATTCCGCCTGCGCTTCCGTCCAAGGCCGGCAAGCAGTTCATCGTCGACGAGGCTCGCGAGAAGGGCATGGTGAAGCGGCACGTCTACGCGACGTACATGCGAAGCAGCGGCGGCTCTTTCTTCTGGATTGTCTGCGCCATTATTTACGCCGCCTTTGAGGCCGGCAACCTGGGTAAGGACGGGGCTCACGAAGGCGAAGGGAACCTGTGCTGATATTTACATGTCACATGTGCTTCTTCAGGACGTAACTGGTGGCTTCAGAAGTGGACGGACGACACTCAAAGCCAGGACGCCGCCAAAGAGCATGGCATGGCTTACGGCCTGTCTCTCCAGCATAGCATGCAGCATGCCACCTTGCACACGGGCGGCTCCCATGATGCCCCGAGGTCTCTATCGTTTTATCTCGGCATCTATGTCGCCCTGGCCGCGGGAAGCGGCATCATCGGGACACTGCGGTTCCTCTGGTCGTTTGTTATGAGCATCAAGGCCAGCAAGGCCTTGTTCGAGCAGATCCTCTATGCCGTCTTGCGAACCAAGCTTCGGTGGATAGACACGGTTCCCGTCGGACGAATCCTCAACCGACTGACGGCCGACTTCGACATCATCGACAACAGGCTCACCGTCGACTTTGGCTTCCTGTTCTGGCGCATGTTGGGTCTTCTGGGCATCATCGTGGCCGCCATCCTCGTGTCGACGTCGATCCTGCCGCTGGCCGCCATCCTCATCCTCATCGCCGGCTTCGTGGGGAAGAGGTTCATGGAGGGCGCCCGGCCGGTCAAGCGGCTGGAGAGCACCGCCAAGTCGCCCGTCTTCGAGCTCTTCAACGCGACGCTCGCCGGCGTGTCGCTGCTCAGGGCCTTTCACAAGACGGGCGTCTACGTCGAACGCATGTACGGCCTCCTCGACTCGTGGGACGCACTCAGCGTCAACGTCTGGCTGCTGAACCGGTGGCTGGGCTTCCGCATGGCCCTCATCGGCACACTCTTCACCACTTTCGTCGGCGTCATCGTCGTCGGCTCGCCCCTGGTGGATGCTGCCATGGCCGGATTTACGCTTTCCTTCGCCCTCGACTTCTCCGGCAACATGCTCATGGCCATCCGAGGCTACGCTTCACTCGAGCTGGACATGAACGCGGCCGAGCGTGTCGTCGAGTACACCGAGGTAGAGACGGAGGACCAGGGCGGCGAGGAACCGCCGGCTGCGTGGCCGACGTCGGGACGCGTACAGGTGCAGGACCTCGTGGCCGGCTACGCGGACGACCTGCCGCCGGTTCTCAAGGGCATCTCGTTCGACATCGCCAACAACGAGAGGGTGGGCGTCATCGGACGCACCGGGGCCGGCAAGTCGTCTCTCACGTTGGCGCTCTTCCGCTTCATCGAGGCCCGGTCCGGCCGCGTCCTCATCGACGGGCTGGACATTTCGGGCGTCAGTCTCGGCAGCCTGCGCTCTCGTCTGGCCATCATCCCCCAAGATCCCGTCCTCTTCTCCGGCACGGTCCGGAGCAACCTGGACCCTTTCAACCAACATACCGACGACGAGCTGCGCGACAGCCTCTCCCGAGTTCACCTGATCGACTCGGAGCCCGGGACCCCTTCGGCGGAAGGCTCCGGTCTCGGCTCCGGCTCGGAGGCATCGCCGCAGCAGCAAAACGCCAACATCTTCCGCGACCTCTACAGCGGCATCTCCGAGTCAGGAGGGAACCTGTCCCAAGGCCAACGCCAGCTCCTCTGCATCGCCCGCGCCATCGTATCCCGCCCGAAGATCATGGTCCTGGACGAGGCGACGTCAGCCGTCGACATGGCCACCGACGCGCTGATCCAGCGGAGCATCCGGGAGCAGTTCGGCGACAGCACCCTCATCGTCATCGCCCACCGTCTCAGCACGATCGCGGACTTTGATCGCATCCTCGTCCTCTCCGAAGGCCGCGTCGTAGAGTTCGGGTCCCCGAACGAGCTTTGGCATAAGACCGGTGGGCTGTTTCGTGCTATGTGTGATCATAGCGGGGAGAGGGAGAGGCTTGTCGAGGTCATTACCGGTCGTGGCCATACATGAATTACCTATACGGGGGAAAAGTGAAAGAGCGAAGTTTTATAGTTGTTTCTTCTCTTTTGTCATTGGATTCTTTCTTTCTTTCTTCCGTATCTTGATATAAAATGGCGATGAATATACGGATAAATGGAAAGCAAGAGGCAGTTAAAGCGAAGACGTCTATTCATATTCATACTCATTCTAGGAAATTCAAAGGAAGCCCTTCAATCTCACCCATCACAAAAGATAAAACCCAATGGAGACCTCTATAGATGAAGATAAAAGCAAGCGTGAAGAACTCACTCAAGCGTAGACGCAAACTCGCCAAATGCCCTGGCGAGATCAACGACGGGAGATAGATGACGGAGAGAAACGACGACGACCTCATCCTCATCATCCCTTTTCTCATCACCCCCATCCCAAGACGAAGGATGAGAAGAGGCGTAATCATCCTCCGCCAGCGCCACCGCCGTCTGCAGCGCGTTCCGAATCTCCCTCCCGTTCGCACCGGCCAAGAGGAGATGCGCAGAGCGCACGGCTTCGCTTACGCGTACCCTCCCCCCCGAACTGCGCTCAAGGCCATCGCAGGCGTTGGACCAGATGAGACGGCGGTGGTCGTCGGTGAGGTCGCCGTAGTGCAGGGCGACGTGAATCCTGCTGAGGAAGGCCCTGTCGAAGGAGCGGACGCGGTTGGTCGTTAGGATCAGCACGCCGCGGTAGTACTCCAGCGCTCGGAGGAAGAGGGCCACCAGCCCGTTGCGGGAGACGTCGCAGGGCCGACGCCTTTCGAGGTAGACGTCGGCCTCGTCGAGGAGGACGAGCGCGCCGTACCGTTGGCCCAGGCCGAGGAAGTAGTTGAGTCGTGACTCGACCGGCTGTTCGCTGCTCGTCGTCGTCGTCGTCGTCGAGAGGCCCAGGTCGCCGCTCGTGAGGGATAAGAGGGGCCGGTTGGTGAGCTCGGCCATGCACTCGGCTGTACAGGTCTTGCCGACGCCGGGCTGGCCGTGGAGGAGAAGGATGCGACCCTCTCCCTTGTTGCGGACGAAGTCGCCTCCCCAAGGCTCGACCCGGTTGCGATCGAAGCGAGAGGAAGTAAACTGGCCGACGAGGGCCTTGACGGTCCGCTTGATGTCTTCGTCGATGACGAGCTGGTCGAAGGCCTTCTTGTCCGGCTGCACCGGGTTGAGCTTGGCCACGTGCAGCGTCGCCCAGCGGCGCGTGCCGAGGACGAAGCCCGGGATGGCCTTGCTGCAGACGAGAAAGAAGAAGCTGTCGTTTCGTTCCGGAGGCCTGTCGGTAACCGGATCCAAGTCCTCGAAGCCGTGAAAGGGCCCCCTGAGGTCGCTGCTGCTCGGCCGCCCTCCTCGACCACAGGCCTGACATCCGCACCGCGGCGCGTTCTGCGGTAGACGATCCGTCCCCCTTCTGAGAAGCATCATGTGTGGCGGCAGAGGAGGAGGTGGAGGTGGAGGGGGAGCAGTCCATCCACGCGTCAGAGACCGATGATCCTCGACGCCGAACCTGTCAAAGCCGGCTCCGTCGCAGATGACGCGGCCCTTCATGAAGCCCGCCTGCGACGACTCTTCCTCGACCGGCCAGTTCTTCAGCAACATGCCTTCGTACTGCATGTACGTCGGTCGTCGGAGGAGCTCCCAGTAAAGCCTGCCTTCGTCCGTCTGCTTATCGCGCATGCTCCGCCCTGCCTGAGCCTCCCAATCCTCAGGCCATAGGGCGGCGGGGATGACGGGCAGTCTGGCTACCGGCTGCTCCCCTCGCCATCGCGAGACGCGGTGAACCTCATCCAGGCGCTGCAGTCTGCTGCCGTCCGACTCCAGCAGCCAGGCGGTGATGCTGTAGCCGTCGGTCTGGCTTCTGGGCATCATGACGCCGCTGACGACGTAGGCGGTCCAGACGCCGTATCGTTTGGCATAGACGACGGATCCGGGCTTGAGGAGCAGCCAAAAGAGGTCAAAGGTAACCATCGGCTGATCGAGCCGATGAAGATTCTCTTCCCGCCGCAATTCTTTCCCGAGATGCCTTTCCAGGAAGCCGAGGAGGACATCGACGTGCCGTGCCGTCGTAGAGACTTGCTCGGGACTGTGCGTGCTCGGCTGCTTATCTCGGTAGTCTGCCAGTTCTCGACGATGATGGTAGAGGGAGCGGTAAGGGGCCGGTATCCTCAGCGGGATGCCCATAACCAGGTCAGGATCATACTCAACGACGGCCTCTAGAGCATGGATGAGGTGTTCCGAGTGAATGATCATGGTTTGGGAATGAGTCTCGTCATCATTGTGCTCAACGTCGTCTTCATCGTCCAAACCGCGATCATCATACGGATAGACGATACCACGAGGGAGAGGGGGAAGAGGAGGAAGCCTGGGGTAGCTTCGACTGCCACGAGGCATATTTTGGAACGTCCTCGTCACAATCTGCAGCACAGGCCTCTGCTCACTATCCGAATCCCTCGAGGAGGCATCGAGATCTGCATCGGTAAAGGGCGCGTCGCGTACAAGAGCTGTGAGGGCGTTGAGCGTGCGTCGAACAGCAAGAGAAGGAAAATAGCTTGGTTCAACCTACTGTCGACGAGCCGATCATCTCTATCATAACGTTTGAGCGTATAAACAATGTCTGGTAACCTGCCGTCCGGTCCCGCAAGACTGGTCCATGTAGACTCCGTCGAAGACACAGTTAGGACTCCAGAGCTATCGATGGAACCGATGTCGTCCACTACAGACTGAGGCTGAGAAAGAGGAAACATGTAGACAAGGCCGTTCGTAATGGTTCAACTGGCCTCCTTGCCGATGCTGTTCCTGGACTGACGAGATCGGAGTGTCCTCAGCAAAACAGCCCAGGGATGGCTTGAATTTAAATAACATGACACTTACTTATTCATCACCGCTCAATCGGATGACTCTCAACTGATGCCTAGACATGCCGGCAATAATCTAGTCGACGCCCGTCAGCGGCGGTCTCTGACGCCAGCTCATTCCAAAACATTGGAACAGAAAAGAGAAAATAAAACGGCTCCCATTCGGCTGGCTGGCTGAGAGCTGCGGGTAAGACGCCTCCCCCCCTTTACGTGCGTAATTGTGTATATAAATCGTCAGACCAAACCATGCTGCTTTCTTGGCCCCCAACCCTGACTGACGCCCCAAGTCGGTTGGTACGTTTGAGACACTGCCGGTAAGAGCCGCCGGATATCGAGCCAGAGACGGTACTGGCCAAGCAAAGGTGGTGCCGTCCTCCCGAGATTTGCGCCGGGCCTTTTCTGGTGGCCGTTTTTGGACCCCAAAGCGACGTCGATCGAAAGATGGCAAAGTTTTTTCTTCTTTTCTATCGTTTCTCACACGCATTGCTCACGCGTCTGTCTGTCTGAGCACGCAGGCCGTCGCGGTTGTCTTCCGTTCCGCTCGCTGCCTTGCTTCCTCGAAAACAAGTTCCCCAAGGGCCACGACATGCCAAGCGTCTGATGGGCTGTGTAGTTGATATGTCTGTCCGTCTGGTCTCCCTACCGTCGTGTGCCACGTGCCATATTGCTGTATTGCGTGGCGTGTGGTATCGACGCATCATGGATTCCTCGCGTACGCGTTTCGAGTGCCCGAGCTCACATTGCTGGCGTGGGCAAGAAGAAACTTGCAGCAGGTCAAGGTGAGCTTGCAAGCTTTGGTCCATCCGTCGTCTTGCGCGATTCCCAGTTTGATGCTCACATCGCCGATCTTGTCCCCCTCTATCCTGTACGGCAGGCTCAGCGGGTTCCCCGACGGCTCCGTCTGCTCCTGGACGTGGACCCCGAGCTGCCGGACGAGCTCGAGAAAGGCCACCATGGCGTTGTCGAATTTGCGGTGCATAAACGTGAGACCCAGTGGCATGTCTCCGGAGCTGTAGAGCTCCAACACGTGCTTCTTTGGGGGCGGCTGCGTGACGCGCGAGCCGAGCCTGCTCGATGCCGGGCTGGGAACCTCGTGACGGACAATCTTGGAGGTGCTTCCCATGGGTTGGGGGTCGTAGCCCTGAAACCGGTAGCTGAGCTTCTCGGCCACCGTGACGAGGAGCAACAGCGCATGGCCCCAGGCGGCGTTGATCTCGGGCCAATCCACCGGCTTGCTGGAAAGCCGGCCCAGTCGGAGGCCGTTGATCGTCGCGAAGCTGCCGTCGTGACTGATGCAGAAGGTGTCATTGTACACGTTGGATCGCTGCAGCTTGTCTAGGAGCTGCGAATCGTTGTCGTACTTTGCGTTGACGCTGTCCTTCTCGGCCTGAAACTCGGCCATCGTGGTGGCGAACTCGTTGCGCTCCCGCCAGAAAGACTCTTCCTCCCTATCCAGCTGTCTCGACTCCTCCTCGAGGGCCAGAATCTCCTCGTCGAGACCGCTCTTCTCCTTCTCGAGCCTCACCAACTCCTCCATGGCCGCCCGCCGGTCCTTTTCGGCCTTGTTGAGCGCTTCCTGTTGAGCTTTGATGTCTTCCTGCGTAGGCTGCTCGGCCCGTGCCTGCCGCAAGTGTCTAACATAGGCGTCTCTCTCCTTGGACGCCACGTCCAGCTTTGTCTGAAGTCCGTCGACGAGCACCTCGGTGCATTCGACGCATATGGGGTGGTCGATGTCCGATCTCGCCGACAAAACCTCGAACAGCCTGTTCATCCTCTCCATCTCGTCAGCATCAGACGTTCGCTTGACCATGCTCGAGCTGGATTGGCGAAGGCGGGGGGAGGGCATCGTCGGCGGTTCCTTGTGCGGCTGCTGTGGCTGGCCGACCTGTGATTCGGTGAGGTAGATGAAAGACATGGCGGAGTCGCGCGGCTGGCCCCCGCTGTGACGCTTAAAGGACGGAGAGGCGGCGTTTCGTGACGCTTTGTCGTATAGGGCGCGTCGTGGGTGATCCTGCGGTGGCACGGCCGAGGACCGGGGCTGATTAGACGGCTTCGACTTTGGTGGCGATGACGGTGATGACGAGGCTGTAGGAATAGCGTGAGTCTTTTCCTCTTTCTTACACCTATTTGGGGGCCATGGAGACAAGGGTTGTGGGTGTGACGCACAGATGAGTAGGTCATAGGCGGCCGGGTTGAGGTCCTCGAGGGAGCCATCCAACCGTAGAGGCTGGCGACATTTCTGACAGTTCATGGCTCATGAAGGCGGTGAAGGAGAAAGATGGCCTTGGAGGTGGTGATTTTTGATAAGTCCTGCGAAGCTGCGAAGCCACCAAGCTGGTGGGCGATGAGCCGATGACATACCCGTAGAAGGCACGTGAGGGAGCACAGTCACTACCGACATCAACACTGTACTGCTGACAAACCCGTGTCTTTCTGCCTCGTGACGACCCGATTCTCTCTACGCGGGTCAGACGCGACGCGGTTCATCGGACCTTCCTCGACTCCGTTCGCAGCCATCGCGACGTCGCTGAATTCTCTGTCTCTAGTGCTCATCACGGTCGCATCTCTGTCGCGCTCAAGATGAGACCTTAGTCTTCGTCTTTTCACTACCTCCTCTCTTCTATCCATGGAACCTTCGGCCATGCGACAGCGACAACAAAAGTCGGCGCCGTATCATCATCACCAGTACGACGACGACGACGACGACGACGACGACGAGCTCTCGTTTGAGCCGCTCGAGATCCGGATAAAGAGAGACGCGGCATATAGACTCTCTCTAGAGCGCGCTCACGCGGATAATCGCTTTCAAGCTACCATGGCCCACATCTTTGAAAAGTACGGCCGCGACTTTGACGGCATTGGCGATGAGATCGACCTCATGACGGGTGAGATCCTCGTCGATAACGGCCACCTTCAGAACATGCGCGATGAGGGAGACGTCGGCGTCGCGAACGGTTTCGATCACGTTCCCGACGTTTCGATGGAGGACCTCGTCCACGGTAACGACGACGATCTTTTCTCTTCGCTTGCGCCGGCGCAGCGCCGCGACCCATCGACGAGTCAGGGGGACGACGACGATGAAGATGAAGAAGATCGCATCATGTCTGGCCGGAAAGCCGACCCGCAATCGCTCTCCCTGCTCTCCCAGCCCCCCCCGCAAGTTCCAGACGACGGCCTGTCGTCGCTGACCGGCCTCTTCGGAACCGCCCGCCCACCCGTCTTCGGCGCGTCAACCCCGCTGGGCTTCGGCGCCTCGCCCTTTGCCATGGAGCCGTGGACGATGTCAGACCCTTTCGGATTTTCTCCCTGGGATCCCCCGCGTCTTTTCCCCTCCCCCACAGATCGCTATCACTTCCCATCGCAAGACGGCGGCAACTCCATCTGGCAACCGGGCTACCGGTTCAAAGATGACGAAGCCGTCGGCCAGTTCACGACGCCTCCAGTCTTGGCACGAGTGCGACCGGATGTACGAACGAAGCCGATGAAGTACATGCTACCTTCGTCAGCATCCAAGCCGGACGACGCACAGGATCAAGAGGAAATCGACGAGGACGCCATCCTGATGGGCACAGCAGCACCGTTTTCGCAACTCGAGGCCCCGACATCGACACACATGGAGATGGACGAGCTCGTCATGCCGCTGCCCCAGGAAGTGATGCCCCCGACAGATACGCAAACCGACTCGACCACGACGGAAACAGACGAAGCCCCTCCGCCAAAGAGGCCAAGACTCGCTCTGACCAGCGCGGAGCAACCGACGCGGAAGCAACAGCAGCGCCTCGTCGTCGAGCTGAAAGCCCTGCCTCCGTCACTCCGTCATGAGTACATGTGCATCGACGAGGCAGCCGCTGAGGAGCCGGCCGACGACCGAACGCCAAGTCTAGACACAACGAAGCCAGCGCTCTCCCTGAACGAGAACGATGAGACGAAGACCTCTTCACAAGGAAGATCCGACGTTGAAGGCCGCAAGGAAACTGCCGCGCCCGAGGGCAACGTACTTCGAAATGAGCAACCTACTACCACTCCATCACCCTGCCTGTCAGACGACGAGATGCCCATCTCCCTACCGAAGCCGAAGGCGAAGCAAGCCGCCGCCTCCAGGCAGTCAACTCCACCACAGCGAACCTCACCACCACCCGAAGCGCCATCCGCCTCTGTCGAAGACTCGACGCCAGTCAACATCGCCAGCTCTCCCGCCGAAGAAGTCTCGACCCGAGCTCGTCGTTCCAAGAAGGCCATCGCTGAGGCCAAGCCGAATCCAAAGCCGAATCCTCAACAAGTCGCTATCGAGAAGTCCACTTCACCACCTCCCGGAGCGCCGTCCGCCTCTGTGGAAGACTCGACGCCAACCAACGTCGCCAGCCCTCCCGCCGAGCAAGTATCCACCCAAGCCCGTCGTTCCAAGCCCGCCAAAGCAAAGCCAAAGTCCACCTCACCACCTCCCAAAGCGCAGCATACACCCACGAAAGCCTCAACGCAAGCCAACAACATCCCCAGCTCCCCCACCGAAAAAATCTCAAGCCGAAGCCTCCGCGCGCAAAAGCCCAGCACGGATGTGAACGCAGAGCCAACTCACCTCGCCCCCGAGGAATCTCCCTCACCGCATCCCGCCTCGTCGCCGACCAACGACCCCGGCCAACAAGCGCCGACGCGGACGCTGCGTTCTAAGAAAGCCATCGCGGGGGTATCGACCCCGTCATCGAAGAGGGTTTCCTCTCCTTTTGGTGGAAAGCAGGAGAAAAGGTCGGTTAGCAGAGAGGTACGATGGCTAGAGAAGCGCAACGGTTCCGCACCCTCGTCCAGAAAATCCAAACGTCACACGTCCGGTACGAATGTCACGACACAAGAACGCTCTACAGGACCGCGCCAGGACAAAACCAAAGAAGAAAGCACAGCAAAAGATACCCAATCAGCAACACAAGCGAAACCCCGACAGAAAAACATCTCCACCCCAAAGCAACAAAGCAACACCACACAAGCGACCCAAACCCCAAAGACAGCACCACCTCCCGCCCCCTCCCAGCGCTCAATCCTCTCCCTCGCCGCGGAGGAGGAAGACGATGAAATAGACGACCTAGGCAGAGACCTCCACCTCTTCGCACCCCTAACCGAAGCGCCCCCCCGCCGCACAAAGATATGGAAATCCACCTCGCGAACGGGACAGCTTCTCCGCACGCCGGTCAAGCGTCGACCGACGATCGACGTCGCGATGAGCCCGGGGAGCGTCGTCGAGACGCCTGGCGGTACGGTTCGGACTTGTGGTCTGGATGGCTATCGTTGTGGGCGCGACTTTTGCTTCTCTTGTTTGTAGTAGATGGGGGGAAAGGTACCGTGGGTTGTATACATACATCATTCTGGCGATGGAAATGCCACCAATGTTTGCATACGTAGACGTTGTTCAAATATTGCAATGCAAGCGCTAGTTTGTTTTGAAGATTTTTTTTAAGAGAGATGGAAAGACGCTGCCTAGGGGACCAGGGAAACACTTCCTCAACCCCCCGAGAGTGGTGCAGGACGCGACGAGGTATACATAGGTAAGTTGATGAACAAGGGATACACGGATGACATGTGAAATGCGAGAAAAGTTGATGAGAAAAATGAGACAGATAAACAAACGGACAGGCACATGCAAGCCATGAACCTCTGCGCTGATCATTCAACTCCCGTTCCTAAACGCCATTGACCGTCGCTGCTGCTGATGCTTCTGCTTCGGCTTGACCAAGAAATGGAGATAATATGCTCGAAAGAGATGGGCGGGTGGGCCGTAGTCCACAACATATCGAACGCCGCATCAAAGGAGACAAAGTGTCCGTTCGAGTCTTATCTCCTTGGCCGGTGACCCGCGAAGAGTAGAGACCGTGCGGACAAAGGCATCGCCAACGACCGCAGAATTATCATCAAAGACGAGACGTCTTTCCCTTTTCGCCCCTCACGACTTGTACGGGCCGCCGTTGGGATTCGCCAAGTTCTGCTTGAAGACCTCGGGGTCGCGTACGGGGTCAAAGTAGGGATGAGCCTGAGCCTCCTTGGCCGTGAGTCGTTCCTGTCGCCGTCATGTCAGCAGATGGGAGACTGTCAAACGCCGGGCGACGACTGACCTGATGGTCGTATCGGAGCAGCTTGTCGAGGAAATCAATGGCCTCGTTAGAGACGAAACGCTGATTCTCCGAAGTGACAAAGCTATGCCACGGCTTTTGCTGGAACCGGCCGAGGATGTCGTCGTACTGAGCATCGAGTTCGATGTCGTATTTGTCAAGGTAGTCGAAGAGGGAATCGGTGCCGAGGACTTTTGCAATCTTGACCAGCTGATCCGAGTTGCTGTTTCCGTGGAAGAAAGGCTCCTTTCGGAAGATCATGGAAGCAAACATGGCGCCCAAGCTCCACATATCGAGACTGTAGTCGTATTTTTGAAAGTCGACCAGCAGTTCAGGACCCTTAAAATATCTCGAGGCGACGCGGACATTGTACTCGGTGCCGGGGTGGTAGAACTCGGCCAGACCCCAGTCGATAAGGCGCAGCTGCGAGGGGAGGCAGGTTATTTTCAAGTTGACGTGTCGCCCGGCAAGAGAAGACGACCAACCTTGCGATTCTCATGATCGATCATAACGTTGTGAGGTTTCACGTCGCGGTGCATAATGCCTTTACTGTGGCAAAAGTCCAGCGCCTTAAGCAGCTCATGGATGTAAAATCGAACATCAAGGTCGTTGAACTTGGGGTACAAGCTTCGAAAGTCGGTATTGTTGACATTCTCGAAGATGAGAGACGGCGTCTTGCTCTGGAGGACAGGAAGAAAAAAAGTCAGCTTGGTCCGGTATAGACAAGGGCCGAAACGGACTTGAGAGTCTCGAACAACGTCGAGCAAGGCAACGACGTTGGGACCGCCAGCCAAGTTCTGCAAGATCTTGATTTCCCTCTTAATCTTCTTCTTCTTCACCGGCTTGAGAACTTTGATGACGCATTTTTGATAGTTGACGACGTTGATGCCTTCGAAAACCTCGGAATATTTGCCCCGACCTGTAAAGTGAGGCTGTTATTATTTTTTTTGCCGTCGTCGAAAATCTTCTTCCCTTGACCATTGTCCACACGAGGGCAACGTACCGATCTTTCTCACGACCTCGTAATTCTCGAGGACACCCCAACCTGCAAAAGCGATCCAAGTCAGAGGATATGTACACACAACTCTTCCAGCACAGGGAGGGCATCGATCGACCCACTGATGTTCACGCTGTCGTAGTCCCAATAGGTGCGGGGCATCGACATGTTGACATCGGCGTAGACGCGCGCCATGCTGGGCTGCTGCTGAAGAAGGGGAAGAAGGGAGCAAACAGTCGCAATTTAGCGCGCGCGCGCTCTATGATGGGCGGCGAGCCTGAAGGGAGGGTGGTTGGCGTAAGCCGAGGGGTGAAGGTGAGAAAAGAGATGAGAAGGAGGGGGAAAATCGGTTGTTGGTGAGAGGGAGTCGAAAAGCGAGGCCTAACCTAGTACAGTGCCGAGTAGTATTCTTTCTACTCTCCCTCTCAGCACGAGGCTGCCGGCTCCACCCAAGGCGCGTTTGCTATTGGTCCAGAGCCTTAGTCCTCGGCACTGCACGCACCCAGGTCGGGTATCTGTATCTTGCGGGCGCATTTCCGCGGGGGGGATACATTTGCATTGCCGGCCTGTATGGATGTGCAGATAGACAGACTTTTCTATGCCGAAGCAGAGGTGCCCGTCGAATACTACCTGGGCATAGACATCAAGCAACTTGATGCCATCTACGAGAGAGAGAGAAAAAGACGTAGTCCTGGATATAGTCCTCTATTACTGCCGAGTACCATTATCGGATGCTACCGTTAGATCGGCCCTTTAGCTGCCACATGATTCAACCCCTTGTGTGCCTAGGTAGGTAGGCATCCGTCTCACGAGTCCCATCGACGCCGTTCCAAACCATTGCTAGTGTGTCGTAAAACCGTCAGCGCAACACTCCGCACATCTCGGGAAATGCATAGAAAGACGCGAGGCTTCTTTTCTCAGAGAGAAGATTAATATCTCGTCATGTCCTGACTGCGAGCTTCACCAAGGCCGAAACAATGGATCATCCAGCTGCAGCTCCAGATCCGACTAAGGATGACGATACAAAGATTCTCATCATGAAGCCAGAAAGCACTGTAAACCGATGCGCTCACCTGTTGGCGTGGTGAAGACGAGGCATCTTCCGAATTCGCAGCAGACGAGACCTCTACCAAGACCTCTCATCTCGCCAGGAGTGCTCTTAATCGTAGTCGAGCGTATCGAGTCCCGGCTCGACCACGTCCCAGGTTCGCTTCCGCAAGTCTGGCTTCGGCTGTTTCGCAGTGCCGTTGTTCTTCCCCTTCTTCTTCCGCTTGACGCCTCGTGTAGATGGCCGGTGCTCCACGACCTCGTCGGCCTCATCAGACTTGGGACGCTCTGCTGATTCCGGCTGCTGCTCTCGACGCAGCTCTCTCAGCTCCGACTGGCGGAACATTTCGATTTGCTCGTCCGTCAACGTCCGTTTGACGCCGTCGGGGTAGTAGCCAAGACCGTCGTCGTCCGCCGACGCGTATTCCTGAAAGATGGCTCCTTGGAGCTCTTGTAAAGCTGACGGGTTCTGGAACGTATGGACGAAATTGGAGACAGCCGCCGGCGTAAAGTGGCTCTGAAAGAAGCCGGATAGATCGTCCTATCACGGTCAGCCTGGCCCAGATCGTCGCAGGGCAGGGCCCAGAGCTAACAACCGAGATAGGAGGACCATCCGAGGGGAGGTTTCGGCCGAGCGGCGCCTTCATGGCCGTCTCACAAGCCATGGCGACGTTGCGTCACTGGATGCCGCCGAATCGTGACGTGGGTGGGTTAAAGTGAAATTGGATCAAGGTGGGCCCATCGAGAGATCATCACTCAATGACGTGATCACGTGATTCCCACCAAACCCGGCCAGCAACTTTGTGTCGGACCAACAACGCCAGCGACTGCTGAGCCTGCAGAACCCTAACCCGATGTATGTATGCCGCCGTAATATTCTCCCACTAGGCCCGCAGCAGCGCCAGCGCACTCTCAAAGGCACGCACCACCTCGTCGTCTGACGCGGCATCATCCAAGGTCAGCTCTGAATCCGTACGCGTGCATGGACGAGGACACGTCGTGCAACCCACAATGCTGCTGCTTCTGCGCCACCTTTTCCTCCGAGAGGTTGACGAAGCGCTGCCTGGTACGCAGGCGTTTGACGGCTCGCTCGTCGTCGTGCGCCGCCGCGGCCGAGGCCCAGGTCTGGAAGTACTGCGTGCATGCATCGCCTTAGCACACCTGACGAGGATGAGACGGGGATATGATGTACCGTAGAAAGATGCTGAGCCTCCTTTAGGATCTCTCGCTCGTGAGCATCAGCATCTCGCAGGGCCTTTTCGTAGCGTGCTTCGAAGTCGGTCCAGTCAAAGGGCGGCAGTAGTCCAGGGGAGTCTGAGCCGGGACCGTCGTCGTGATCGACGTCGTGTTCTGGCGTTCTCGACTCTGGGCGTGACTGCTTCGTGGCGGGTCCCTCGTCTTGAGGTTCAGGCGCTGATGGATCGCCGTTCTGGGAGGCGCATGGAGACGGCATCGCGGCGCGTCGAGAGCGTATGTATGTATGTATGTATGGCTTTGGATGCTGGGGCTTTGACGGGGGAGCATCTCAAGATCCAATTACTTGAAAAAAGTACTAGCGGGCAGACCCGTGCGTGGCGCTGCTGGCTGACAGCCACGCGCACGAGAGAATATTCAAAGTATCTCTTCACCCTGTTTACGAGCCGAGAGACAAGTGATGCAACCCAACAAAAGAGAACGCCACGATTAGATAATCCCCATCGTCATCGCCCACATCAGAGTCACAACTCACAACTCACAAGAGACGAGTGACAGCCTCACCTCTCACTCTCAGTCCCAGCTCTCACCCTCACCCTCACCCCAGACCGAAGAAGAAACCCTCAGGACATTCAATCCTATAGGGCCTTTCCTCTCATGGAGTGCGACATCTGCTCCCGCAGCCACGACGGCCATCGCCTCCCCTTCCTCTGCGCCGTCGACGCCCGTAACCAAATCTACCAGAGCCGACTCCAATACCTCCAAGCGGTTCTCGAGAACGAACGTCTACGCAGCGAAGCCAACAACCTCACAGACGAACAAGCCTCCCCCCCGACGAAAGAGGTCCTCGAAGACCTACGCTCCCGCCGTCTCCTCCTAGAAGATCGCACGGATGACATACTCGCCGCCGCCGATAAGCTACGGTCCGAGATCCGCGCCGCGCGCGACGAGGTCAAGGCTGCGAAGCTGGCTCTCGCACGCCGGAGGTCGGATCTAGAATCTGTCGGCGAGGGGGTTCGCGAGCGAAGGGCTAGTCAGCTGAGGGAGGTCGAGGCCGCTACGCAGACGCTTCGCTTTCGCTGGTCCAAGAGCGCTCAGGACATGGCCTGCACCCGCGCCTTTCTCTGCAACGAAGCTATCCGGCTGTACGGCTTCCGAAGGTCCAAGAAGACATCTTCCGGTCGGTATGACTATCAAATCGCCAGAGTCCCCGTTGTTGACCTGGCCAGCATGCACTGTAAGTCTCTTTTGTCTTTTCTTCCTATCTACAACATCCTTAACAATTGCTTCACAGCCCTCGGACCCGACGTCATCTCGACATCGCTGGCTCACATGGCCCACGTCATCATGCTCATATCTCACTACCTCGCCATCCGCCTCCCCGCCGAGATCACGCTCCCTCATCGCGATTACCCGCAGCCGACAATCTTCAACCTGGCCGGCTCCTACCAGCACGGACCGGCCGCATTCCCCAACGGCTCAAACGCCACGCCCTCATTCCTACAACCGCACGAGGCAGACTCTCAACACGTGCCCCGTCCGCGACCCCTTTTCGTCGACAAGCCGCTGACGCAGCTCAGCGAGGAGGACCCGACGACGTACTCGTTCTTCCTCGAAGGCGTGACGCTGCTGGCGTACGACATCGCCTGGCTCTGCTGCAGCCAGGGAGTGTCGATAGGCGACAAGGGCTCGTTCGAAGACATGTGCCATATGGGCCGTAACCTTTACAACTTCGTCTTCGAGGCACAGAGGCAAGGGTACAGCCACATGACCAAGGCGGTAGACGCGAGGGACGACGACCCGTCTTCGGAAGAGATGATGCAGAAGGACTGGATAGGTCGGTACTCGCACGGGACAATGTACGACTTCCTCGGCAGCGCCCAGGGGACGGAATTCACCCGGTCGTTTAAGCTTCCGAGTCCGATGAAGCTCGCCGACAAGCTTAGGCGGAAGCTTCTGGGTGACGCGCCCGCCGCCGACTGGGAGGTTCTCGACGATGATGCGTGGAGGGTGGTGGTGGATGATGAGGGGCGGGCGGAGGTTGATGGGGAGGCTACGGATTCGGCGAAGACGGAGGGGAATGGTTGGACCAAGGTGAAGCATAGAAATGGATGAGGGGAAGAAATAGACAAGGCCTGCAGGTGGTCGTTGAGGGCAAAGTGCTGTCCGGATCTTTGATCTCATATGCCTCTCTCCCAGAAACTATGTGAAGCCTATCTCCTAGTAGGGGAGGGTATTATTATACATGCTCTCAACAGTAACACGCTGCTGCCAACCGCCACTCTCACCCCTAAGCACAGTATAGCCAACAATTTTCACCTCACCAGGCCTAAGGAGAAAAGCATTCTCGTCAAAGACGACGACGACGGAAGCCTCGTCCTCGTGCGCGACGGCGATCCACGTCCAGACGCTGACGCCTCCTTCGCCAGCTTCGACGGTGAACTTGTCGTCTTCGTCGTCGTAGCGGATTTTCAGTCTCGGATCTGGTAGGTTCACGGCGGCGAGGGGCGTGGGAGTGAAGATGTTGGTGTGTGTGTATGTTTTTGTTGCGTCGTTGTTGATGGGGGTGCCTTTTGCTGTTAGGTTTGCAACGAGGAGTCCTCCTTTCACCTCTTCCGTATCTATAGGAATCGAAGCGAGTCTCGTGCTGTTCAAAGGCCCGACGGTGAAGTTCACCCTCTCCTCCCCCAAGCCATCGATAGGCTTGCCATCCCAACGGATCCAAGCCAGCGTCGCGACGCCACGGACGTCAGTCCACAGATCGCTAACGGCGTAGACGTCAAGGACGCCGCTGGAGACATTGAAAAGCGCAGCGACGATGACGGGCCGGTAGATATCCCTAGCAACGTAATGCAACACCTTCCACCTACCACCGTACTCGATCCCAGCCCACGAGGGGGCCTGCCATATATCTTCCAGCTGCCAGTAGAGGGAACCGAGCTGTCTCTCCCGAAAGCCCGACGCAGCGCGGTAGAACTGGATCTGCGATTTGTAGAAATCTGCTTGGAAGATTTGCGTCGCGTGACACCAGGAGGAGAAGTTGGCGACTGCGTTCGTCTTGTTGGGTGACGGGTAGTATCGCTGTACGGCCATGGTCATCTCGCCCATCCCCCTGCTCGAGTTGGCCGGGTTCGGAGCGAGGCCCTGAACCGGATAGTGGTGGTTTCGAAGAACGATGGTCGTGCTGTTGAAGGTAAGCTGGTCCGGACGATCTGACAGCGCTTCTCTCCACGTCGCGAGGCTAGGCATAGAATGGAAGCCGAACTCGGCGGCGAAACGGCCGACGGGGTATCTATTGATGTCGAAGGCCTCGGCGAAGCGGTAGTTGTAGTAATCCGTATCTCCGTAGATGTGGCCCTCGACCTTGTTCTCGTACCGCTGAACGATGGGTATCGGCCTCGAGAAGTTGATGGAAAGGTACCCGTTGTTCGTGCTGCTCGGCATGTACGTGACGCTACGACTGTTGCCGTACACGGCCGGTAAGAGGGTATCGAGGAAGAGCTCCTCATACTGACGCAACAGACGGGGATACTCCTCCGGCGGCGCGGACTCGTTCACCTGTCGTAGCCCGAGCGTCTCGAGCTCATTATTCCCAGCCCAGAGGGCAAGCGAAGGATGATGATTCACCCTCCGAACCTGATAGACGGCCTCCCTCCGGCAATTCTCCAAGAAATCGGCAGCGACGGGGTAGAAGGCGTCGCTGAACTGGAACTCGCTCCAGAGGAGGAGGCCCATCTCGTCGGCGAGGTCGTAGGCGAAGTCCGGGAGGTAGGCGCCGCTGGCCCAGACGCGGAGCATGTTCTGGTTTCCTGCTATGGCGGCCTGGAAGAGGGATCTGATCTTTTCCACGGTGACGCGTGGCCAGAAGGCGTCTGGGGGGATCAAGTTGCTGCCCTTGGCGTAGAATTCGTGGCCGTTGATTTCAAAGTGCCCTTTTTTTTTTGCATCATCACGGTCAGTGTATGATGATGATGATGATGATGATGATGAAGAAAGAGATGAAAGGGGGCTCTTACAGTTGTTCCCCGGAGCGATGCCTCGACGAAGCTGCTCCTCACTGACGACGCCCATATTCAGCACGATAGTCCGAAAGCCCGTCCTCTTCGTGACGGAAGCCAACACGCGCGCGTCGTCAAAGCCATCGTCGACGACGACGTCAACAGTGACGCTATACAGAGTCTGCTTCCCCATTCCCACAGGCCACCACAGACGAAAAGCCGAGGCGCGGAGGAGGACCTGACCGGAGATGACGTCGCCCCCATCCGTGACGTTCTCGAGACGGCCCGCGGCGACGACTCGGCCGGATCCGATCTCGGAGACGGAGTATCTCATGCGTGCGCCGTCGGGGAGGGAGCCGAGGATGTCGAGGCTGCAGTTGAGAAGCCAGTCCGCTCCCTGATCGGGCGGGAGGTTGTTGAGCTGTCCTACGCGATAGATGTCCAGGGAAGCAGCCGGGACGGCGATGGCGGGTATCGTGTCTTGTTGATGCTGCTGCTCTGGAAGCTGAACGATCCACGCATCCTGCCAGATTCCGACGGGGGAAAAAGCCGGTCCCCAATCCCAGCCAAAGTCAGACTGCTGCTTCCTCACAAACTGGCGATCAGCGAAGACGAAGCGACCGTCCAGAGCGCCCCTAGGCCAAGTCACCGCCCCTGGGAGAGATGCACGACGAGAAGCAGCCTCGGGGACGCTGGCGAAGACGACTCGCAGCTCGACGTGGTTGAGGTTGAGGTCATCGTCGTCGTTACTGTCAGTAGTAGTGCATGCGTCGAGAGCGTCAGAGACGTCAAAGAGCCACTGCCGGAATTGATTATCGGCGCTGCCGACGTGTTTCCCGCAGAGGAAGACTTCGGATACGGTGTCCAGCCCGTCGAAGATGAGGTGCGTCTTCTTCTTCTTCTTCTTTGTTTCTTGAGATGACGATGATAGGCCGTCGAGGTAGGTGACGTACGTCCAGTTAGACCAGGCTATCCAACGGAGGGAGAATTCGCCGAGGCCGTGATATCTATTGCATATTTCTGAGTCAGATACACAAAGATAAGAGATGTAGACAAAGAGATAGAAGAAGAAGGGAGAAGAGAGAGAAAAGGCTCACGGATCTTGGATGATGCCCGCCCGCTGTAGGTCTAGATGGACGTGAGAGGGAACCGCGCCGGGGACGGAGATGCCCATCCTGCCGTTCTTGAGCTGCCATCTCTGCTGCGATAGCTCCAATAGGCTTACGAAGCCGCCGCTGATGATGGACGGCTTCATCTTCCTTTCTTGTGTGTGTGTGTGTGTGTGAATGAATGATGCAGCACACGATGCGGGGGGGGAGTTGGAACCGTATGTATGTCGTTGTGCTGTTATTACCCCTCTCCTCTCCTCTCTTCTCCTCTTATGTATATGCAGGGCGGCCTACCTACTACTATGTATGGACAGCTGTATCACCGAGGCATCATCATCGACATCATCATCGATCATCGTCTGTTTCTCTGTCGCAGGCGACGTCTATTGCTGACCTAGGTATGTTGATGTAACACTATCGTAATAATTCTCGTCATCTCCTGCAGCCTCATTCTATCTGCTCCCCTCTTCCCCCCTCTTCCCCCCGTGATTCCTCTTCCTCTTCCTCTTCCTTTCCTGTCCCTTCCCTTCCCTTCATTCTATCATGACTCTCATCTTCCATCTCCAATCTCATCTCCGTCTCATCATCATCATCTCTCACACAAGTCTCTCCCATCCTCCTCGTCCTCCCACATCAGTATATCCTTTCCCCCCAATTGCCCTCCAATCGTCCTCCTCATCCTCCTCTCCCATCTCCTCATCCATCTCCGTTCTCAATCCCTTCCATCATCCTTTCATTCCCCCACAAACAATCGTCTTCCAGATCCATCTCTCCCTCACCAATCCATCCTCCTCCATCCTCCATCCCCCTCATCCACCACGTACAAAAGTCCTCCTCTTGTCCTATCTACCTATCTCCCTATCTACCTATCTACGTAGAAACGGTCGTTAGCGGAGGAATCTGCAAAGAGGAGGGGGGAAAGGGGGAAAAAGGGGGGGGGAAACATACTGATGCTTCTCTCGTCATCCTCACCGAAGCTGCTTTCTTTTTCTCTGGTTAGACACCGGTTGGGGGGGTGGGTTTTTTTCTGTTGTTTTTTTTGCTTGTTCTTTATTCGTGTGAGGGAGAGGGAATCCAATCCCCCTTGGGAGCTTGCTGCATTTGCTCAAGACGCGGACTCAGAGCAAGTATGAGTACCAGCGCCCCCGAGTTGGAGCAGCTCTATTCCAAGGGGGAGAAGGCGTCGAAAGAGGGTTTTTCAAGCTTCTTGAGTTGATGTTGATGTTGGTGAGAGCCGGCTGCCAATCTAACCCCCCACCCCCCCAGGTAGATAGATTACTTTGGGCGTGGCAGTTGTTCCAATGCTCTCTGAAGCGAAGAAAGCAGCAATTTATGCTGTCGCTTTGTTGTCGTTTGTTGCTTGCCCTCTTTGACCCATGCCTCTGTGGTTGTTTGTTGGTGATCTTGAGAAGTCGGACGACGTGGCCTTTTTGTTCTTTGCTGAGATAGCAGTTTCTGCTTGGCCAGTTGAAAGAAGTTGGTGCATTGTTGACCGTGATTTGTTTCCTTTGAAGACCAAGAAGTGGATGCTTTACGGCCCGTCGTCTCGATTCGAGGCTTCCCTCTCCCATGCTTTTTGAAGTGGTGATGTTTTTTGTGTTGTCTTTTGTTGTTGTTTTGCACCTGATCAAGTTCCCTTTGCTGAATGATTCGGGCATGATCTCTTTCTTTGGTGCTTGAGAGCGATGCAGACCTTTTACAAGAGTTGTGTCCGTCGCTAGAATCGGCCTTGAAGGGAGGACAGCAGAAGTCTTTGTCCAGCCAGGTTCCTCCCATCGAAGTGAATCGGCCCAGGTAAGGTAGATAGGAGAGAGCGGCCTCTTGAAGTGTAGGCTACAATCTCCGCGAAAGTATATGTCGGCCAGGTCGAGGAGGACAAGTCAAGATTGGTAGCCAAAGTCCTCCGACCAAAGTATATGTCGGCCTTGAATACTGAAGAGAGTCGCCTTGAGTTGAAGTCGGCAACCCCCCAGAATGAATCTCGACAAAAGTCGATTCGGATCTCCTTTTTTGTGTGAATGATCCTTGAAGTTGGCCTCGGTCAGGGAAGAAAAAGACTCATGATGAAGCTGTCAGTTTCCCCCCCCCGCCAATAATCGGCCTTGAAAGAGTCGCCATTTGAAGTCAAGTCGGCTCCTCTACGATGTCCGGACCTCGATCCAGGAGAATCACCAGTTTTTTTTTTTGTTTTGTCGATTGATCCTCCCGCTCATGATGAATAGGCCTTGATCGATGATGGCCTGAAGAATTCGGAGAGGTGTCAAGAACGAAAAGGGAGAGAAATATGACGACGAGACATGAAGAATGAAGGTGTGTCTGCAGTCGTTGAAGTTGATGGCTTTTTTTTTTGATGCCGTTTTTTCTTCTTCCCTTTTTTTTTTGTTCGTTCTGACCAGAAGAGCTGAGTTGATGTTTGTTTGTTTGGTAGCAGCTCATCCTCTCGATCATGATGTTTGTTTGTTCGTTGACCTTGGTATTCCAGACATCCGCTCTTCTTTTTTCGAGAGCTCATTTGTTGATTCCCCGAGGTAAAATTCCCGCCAGTTGAAAGTTCGTCAGCCCTTGGATCCGATTGGAAAACCCGTCGGATCCTCCCGCCAACGAGTTTGAGTTGATTTCGTTGACCTTGCTCAGGGAGGATCTCCTTTTTTTTTCTTGAGTGGTAAAATGTCGTCCGGGTTCCATGATTCTCTACGTCCTTTGGGGCCTGGCCTGGCTGGGAAAAATCCTCTCTTGGTCGACTCCTTTTTTGGGTGTTTGTCGACCTCTTTTCCTCTTCCTTGAATCCCGAAAATTCCCTGGTCCAGCTCCTTTTTTGCTGAACCCCCTTTCAAAATCCTCCTCATCCATCTCCCCATTTCCTCCACAAGACAAAAGAAAAAGAAAGAGTATTTGTTGCCGCAGGCACCGTCTGTGTCGTTTCTACTTTTCCCCGTCCGGTGAAATCGAAAGAAGTTTTGATGAGAGGGAACCAGGACCGGGTTTTCGAGAAAGACGGTGCCTGCAAGCCAAAGAAAAAAGTCAACTGGAAAAAGAAGCTCTTACCTCGACCGAACGGAGTTGTGCGCCATGGATTGTTTTCGTTTCTCCGTTCGGCTCTTTCGCGACTGGTCTACATCCGCCGTTGCAAGTGCCAAGTGTGTTTGAAGGCATGAAAGTAAGACGAAAAAGCAGTTGGCGATGTATGCAGAGAAGACCATTTGGGCCCCCCCCCCTATGATCCAGATGATCGAACAGTTCTTGAGAAAGGGGGGGAAAGCCCATTGCCGCAGAAAGAGTCGACGACTAGGGGAAAAAAAAAAAAAGAAGTGTCATCCTGTCGTCGATCGAGGCTCGAGAATCCAGTGTTTTGTTTTGTCGTTTGGTGACGAAGTGAAAAAGTTCTTGAAGAAGCAAAAGACGGCGGCGAGGTGAAAGCAGGAAATATCATCTCGGGGAGGAGGGAAAAAAGCTACTGTCAGTAAGAAGAAGAAAACCGCCTTACCTCTCCCCCCGTTTCCTGGAAGATGTTTCAACCTCGCCGCCGCCGGATCCAGACACAAGGATCTTGATGGGTCGTGAAAAAGACCGGAAAAAAAAGGTTGGGAGTGGCGACGATAAGGGGAGCTCAAAAGAAAAGACTACTGGGACTGTTGTTTGGTTTGGTTTGTGTTGGTTGCTTGACGTGAGAGGCTGGCCAATTCTTGGTTCGTGTTTGGCTTCATCGAGATGTTGCCTCCCCGTCTGTAAAGTCAGTCTTGTTTCTCCCCCTACCGTCGCCAGTCCAGATATATGATGGAGAGCCCTCTCTCCTCTCCTTGGATGATGATGAAAAGAAAAAAGTCCCAGGTTTTGATAGGTGAGGTTGCGATCGGCGACAGAATATGCCAGAGGCCAAAGGTATGTGAAAAAAAATCCAGTTGAAAAATCCCCCACCGCCGAACGACTGAAGAAGCGCCTCCTCAAGCGCATGTGAATTTGTGAAAACAAGTCCGTTTCGACGGCAGGGGATGGATGATGACCAGGCAAAGAAAAATGGTAAGAAAAATCCTGTTGACGAGGGAGCCGGAAGAAATAAAGGGAGTTCCTCAAGTCCCCCGTGTCTCCGACTCCCCCGTCAGATCTGTCGCCGATCGCAACCTACAAAGTTAAGAAAGACGCGCCTCCTCAAGCGCGTGTGTATCCAGTGATTTGTTTGGGCGGTAAAGGGGGGTGTTTGAGATGGTAATGGGATGTTGCCAGGCAAAAAGTTGTAAAGAAAATTCTGTTGATGACCGACAGGGAAGCCGAAAAGAAGAAAAGGGGGAGTTCCTCAAGTCCCCCCAATCTCCGACTTCCCCATCGGTCTGTCTGTCGTCGATCAGTCATGAAAGATTGCGCCTCCTCAAGCGCAAAAGGGGAGGGAAGGTCATCGCCGTAAGAAAAGATGGGCTGAAGTATGTAGTTGACCTCCCTCCCCGGTTGTAAGTGTGTGTGAGAGACCGAAGGTATGTTTCGACGACAGACAATGCCAGGCAAGAAAAAAAGAAGAAGAAGAAAAGTTGATGCCCGACGAGGAAGCCGATGTTTGGTCTTGGTTTGAAGTCTGAAAGAGTTTGTTTGTTTGTTTGTTTGTTCAGGCTTTCCCCGTCGGTTAGATCAGATCCCAGAATCCCGCACCCCCCCTTACCGCCAAACATGATCCTCCCTGATGAATGGACGTCCTCCTCTGACGCCGGAATGGAAGGAAGAGGGGGGTAGAGAGAGAGAGAACGGAGCTGATGGGAAAAAAAAATGGTAGTAAAAAAAAGAGCTCAAGTTCTCCCTCCCCCCCTCCCCGAATGTGTATGTTGTAAGACTCGATGTGCGGCCGGCGACAGGACAGCCAAGTTGAAAAGTTTAGAAGGCAAACGAACGGGGGCAAAGCAGCTGAAAGAAAAAAGAAGTTGGTTTGAAGTTTGTCAAGTTTGGTTTTGGTGGTGGCGAGTTTGGTAAGTTTGCTTGCGTCTTGCTGCTGCTGCCCCGTCGAGATGATGATGCCCTGTCGCCGGAAAGCTCTCTATTCCCAGACTGATTGATGAGTGAGCGCCTCCTCAAGCGCCGATTTTGTGTGAGTGATGAGTTGCTGGGTGTGTTTAAAAGAAGAGCCCGACTTCTCTCTCTCTCCCTCTGTTGCCCGCGACGAATGAAAAGAATGAGTGCGCGTCAGGCAAAGTGGTAAGAAAAGTAAAAGAGAGAGGAGAGAGAGAAAGCCGTTGCCGCGTGTCCAAAGGCCGGGAGATTCGTCAAGTCTTTTGAAAGAGGACGAAGGCCCTGGATCCGAGTCGAACAAAAAGAAATCCTGGAAAATCCTGGTATGCTGCACTTTACCCCGTGTCCCCCCCCTTCAGACTTGCGCAAGGCCAGCAGAGACTGACGAAAAAAAAAGCTGACGATGATCTCGAGTCCGTCTGTCTCACAAAAGAAAAGAATGCTTGGCCCGTCTTGCTGCGCTGGAAAGAAGTCTGATGTGTCGTGAAGAAGGGGGACGATCCGGGACAATGAAAAATCTGCTTCCTACGACCGGCTTGCTGATGCCTCCTCCATCTGCAGACATGACTCGCGAAGAGAAAAAGAGTCGAATCGAGTCTCGTCGTTGCAGGGGAAAAAGAAGAAGAAAGAAAGGTGAGGCCAAAGCAAAAAAAGGAAGAAAAGGGGTGAGAGAGCGTGAACAATCCGCCGTGTCACGCGTGCCTGGTAAAGAAGGGAAAAAAATGGCACACTCTCTCGCCGGTCGTCCTTCGGGCTCCAAGAAAAAAAGAAGAAGAGAAAACGCCGAAGGGAAAAGAAAAGGAAAAGGAAAACAGTTCGTGCAGTCTTGGTGTGGTTCGGGTCCAGCCTACGATGCAGAAGATTCCTTCAAGTCAGCAAAAAATTCAAGGAAGAGAGGAGAAGAGAGAAGAGAAGAAGAAGAGGGAGAAGAAGAAACTGACCTCGATACCACATTCTCCGCGCCACCATTGGGATCCTCAGGGGCAAGGGAAGGGGCTGCTTGTCTACTCCTCTGGCGGCCGTTGCTTGACAAACGAGATGGGAGCGATGGCGAGCTGCCTAGCAAGGGGCTGGCTCGGCTCACCGTCCGTCTCGTCCAGCGCCATACGGTCCATGCCGTCCAGTGTCTGCGAGGACCTGAATTGTCGTTCCCTCTCGGCAGATCCTGGCGCACGGGTGCCGTACGGCGTAGACGGCGCCGTCGGAGTCTTCTTGGCGTGGAACAGGCTCGGCTTCTTCTTGGTCAATGGCGCCTTCTGCTTCCTCGGAGTCTTGTCGGTGTCTTCCTGCGACTGCCGCGACCCTCCGGCCGCCGACGAGCCTGTGACCTGACTCGTCGGGAGGGTGGCCGGGATGGACGGGACGACGGCAGAGGTAGACGGCCCGATCGAGGTCGAAGAAGACGCTTGAAGCCCGGTTCCGTTGTCGTCGTGAGGAGCGTCGTAGGTTGCCCACAGCTGAGGGTCGATCGGGATGGGGCAACTCCCCGGTCCCGATTGGAAATTGTCGACCGTGTTGAAGGTGTCAGCTGTTGCTCGCTCCTTACCCTTCCCCTTCCCCTTCGGATCGTGAATCTCCTCCGCCACGGTGTGGTCCGGAAGAGTGGCGACCTCCTGCGAGATGGCCGACGGTGCTTGCTGCTGCTGCTGCTGCTGCTGGCGAAGGCGGCGGCTGCGAGGCAACAACTTGGGCCGTTGGGCGATCTCGTGGGCCGTGTTGATGACCGGCTCTCTCTCCTTCACTCTAAGCCTGTCGCGTTCGGCGGCGTCGTCATCGACCTCAACCTCCGTTTCCGCTTCCTCCGCATCGAAAGTTCCTGGCGGCGGACCGAGGAACAGCTCACCCACGACGGCGGCCTCGTCAACGCTGTCGCCACCGACGGGCGAAGCCGAGACCCCATCGTGGGGAGGCGAAGGCTGGAAATCAGGCGAGGCGGGCTGCTGCTGCGACGGCTGCGACGGCGACGGGTAGGTGAAGGCGGGCTGGGTCTCCTCGTCCTCTGGAGGCGGCGACTGTGGTGTGCTGGCCACCTGGGGGATGGGCGCCGTGCTGGCCTCGAACTGGCCAGCTCCGGCAGACGACGCGAGTGGGGGCTGTATCTCTTCGTTCTCGAGGAAGTTCGTCAATGCTTCCCACATAGCCCTTTCGAACTCAGCGTCGTTGTCGACATCCTCCCCAGGCGGCGGCACGACAGTCGATTCCGGGACCTGGTCCGGCTGCGGCGGCTGGTCGGCTGCGGCGGCGACGTTGGAGGCGGCGGCGGCGGCGGCGGCGGCGGCGGCGGCGTCCACGTCGTCTTCCGTCATGGGCTGAGGCTGGGGCTCTTCCTGTCCATCGGGCACAGAGAGCGTCGACTCACCCACGAGCGCGGAAGCGAAATCCGATCCGAAATCCAGCGGCGGCATCGTCTCCTGAGGGCCGGCGACCGGGGCGGATCCAGAGCCATCCTGAAGGTTCGGCGTGGAGGTATCCCAATGGAGTCCCTCGTCAAGAAGCGCCGCGAACTGACCTTCGTCGAACGACTCGTCCCCGACGTCCCAGTGTCCGGTGCTGTTGTCGTATGCTTGCACCCAGTCGTGCTCCTGCTGCAGTAGTGGCTCTTCGAACACCAGGTTCTCGGCCATCTCTACGTCAAAATCGTGCAACAGTGACTCCAGGGTCACAAGGGAGGAGGATTCTTGAGGCGCGGTTTCGCGGTGTCCATCCTGCACCACTTCCAAGACAACCTCGGGTTCGCCCGTCATGGCCACGTCCAACTCTTCGTCGTCCTGAAGAGTGCAACGCTGAAGTGCGGCCGTCAAATCGTCGAGCGACCCATCCTCCTCGGCTTGTCCGACAACTCCCTCCAGGTCCAGTACGTCCCCTTCCCACGTCCAGGAGTACTCCATCTCATCGTCGTCGTCGTCTCGGTCCTGCACGTCCATGGCCTCGCGAAAGTCCATGGGAACTTGAACAAGGTGCTGGTCCGATTCGTTGTCGTCATCGTCGACGATGATCATCATCTCCGGCTCGTCTACGTCCTCGGCGGCCGGGATGGCCGAACCCGTGGCCTCCCACTCCATGGAGCAGTCGGCGGCGGGAACGGCGTCGGAGCTACTCTGTCCGGATGGTCCTCCTGGCGACGTCACCGACGGCTGGCTGTTACGGAGGCGCTTCGTACTGCGTCCCTCCGGCTCTGAGGAGCTCTCGTACCCGCGAGAGACTCCGGCAACCGCGGTCGTCATCAGTTCGTCCTCACCGGACGAGGGAAGGGTCGTCGTCGCCTGCGGCGGCACGTCGACGCTGTCAGCCCCCCCCAGGGTCTGAGGCGTTGCGGCGGCGGCGGCGGGGAAAAAGTCGCTTTCCACGGGAGCGGGATCCTCTCCTCCGGCCTCCGGGTGGTCAGCAAAAAAATCGGCGTTGCCTCCGAGCGGGATCTCGTCAGGCTGCTGCGCCGTGCCGGGCGCTTCGACGGCTCCGTGCTCTTGCGAGCTTCCGTCGGATGCCACGCCGAAACTCTCCGGGACCCAATCGCCGTGTAACTCTGGCTGCATCTGGGTCTCTACGGCCTCCCCCCCAATGTCGGAGGGATCTGCGGCCGTATCCTGGGTCTCACCTTCTATCTCTTGCGAGCTCTCCGGTTCAACGACCTCGAAGAGGTGACCGGCCTCCCCGTCGGACTCGGAATCGGCCGAGACCGTCGGCTCGGGGGCCACCTCAGTCAGCACCGCTCCGGCAGCATCACGGTTGGCGGCGAGGCAGGACGACATGGCGTCCATCTGCTGCTGACTCTGGCTGTGCTGCTTCGTAACATCGCCCTCGTCATTCGGCTGACGGCGCGGCAAACGAGCCAAGGAGTGTGGCCAATAGGACTCCTGGCTGAATGTAGACGATGTACGCATGGTACGCGGGAGTTCCGAACGACTAGGAGCCGAACCCAGGATACTCTCATACTCGGCGGTGTGTTCCTCAATGAGGCACTCGAGCTGGGTGAGTCTTCGCTGATCCTGGGGAGAAAGTCGGCCGCCGTCCCGATCCCGGATGAGTTGCAGTCTCTCAAGGAGAGAAGAAGTCTGCGTGGAGCTATCAACGCCCGTTGTGACCGACGGGGGTAGCTGCTCATCCGAGGACTCCGCGTTGGTAAGATCCTCGATGGTGTCGTCCAGAATGTCAAGTACCGAACGAGCAAGGAATCGAAGGATCGGTGATAAGGCCCTGACCACCAAGTGGGGGATCTCAGTCGTGCAGAGAACAAGGGGTAGGGCGAGGGCGATCTCTTGCGCCAGCGTATAGGCCGCGTCGGTCCAGTCCGTAGGAGCTGGATCGCGGGGGTCGACCTGAAGAAGAAGGAGGAGAAGGAGGAACATCGTGGGGAAGACAGGATGTCCGGTAACGGTCCAGAGCGCGACGCAGACAAACGCGAGACAGAAGGCTCGGAAGCTGGTGACGAGGTAGACGGTGAGGAGATGGGGGCTGACGAGATACGCGAGGATAGCGCCAATGATCATGGCGGGGGAGTGTCCAAAGACGTTGACGAGGAAAAAGGCCGCGAGCTTGAAAAGAGAGGAGAGGAGGAAAGGAGGAAGCCCGATGAGGATATAGGCCAAGAGCCAGAAAAGGCCGACAACAAACTCCCAGAAGACAGTCATTGTGACTTGAGGCAGATAGGTAAGGGGAGGGAAAGTTAGCGAAAGGGAGCGACGATAGAAGGAGATGGAGAGAGCGAGAGAGCGAGAAGAGGAGAGAGAAGAGGACGATGGAAGGGAAGATGAGAGGAGAGAGAGGATGAGGCAGAGGGAGAGAGAGGATGAGGCAGAGTGAGAGGCACAGAGAGAGAGAAAGAGAAAGATCACGAACCTGATGATAATAAATAGCACGTTGGTGCAAAGATAAAAAAAACCACACACTGGTCGGTCGGCAGAACGTCTGCAGAGAGATCGTCGCGAAGAAGATGAAGAAAGAAGAAGGATACGATGTCTGCGAAAGAAAGCTTGCGAGAGAGGAAAGCTGAGCTGAAAGAGAGCTGAGAGCGCAAGTGACGATGCCGAACGAACAAAGAATATCACGATCCGAAGAAAATATCGAAATGGTGATATGAAGAGGAGAAAAAAAGAGAAGAGAAAGAAGAAGAAGAAGAGGAAGAGAAGAGGGGGAATTCTCTCTGGGAGGGGAGAGGGGGGAGATTGATGACTTAGCAAGCCTGATAGACACCGAGAGAAGAGAAGAGATATCTATCTCCCAACCGCCAGACCTGACAGCTGCCTTGAGAACAGGGGGGATCCACTATTTCGTGCAGATTGGAAGGGTAATGTGATCACCCCGTCTATCTCTGTTGAAAAGGTGGTGTGGAGAATAGGACAGGGGGGGGAGGAAGAGGTTGGCGAGGAGAGGAGAGGAGGAGGAGGAGGAGGAGGAAGCGAGTTGATGATTTTGATTTTCTAGAGCAATTTTGTGCGTATTTTCTTGCTATCTCTACGACGAGAAGAATGACTCTAAGCTTCACTATATCATGTATCCAAAAGCTCTTCATTACTATCTTGAAGCTCGTTCTTCTCCTTCATGAAGGTGAGCTTGCCTCGCTCCTCGGAGTCGAAATCCCCCTTCGATGACGCTGAGGCAGACGAAGCTCGGACCAGCTCTTGTCAGTAAAGAAGAAAATTCTGCAAGCGAGATTCTGCGGGTGTGCCTGAGGCAGTAAGTGGAGAGCTTGGTGCGTGCGTGCGAGGAGATTGATTCACAGGCGAACAACAGTAAGGGATTTTTTTTGTTTGTTTTTTTTTTGCCGTGAGAGTGAAGATTTTGCTGTTGATTCTTGTCTATTTCTCTCTCTATTCTGTTCCTTTTAACCGTATCTTCTTCTATAGTTTTTCTTCTCTTGAAGCTAGCTATTGTAAATACGTGCCTCTTCAGAGAGAGATACAGACAGACAGACAGACGGTAAACAGGCAGAGAGAGGTCGCTGAAGTCTTCACGGATGAGCCCCACTCACACCGCATGCAACGTACCTGCATATGACACACGCAGAGAGCAGGGGTGTCATGCACGTACCATGAACGTCGACCAACGAGATCTCGGTGTGAAAAAAAATCTGAGAAGCCAAGGTTACATGCTGATTCTTTTCCCTCCTTGCCTTTGGAGAGGAGAGGGGGGGGAAAAAAATCTACTCTCACTGCTATGACCATGTCCACCACTTTCCTCTCTGTCTTCTGCCTTGAAGAAAAAAAAAATAGCTGTATCTTTCCGCAGTCATTCTTGCTGGTAGAAAAAAAAAACCAACTGCAAATGATGAACTGACGTTGTTTTAATGATAGCTCTCCACTCACACTTCGGATAGGGTAGTTCGTGCCTGAACCTGTGGGTGGGTGGGCAAGTGGGGGGGCTAGGGTAGACAGATCCGAGATCCGCGCCCCCCTCCCCTCCAACGGGGAATTTTCCCCAACTGTCTCAGCGGGGGGAGTGAGAGGGCGGGGAGAGGAACCGCCCGCTCGGAGCCAGCCCACAGGTACGGGGTCCATGTACATTATTTTGTACAGACAAGTAGAGGGAACTCAGGCCTACGTTAAAGAAGCAGAGCAGAGAAGCTCTCTGACTGCACCTTAATTTATCTTGCTTCAAGGAGAAAATGTAGGGGAAAAAACAATCGTAAAGTAAATAGAAATTCGTGATTGATTCTACAGTTTGAAAGAAAAAAAAAAGGATAAAAAAAATCTCTCTCGTAAAATCATCAATCTTCATCATTATTACTATCTGTCTCCCTAAAAGAGCTCTCTCTCTGGCTCTCTATCTCTCTCTAGCTATCTGTCAGTCTGTCTGTCCTATCTGTCTGTCTCCCTCATTTTCTCTTCCCTCCCCCAGTCGCTCTCTTCTCTCCCCCTCTCTTTTCTTTCTCTCCCTCTGTCTTCTCTTCCTCTTCTTCTTCTTCTCTCTCTCTCTCTCTTCCTCGCTTACAACCACCAATTGTAGCAGTACCAGTGGGGACATATGTGGGTACCTTCATTTCCCGACCCCACCAGAGGACCCACTCGCACGTCACTCACCGATCTACCCCACCCGCCCATCTGGCAGCACAAAGTGTTCGGCAGCAGCAAAAGTGTCTGGCAGTCGGCAGAGCAGAAAAACTCCAGCAGGGCCAGCAAGCAGTGATTCACTCACACTCACACACACACCCCCCCCATTTACCCCGCCCACACCTATCCCCACTCTCCGGAAACCAATCACAACCAACCTCCACCCCCCTCCCCTTCCACCCACACCCCCCACCTAATCCCTATCAACAACTCCCATCCCCTCACGCCCTCATCTTGCTCTCCCCTTCGCAATCAGTCTCCGCTGCAATTCCAACAGAGCTTCCCCCCAATCCTCCTCGCCGCCTACCCTACTGCCAATCCTCGCAGCCAAGAACTCCCCCATCTTGCCCACGTTAAACGGCTCTCCGTAGATGACCCGCGCCACGACCGAGACGGCCACTCCGCCACCGCCGCCCTCAAGCCTCACATCAGTCTCAACGAGCGTCTTGAGAGGCACCAGTAGCAGCTTGCTCGTCACCGAGATGCTGCTCGTCGGGTCAGAAGTCTTGGTGACGGTCGTAGGAAACGTCATGTTGACCCGGTTGATTTGCCGTGTAACCATTCGTGCCTGATCCCATCCCGATGCCACCGTCCGTAGCAGATCCGACAGCTGGTCTTGACTCTTGACTTGTTCGCGGATGTAATGCAACATGAATTCCTTGGCCTGTTGTTGCTGTTGCCGTTGCTCTTGCTGCTGCTGCTGCTGCTGGACGAGCCGCACGTCAACCGCCCGCAGCGAGCCGACGTCAATCAACAGCTCCAATTCTCGCCGGTACGTCATCAAAAGACTGCTTCCAGAGAGGCCTGAAATAGCCCAGCCGTGCTTCTTCTCTATCCCTTCGACTCGTGCTGTGCAAAATTTTACTGTCAGCCATTTTCTCTCGCCGTAGACCCATTGAAAGAACGTACCTTTCAGCGCCTTGACCTCTTTGCTGCTCCAGCCGCGATACTTCTCCCTCGTCCTATCACACGCCTCCATCGCCTGAAGACACTCCGTTTTCTTCAGTGTCAGCTCCTGCACTTGGACAGACGACTCCTCCAGCTGTCGTCGAAGCTCGGCAATCTGCTGCTTCTTGGCCGCCACGTCGGCGTCCAGAGTGACCAGCTCCTCTCGCGCCGACGCGAGCTCGTCCGCGTCGCAGTCGGCCAGTTCTCGAGCGGCGTCTTGCAGCCCGCTGCTCTCCTCCCGTAGAGACTCGTAGCGAGCTTGGGCGTCGGGCAGGACAGACGCCACCACGTCTTGCTGCTCCCTCAGCGCCTTGTCGTCCTTTTCCATCCCTTCGCCGATGCTGACGAGCCCTTCCCTTAGACCATCCTGCAGCTTCATCCGCCACTCGTACCACATGGCCTTGCTGAGCAGCCTGGCGTGCGTCTTGACGTTCTTGAACTGGTGATCCATCAGCGCCTTGACGTCGGGGCTCGCAGACATGTACTCGCGGAAAAGAGGCGGATTCTCCTCCAGCGTCTCCTTCTCAATCTCCTTGACCATCCGTCGTCCTTCGGAAATGTACTTCTTCAGCTCCCGGCATGAATGCTGGTATAGCTCGAGCATCGGCACCGTACAGGCGCCAGCCACCACGCACCGCTCCAGAGAAAGATCGTCTTGTCCTTCGGTCGCGCTTCCGTCGTCTCCGCTTCCCGCCACCGTCGTGTGACGACGTTTGGTAGTGTTGAGCTCCATGAAGCGGATGGAGATCATGTTGAGAAAGTCCTGCAGATGAATCTTGTCCTCTTCGACTTCTTTCCCGATGCCGACCCCGTCCAGCCTCGTCTCCTGCACCGTCTGGCCGTCCTCCACATCCTTGAATCGTCCCGAGCTACGACGCGGCGCCGGCTTCTTCACAGGCGACGAAACTGACGGTGTCGTGTCGGTCTTGGCCTGCTGTTCGAGGCTTTTCCGCGCCGATCTCGTCAGACGACCGACGTCTGGCTGTTCGAGTAAGACGTTCTTCACGGGGCTGCTCTGGTGTCCCTTAAGCCTCTTCACCCCGTCGTCGTCATCTTCACCCTGGTCGTCCTCGTCCAGCTCGGCAGGTCGTTTGCCCAGGAGTCCCTTTGCGCTGCCGACATGCAGGCTCTTGCGGCCCCTCAACGGCTTCCATTTCGGGCTCAGACTGTTGATCATCTCGCGGAGGTTAAACGTCGCATCCCTATCTTCTTGGCACCCGTCGGCTTCGCGCTCGAGGATCTTGACGGGATCTTCCTTGTCCCCTTCTTCCTGTCGCATCCTGTCGATCTCCTCCTCCATCTTCTTCGGCTCTTCAAACGTCACCGTTCGCTTGCCCAGGACGAATTCGGAGGCCGACTCGCCGATCGACCCTCGTCGGTTGCATAGTGCAGAGACTTTGGGCGACCCCAAACCCGGTCGATCGATGCCCAAGCCGGAGAGCGGTCGGCGAGGGGGCGTCAAGACGACGTGCGGTGTCCTGTCGCCCGTCTGCGGGTCGTCGCGGAAGAGATCTCGAGAAGCCTTGGCAGGCGACGGTGTCTTCGTCTGCCTCTCCAAGATGCGTCTCGTAGGTGAAGGAGCCGACTTCTGTACTTGATTCTTCGACGTCGAAGACGGCCGTCGTTGTGGCGTCGCAGTCTTGGCGGGAGATGGCGTCGCAGGCTTGGTCGTAGACTTGATGGGAGACGGCGTCGCAGGTTTTGTTGTAGGCTTGACGGGAGATGGCGTTCGCGATCGAACATCACGCTTCGGCGTGGCCGAAGCCCGTCTCTCCGTACTGCGCCGTAAACCCTTCCCCCGGAAAGCCGACAGTCCAGGACTCTCGGCCGGCGCCTTTTCAACCGCTTGAGCTTCCTCCACAGCCCTCCGTGTCGGTGAACGTGCCACGGCCTCGACGATATCTTGCGCCGCGTCGTTGGGCCTGTTGACTTCTTCTTCCATGATGCGCTTGTTGACGTTCCGCTGATTCTTCTCTCCGCTTTCCATGATGCCTCCCAGGGCGGCCGTCATGTCCATGTCCATCGTCGCGTCCCCTCCGGCCTCGATATCGGGGTCAGCAGCATCGATCAACTGTCCCACGCCAGACGCAGCATCCGTCGGCGGATCCTCGACGTCCGGCTCATCTGTTTGAGACGCTTCCTTCGGTCGTTCGGTTGCTGAATTCTCATCCCTAGAGCGGGAAAGGACTTCACCAACGACGGCTGTCAGCTCCATCGACATATCCTCGTCGTCTAGCGCGTCGTCCGTATCCTCGGTCTGGACGGCCTGTATCCTGCCGAGTGCGGTCGTAAACTCCATGGTGGCTTCCCCTGCCTCGATCTGCCCTTGGTGATTCGCGAACTTGGGCGCGTTCTTGTGTGACAAAATACCTCCGAGGGCTTGAGTGACTTCCATCGACACGTCGCCCAGGAGATCCGTCTCGTGTTCGCTGGTAGGCTTCAAGATCCGCCCAACGGCATTGGTCATGTCCATGTCCATATCCATGTCGACATCCATATCCAAGTCCATGTCCATGTCATCTGCATCGCCATCAGGTGAAGGCTCGTTCGCACCCTGGAGAGTCTTTGCTTCATCGACCGGCTGGATATTCTTCTTCGCCCATCCAAACGACGGAATGACCTCCTCTCCATCGTCATCGTCCTCATCGCCGTTGTCACTCCCCAAATTCTGTGTGCCCGCCCTGCGCGCCGCCATCCTGAGGGCCTCGTCCAGCGTCGAGTCATCGTCAGCGGCGGTCGACCGGTCCGAGGCAACCGAGGTCCCCGTCACTTCGTCCGTATCGATGGTCATCATGGTCCCGTCGTCTGAGTCGCTGCTAGATCGCTCATCCTCTTCCTCCCCGATGTCCTCGACGGCGTCTGCAGGCTCAGAGTCGGAGCTATAAGCAGTCGACGCCACTGTGTCGTCGTCCTGGATCCCGGAGCTCCTGCGCCGTCTGCGCTGCTGACTCGAGTCTGCCTGCTTCTCCGGAGAGAATGCCGTGTTGTCGATTTGGACTTCGGGCGCGTTCTGCTGGTCGTCTGCAGCGGCGGACCTGCTAGGCGTCTTATCTGCAACGGACGAAGCTCTTCGGGTAGAGTCTGTGGATGTCGTCGAATCGTGTAGGTATTCAATCTCGTGAAAAGTATGGAGTGTCGCTTCGGCCGCGAAGGAGACTCTCCGATTCGCGAGCGACTTGCGCCGGGCATCGCGTCTCTCGCGCTCTTCTCTCTCCCTCGTGTCGGCTTGCTTTTCCTCTTCAGTTCGATCGGCAGCCGTGGACGCTGCAGGGTCTTCTTCGCTGGACGAGGTAAGGCTACGAGACGAGTCTTGGCTATCTGGACTGTTCTGCTTCGTCTTATTCTTCTGATGTTTCGAGGGTGGGTTCGCGGGAAGAGCGGATATGGTAGGCTTGAGGATGGATCGTGGAAGCTTCACGGGGGCCGCCAAAGACTGGATCACGGTCAATAGTGATTCGAGGCTACCAGATTCAAAAGAAACTCCTACCGCGCGTCTATTCCCGTTGATCTGCTTCAGAGCTTCCAACCCGCCGGGGCCCATGCTCTTGCTCCTGGATTTGCGACTCGCAGCCCGGGAGCTCCCCAAGTTAAGCGTCAAGCTCTCGCGGTCCATCGTGTTTCGCACATCCGACGTTGCGCCCATGGATATGCGACTGCGACGCGTTGGAAGCGCAGCGCTATTCGTCGTTGGGAACATGCTGTACTGGCGACCTTGTCAGAAGGCGGATGACATCAACCAGTACGGGTAAAAAGCGCGATCGCGACGACTGTTTGTTTACTTCCGTCTTATCGTTGAGGTGGGGAACGGTACGTACCGATTTTTTAGCTGGAGCATGCTCAACGGCTTAACGCAAGATCACGTGGCAGTCTCGGCGCGGCGAAACCATGCGCCGGCAACAGAGCAAGTCAGCCAATCCGAATTTTGCAAGCCCTAACGAGCAAGCCCTATCCTGCTTTTCGCCGACCGAGCAACTCTTCGTCCCTGCCACTGCCCCCTCCTCGACACGCCTCTTGCAACGACGCCTCTTCGGAGCAAGATCCATCAACATGTCAGTCTCGCGCCGTGCTTCGTCTTTCGATACCCGTGCTCTTCGAAACTGACACCTTCGATCAGGGCCACCGAACTGACCGTTCAATCGGAGCGTGCTTTCCAAAAGCAGCCGCACATCTTCCAGAACGCCAAGGTCAAGACCAAGAGCAGCCGGCCCGGCAAGAACGGACGACGATGGTATAAGGACGTTGGCTTGGGCTTCCGAACGCCCAAGACGGCGATCGAGGGCAGCTATATCGGTACGTGTGGCCTGGCGCGGAGGTGGAGAAGCGCATTGGGGTTACGGATTGGCAGTTCCGGTGGCGCGCGGATGTGCTGACCTGCTGCGCAGACAAGAAATGCCCGTTCACCGGTCTCGTCTCGATCCGTGGCCGTATCCTGACCGGCACCGTCGTGTCTACGAAGATGCACCGAACTGTCATCGTCCGAAGAGAGTACCTCCACTTCATCCCCAAGTACTCTCGTTACGAGAAGCGCCACAAGAATCTCGCCGCACACGTCTCTCCCGCTTTCCGTGTCGAGGAAGGCGACCAAGTCACTGTCGGCCAATGCCGACCCCTCAGCAAGACCGTATGTGTGCTGTGAGCCCGCGGGTACAAATACGGGGGTACTGACGAAAGACAGGTCCGATTCAATGTGCTGCGCGTGCTGCCCCGGACTGGCAAGGCGGTGAAGAAGTTCAGCAAGTTTTAGGTCGGACTTTTCTGGCATTTTCGGCGTGGTGATATTGGGGGACGGGGCATCTTGCCAATGGACAACGGAGGACGATGGTCTGTTTCGACTGGACCAAGAATAGGGGTCTTCAACCCAGTAAAATAACACATTGTCATGTGGCTACGAGCGTCACTATTCGCCGCATGGGTCCGCAACGATGGGCGCCTGAGACGTCCAGAGGTATAAATGTATGCCGAAGTGAATTATTGTGCCCATCGTTGCTTCTCAAGGTGTGTAGTCGCGAGATTGGTTCATGTTTTCTATTCGATCTGCCTCAGCACTTGTAGCGAGTCTTTCAGCGTTATCGTGTAGGCATTGAAGCTGCGTACGGCCCTTACGCTACGCCAGCTTCTCAGATCTTGAGTGGGATACCAAGAGCTTCTACTAGTAAGCCAAGAAAATGAATCATGTTAAATTTAGGTGAAGCTGAAGGACGAAATCGTTGAGAGTTGCACAGAGTTACCAGGGCGAGCATTAAAGAGTATCGATCGTCATCGCTTCATCTTGTTTTTCGGCGCTGCTACCCTAGAGCCGACCGATTAAAGAAGACTCGCTCCTCGCGCAATGAGCCTTGTGATGGCAAGATTTATCCCGGAGAGGTTTTCAAAGACACGACATCAAAGTGCAAAGAAATAGATAGAAACTTTAATAAACATCCGAGAAAATGAATCAACACGGTGAGAGGGAAGAGGCGATGATGCTCGATCGCTTCGAGATTATAGCACATCTTATCTCGTGTATCTTCTGCTAAGGTCTACTTTCTAGCAGGGCGGTTTTTGGGACTCGACCAAGTTAGTAGAGCTCACACAGTACATCTCGCGACCTCTGCACCAGGCAACAATCCCAGCAGTATCACCGTTGGACGACAGACGACGAGGCTTCTCCTTCTCCACCGCCCAACCAAGACGAACATGGGCTGGCTATCTTCTCTCTTCGGCTCCGGCGGCGGCGGCAGCACGGACCCAATCGAAAAGCTCGATCCGAAACTACGCGCCTTCCTCGAGAGAGAGTCACCTGTGAAGTACGAACCGAAGCAAGCAACGCCATCAGCCCAAGCCTCCATCCAACCTCCACCCGCATCACCTCCAACGAAGAAAGACCCGGCGACGGGACAGCCAGAGGATCGTCCCGTCCCCCCCGCAAGCCTGTACCAAGACGGACGGTACGCGCACCTCTGGAAGAACTACCGGCCTCTTGCGCAGCTCGAGTCGGAGAATGCGACCGATCACGATAGGATGGTTGCCGTGCTGGAAGGGTACAGGGATCGGAAGGCGGCGCTGGCGCAGGCGGCGTTGGAGAATTGCGCGCTGCAGCAGGAGGAGTGGGTGAATTGTATGAGGGATGGGAGCTGGGAGGATCGTCTTCAGATGTGTAGGCATCAGGTGAGGCGTTTTGAGAGGTGTTATATGATGCAGTCGGTATGTGGGAAACCGTTTTTTTTTCTCCCTTCTCATGTTCTTCCATCATCTTCGCTGCAGCTAACTCTTTCTTCCTCTACTGTTCAGAGGTTCCTCAGAGCAATGGGTTACGGCTCTATCCTAGGCCGCTCCGCCGAGATAGACGAAAGCATCCAAATGCACGCCGACGCCCTCTACCAACGAATGATAAACCACGAAGCAGCCGTAGAAAAAGCCAAAAAGGACGAAACGCCCCTCCCCGTCTTCGAAATCATCATCCCCAAATCCAAATCCCCGTCCTCGAAATCATCCCCCACCCCAGAAGAAGAGCAAGCCTGGTCCCGGAAACTAAACGACCTCCCAGAGGAAGAACGAGCCATCGAGGAGGCTGCCCTACGAGCCGACTTCCAGGCAAAGGCCGACGTCGCATCAACCGTTAAAGAGCTTCGGCGGGCGCAGAAGGAGGGGAGGGAGGCGAGGATGGCGCAGGGGAAGGGCACGGTTTTCGACTCGCTTGCGGGCTTGTTTTGGAATGAGAAGAAGTGATATAATGGCAATGAGGAGCTTTCAACTCGTCAACCATTTTTTCCTATTTTTTTTCATCATTGTACTTCTCTCTCTGTGTTGGTGAATGCGAAAATCTTGGTCCTCGACTGTAAATCCCGAATTGTCTTGACCCTACATCGAGTGAAGATTGTTGCAACCCGTACCGCAAGGTGCAAATACCTTCATAGACCATCTTACGATGACCTCTAATATGAAGCACGGTTTCGTGGTCTAGTTGGTCATGATTTCTCGCTAACACCGAGAAGGTCCCCGGTTCGAGCCCGGGCGAAACCACACTTTTGCTTTTTTTCTCCACCATCCCATATCTCGATATAGGTATCTCACGAGATTGATTTTGCGCTCGCAAGGGAGTGATTAATGATGTATGCTGTTTTTTTTTATAAATTCGCATGTAGTCCCTAGAAACGAATCATCTTCATTATTTCTGTCACTATCCGTGCTTGTAAAGATAGTCATCCATCATCACCAAGGTCGTTGCCAGCGAAGTTATGCACAAAGTATACGGTTTGATCTTTTGGTAATCCCAGTCTTATATCAGACACCATCTTACAATCTGCTGGTGGCTCTTCATAAACTAAGTATATTGAGTAGAAGCGCATCTTATTCTCTATCCTCATCTCCGTACATGTAAAGGGGTATAAAGAACGCCGAGGCCGTAGACTGCTAGCTATTAGCTAGCTAGAGCTAGATGCAGACGCAAAGAGCCCGGCGTCAGAGAAGTTCCCCTTCCCAGCAACGATCGATCTCGGAACGGCATGTGGAAGGGAAGCAGACGGAGAGGCTGCAGCCCATCTTTCGTTTCTTTGGGGTAAAACGTAGCTCGTTCCAATCAACATTGCCATCGTTTCGTGGCATCACGGACAAGCATGGGTGGTAGGACGGAACGGGTGGACCCTACATCTCAGACGGTGATTTCGATTCTGGTAAAGCCCAACCTGGAAAGAGACGGCTCGCTATCGACGTGCAAGCCGCGCCGCTTTGAAGCGGCTCACGGGCGCGGCCATCTCTTCAGACTCGTCAAGATACTCAACCGGCGAAGCGTCTTCCTGAAGGAACCCGCCTTGACGGTGGATGAACCGCTTCCGTAGTCGCTGGTGCTCGTCGGCTATGGCACTGCAGCTCATGGAGTCGTCGAATTCGTCGGGCGGCCTGGGATTAGAGCTCGGCTCTTTCTCGACCAGCTGCTCTGCCACGGTAGAATCTTGGGGATAGGTGGGTGGTGCTTCTTGCATAGTCTCGTCCATGAAACGGGACGGGGCGTCAAAAGGACCCAGGGGCACTTCCTCTTTCGAACCATTCATCTCAATCTCTCGTGCCTGTTTGAACCACGATGGTCTGTGAGGCGCTCTCGGTTTCGAAGCCGGCTTGACGGTGTCCCCGGGACCTGCTCGCTCGACGATGTCGCTTAGCGGATCCATTACGGACTCTGAATTCCCCTCCGTCGCAGAGACAGCAGGCTCGTCATCTGGAGCGACGTCCAGGCTCTGCGCGAACCGTACGCCCTTCTTGGCGTCGCTTTGTTTGTCCTTGATGCTCGACTTGGGCGGCGGAGCCTTCGAGGCCGAGGGTGAGACTGGGCGGTTCACCTTGATGCGGCCGATGCCCTCGTCGTCTTCGGATTCGGACTGCGGGTCGTCGCCGTCGGTAGGCAGGGTGAAGCGCGACTTGATGCCGTATTTCCTTTCCAGGTCGAGCATGCGCTGCCGGTAGCTTTCGCTGACGAGGCTACCAGTAGAGCGTCCGTAGCGATCCTCGGCGTCGTCCTCCGTATCGTCCATGTCCTCGTCAAAGTCGGAGTCATCTCCCTCCTCCAAATCGAGCTGGGCAACGACGGCGCCGACATCGCGCAAGCCATACCGAATCATCTGCCGCCGCAGTTCTGCGTCTTCCGAGTCCTCGTCGTCCGGTATGACGGGATCCTGTTTGCTGATGCTTTCCTGCTGCCTTGCCTTGTTCATTATCTCGTCAACACGTTTGGCTCTTCGCGACATTTCGGTCGACGGCTGAGGGGGCGCTTCTCGTGTAGTCGTCGCATTTTCCGTCGGCGCTGAAGGTGGCGCTGATGAAGCGCATGGTATCGTCGGCTGTGGTTTCGGAGGATCTGAAGGTGACGAAGTGCCATTTGGCTTTTCGTCTCCGAAGACATCGATGCCTGCCTTCTCCAGAGCCTCGTAGACCTGAGGTATTGCATCACCTGACCGACTCAGGTGAAAAGACACGACATTACCGTCGTCGTCGAGCTCCTCTACGACGTCTGTTATATTGGGCTCGGCATCATCGGCGGTTCCCTCTACCCCGGCATGCCCGGACTGCTCGGCGTGTAGCTGCTTGCGCAGTGTCACGAGATTCTGCGTCACGTAGTCTATGCGCCTCTGTAGAATATTGACGATCTGCCGTTTCGACCGCAGAGTCTGCAGGCCGAATATCTCATCGAGCTCCCGATCACGCAGGAGTTCGCCCTCGTAACCCTCGTGAATGCATTGCAGCTCCTTCGTCTGATTGTCCGAGACAGCCTCGACCTCCTCCTTGAGAGCCTCGTATTCGGCGTCCCAGGTGAGCCAATGCTGGATGGAGTTGTTCAACTGCTGAATCTTGAGTTCGTCACCGGCCTCGGCCATGTCGTATCACAGGGTTCCGGACCTGGCGCGAAGCAAAGAAAAAAGTGATTCACCAAGGGATGGACATGGAAGTCGCGCGGATGATGAAAAGGGGCTTAGGGCTGGAGGATTGCGTCAGCGGCTGAAGACCGGCTAAGAAGAGTGACTTACTAAGTTTTGAGCCGCATCTCATCGAATACGAATACGATCACATTTTTGCCAGGCCTTCTCGACGTCGACTGAAGAAGGCTGAGATGACGACGAGATGGTAAAGCCAGACGCTGCCTTTGATGATTGTTTTTCTTCCTGCCCCTCGGTCAAACGATCTCGTCATGCTCAAGTCTCATCAGTCAGACCTCAAGAAACTTTGGCTGCTTCTGAAAATAAAACCCTCTCTTTAACGCAGTATCAAGAGAGGGAGAGCCGAGGGTGATGACGAGGTAGACATGGCCAAGGTGCCTTTCAAGGGGCGAGAATCGTGTTCTTTTCATCATAAGACGGCAGGCCCTGATACGAAGAAAGTCTCCATTATGGTTCCGGCGATAGCACAGGCTTAGGAAACGGTCGTGTCAGTTCAGGTGTAAAGTATCTGCTAATGGCATGTCATGGTAGGCATGGAGAGTAGCAACGTCCCTTAGGCTTTACGAGAACTAGCCAGCAGCTCAGCTGCTTATACGGAAAAGACAAACAAACACTACGTACTTCTGACCAGTATAAAGGCTTTCCAAAGGTTTACTTAAAACTAGTAACATCCGCTCAGCTGTCAACTACCACCGATATATCTTTACACCCCATCTCGCTACTAGTCTTCATCTACACCATGAAACTACACACGATCCTTGCAGCCCTCTTCGCCATCCCCATAGAGGCAAGCCCTACCACCACAAACGGACTAAAGACGAGATTCGGCCCACTGCCAGAAGGACTCGGAGACGGCCTGTATGAGGGGAAGCTCTCCGCAGACGGAAAAGACACAGAATGGCTCTACCTCGGCCCCAACCCGTCCCATCTCCAGCGACGAGGCATGGAACTCATCGACGGACCAAGCGGCCCCATCAAGCCGATAGACGGTCCTGCTTCGGGCAATGCCTACTTTTGTTCCGGCTGGAAGGTGGAAGCCGAGGATGCGCACAGAGTGGTCGAGGGCTTTGCCCGCATGTGCGGCACCGGACGCCGGTTCGAGAGCGTCATGGCCTTCGCCACCGGCACCGCCGTCGCCTACGGCTGCAGCCACGCCAACGAGGCGGTGACGTGCTCTCAGGGGGCGTACAACGCCAGCGGCCTTCTCAGAGGGCTGCGGTATGCCTGCGGGGAGGGAAACACCGGCTTCTTCTCGCTCGTGCAGGAAAAGGTTTCCTACGGCGTTTCCCACGCCCGGGATTACTATTGCTGAGTGGGAGTAGGAGGAGGATCTGTGGGAGGAAGCTTGTAAGGGTTCTTCCCTTTTCAGCAGAAGAATAGGTATTGTATGTATGATATTGATAGCTTCTCTCTCCTATCTAGAAGAATGTTGAAGAGCCATCACTAGAGCTTCCGATAGCAAGCTTGCCGACACGATGATGGAGGTACGAAGACTCTATCGGCACTCCGAGTTCACAAAATCTTTTCACTCCCGATGACGCAGTTATTCATGAAATAGTAGCCCCCTATCCCATCACATAGTGTCGAATTCCACCGCCTCGCCGTACCTTTCTTCCGTCCAGGCCTTCATGCCACCGGCCAAAGCGTGGGAAAAGTCGGCGTCGAAGGCGCGCCCGCTGGCTGCATGGGCCGGCCTCGCCCGCCAGGTGAGCCAGTCCTCGGCCATGACGCCCTCCGGGGCGCGGAGGATACCGACGGCGAGGTCGACGACGGCCTGCCTCTCGGTCGGGCGTCGCCTCTCGCAGGAGAAGAAGACGGTGGCGCCGCAGACGCGACAGAAGGATCGGAGCACGCCTTCGGATGAGGCGTACGTCTTGGCGGTGCCGATGGAGAGGTCGACGCCGATGGCGGGGTCGCATACCGCCAGCGGCACAAAGGCCCAGCCGATGACGTGGGTGCCCGTCACGCGGCGGCAGTCGTCGCACGAGTCCAGTACGGCCTTCCACTTGCGGGCATCGAGAGGCGAGACGAAGCGCGACATGTAGTCGTCCTCGACGACCTCTCTCGTCGGTCGCGGCACGGTAAAGGACACGCCGCCGCACCAGCACTCGGCGCGTAGCCTCTGCGTTCCGTCCGCGGCCGTCTCGGGCTCACACTCGACCAGCCGAGCCGTCGGTTCATCAGCCGGCGGGTTCCAGCTCTTCATGGCGTCGCCGGCCACCCAATTGACGACGGAAGAGAGTCCACCTCCCTTTGCGCTCTCGCTAAAGACATGCAGTCGTATCTTGAAAGATTCGGGCCCGTGATCCTTGAAGATGGAGGAAGCTACCGTCCAAATCTTGCGATCCTGACTCACGCCTGCTACGTGGCAGCCGCAGGTAGAGCAGAAGTCGTAGCTGTACTTGGCGCCGGGAGCCAGATACGAGGTCAGATCAGCTTCGGTCGAGTCGCCCAGGAAGCTCGGCGGGCCCTCCCTGGTGATGAGGGTGTGAAATATGCAGAGCGAGCCGGTTCCGTAGCGGCATTTGCTGCAGTGACAGAGGTAGACCCGCAGTGGGAGTTGGGATACGGGAACGTCGAAGGCGAGATGGACCTTGCCGCAGAGGCACTCGGCTTCGAGCGTCTTTGTTGCTGATGACGATGATATCTGCCATCCTTCAGCCATGGTTTGATTCAGAGGGAGAAGAAAGGATGGGGGGAGAAATGAGGGTCTTGGTCGTAGTAGTGAGGCATCGTCAGCACCTTATTACCGTTGGGCAGTGCTGGCTATTTCCTGTGCTGGTCGGGTTTTTGGCACTGTAGTTTACGCACCGTCTTGTCATCTCAAAAGTCTGGGGATACGGCAGGTGAGCCTCAGCCGTTCCAACCGTTCCTTCCACCTAATAACCTTCCCCCTTATCAGGCCATCATATCGATATCGTCACTCTTATTATACTACTAGTAGGTAATACCTACCTGTAGTCCCGGCGCTATAAATAGCAATACTCTATCTCAACCACATGCCATACGTACTCCTTGACTGCTCTATCATCTGTGAGGCCCCGGCTGCTACCTCGCGTCGGTTCGTTACTCTCAGTCTTCCGTCCTCGATTTCTTCCTCGGCGGCTGCTGCTCCGGCTCGGAGAGCTTATTGCTATATCTCCCGTCAGTGAAGAGTCTCCGTCTGTACGTCTGCGGCTCCCGAGCGGTGCCGCTGAGGTAGCCCCATTGATTCATGGTCAGGACCGTCACGTTGTCGCTGGCCATTTCGAGCAAGGCCGTCATCACCTTCTGCGGACTATTGACTTGACCCTGCGACATGAGGTAGAGGGCCATGCCGGCGACGTGAGGTGCGGCGAGGGAGGTTCCCCACACCAGCTTCGTGCCGCCATTCTCATTGTGCGCATCCGCAACCGGGATGTCGACGCCGGGGGCGAGGAGGTCGACGGCCCAACCGTGGTTGGAACCCGGCGCCTCGGTCAGTGTCCTGTCGTGGGCCCCGACATTCATAAACTTGGCGTTCTTTTTCCGGCTATGCCACGCAGGGATGCCATCGTTACCCGCCGACGTGACGGGCAAGATGCCGCTATCGTAGACAGTCGTCAAGTAATCTTCCACTTGGTAGCCCTGCGTGCAGATATAACTGTCGTCGAATCCTGACGAAACAGCGGAATAGCCTGGAATATGAATGAAGCTGGTCAGTTCGGGCCGGGGGAGAGGATAGTAAGAGGAAGAGGGGGAGGAGGAGGAGAAGGAGAGGGTGTGGAAGAGGGTTCGAGGATAAACAGAAAAAAGAGAGTAAAACTTCACCTTGAGAGAAGTTGACGATAGATTTGCCCTGTCTGCCCCTTGCTTCAACATCTGCCATGACCCAGTTCAAGGCCTCTATGGTGGCGCTCTCAGAGGCAAAGGACCGCGTCTTCCTCTCCTGGCTACAAAAGTAGCGCTGGTGAACTCGCACATCGATGATGGACGCCTTCTTGGCCACCCCGAGCCTGGTGCCGGCTATGACGGAGGCGACGGCGGTGCCGTGGCCGGTAAGCTTGTCGATGTCGAAGTTTGATTTTCCCGGTCTCGGCTGTGGACTTTGGCAGTCTGCTTCTGGAGCAAAGCATTGCCTGTCGATGACGCGGTTGCCAAAGTCCCCATGTCTCGAGTTGATGCCGGTGTCCAAGACGTAGGCGAAGGTGCCTTGGCCCGCTTGAGAGAAGTACCGGGAACCAGGCCCGGCCGGGTCATCAGGCGGGATGAGGCAGTCGATGTTCCAGTGTCTATCATCGTCCTGCTGGGCGCTCTCTCCGGAATCAACAGAGCGTAGCCCGTTTCGTATGATTATAGCAACCTTTCCTCTTCTCCTTTAGCCGCCGCATACAGGCATACATCGACAAAGCAAGGGGTCCTGTTTACCTCAGGCCGGGATTTGACTTGCTTTGCGGCCTCCTCGGTGAAGTTTCCGGTATAGCCGCGGAACCTGCCATGCTTGTAGATTCCCTGCGTACCTGGGCGCCCGTGACTGACCGGCAGCTTGTTGACCCAGTCAAAGTGCCTCTTTGCTTCGCTGTCAGTCAGGCCCGGCTTCAAGCTGACGACCCAGCCGGGCAAGTCGACGGGACCGCACGGCAAGCTAGCAGGAGCAGGACGACGACAGGCTTGCTGTTGTTGATCCCGGGGACTGGAACCTCCTCCGGCGGACGAATTGGAAGATGGCTGCTGCTGGACGGTGGTAGGCGCTCCGGCGGATGAAGAAGCAGTCGATGGCTGGCCGGGAGTCGGCCTCCCCGGACCTGTTGCCTGCTTTGTTTTCTGCGGTGCTGGCGTCCAAAGCACGACGTGATCTCGGGTGCTCGTCAGGGGAACTCTGCTCTTCACCTTGACCAGCCGAATGACCTCCGTCTGGTTCATGTTGAAGACGAGAGCCATCAAGTTACCTACACATTAAACCCCCCCGGTGTCAGGATTCGTCAGGAGGTGAGAAGGGGGAAAAGGGAGAGAGAGGCCGTTGGTTTACCTCCATTGCTCCGCGGCATGGGAACGATATAGTCTTTGCCCAGCCTTCTGACGCTACGCATACGAGGGCCGTTCACCACATGGTTTCCGAGGTCGGCACGGCTGATGGTGGTGCCATCCTTGAGGGTGATGGTCTCATCGAGGGAGCCGCCGTTGAGGTATTTACCGGCCAGCTTCTCTTTGTTGACGTCGAGAAGAACGGTGTTTCTGACCCGGTTGTTTTCCGTCGACTGTTTGACGATGCCGATGAGATTGTTGGTGTAACTCGATATGATGGCCCGATACTCGCCGGGCTGTCCGTCGTCTACATGTTGCTCTCTCATCAGAAGTGGTCAGAGTGCTTCCGTATGGAGAGAGAGAGAGAGAGAGAGAGAGAGAGAGAGTCAGGAGTTGGGATATCCGGTCTCACTCACTCTTCGACAAGTCGACCTCAAGCAAAGGCTCCTTTACATCAAACGCTTTACTGCGGGAGCCCGTCACAGCGACGTTTGTGAAGTGTCGTCGGCTGCCGGTGCTGCTATCGCTGCTGGCCTGTTCTATCTTGCTAGCAATCATCTGAGGCGTCCAGTCGAGGCCATCTAGTTTGACGGGATAAGGCGGTATGCCGGCCAAGACGTCCCCCGCCAGCTCTCTCTTGGAGATGGCCGTGACGGCCGAGACGGCGGCCAAGGCGAGTAGTGGGAGGACGTGCTTGAGGTAGACCATTGCTTGTAGATTGTTGCTACCTACCTACATGAGTAGTAACGACGACAAGGCATGAATGTATGTATGTATCTATCTGTGGCTTCTGATGGCAAGGCAGTTGATAACGGGATGGAACAAGGTTGAACGACCTCGACGCCGGTCCCGGAGTCAGCCTTGAACCAGTCAGCAGTAGTTGACGAGTCAAACGAACAGAGATAACAGAACCATACGAGACTTGTCACGTCCAAAATCCCTACTATACATACATACTCCTAGATGGGCTCTGGAATCTTGAGAGCTTATTTGCCCTGAGTCGTCGGTAGGTAGTCTATCATCTCTCTCCGGATCGTCGGCCAACAAGCTTGGCTCGGGGTATGACGAGTCTCGTGGAAACTACAACCCTAACCCTACATACTATGTAATAGGTAGGTAACTGTTGTGAGGGTGTATGTAGGCATCACGGATACGACTCAGGCAACTCACAGGAGGTGACCGACGTACGTACGTACGTACATATATAAGTACGCCTTGTTGAGGCTGTATCCAGTACGCCTCTCTCTCTCTCTCGAGAGAGAGTCATACGATCCGGACACGTCTTTAATGCATCGGCGAACGTTCCTAAGCCTTATCTGCCTTGCGTTGAGCTAGGCCACAAGGCATTCTGCTTTGTGCCCTGTCTGTACCTTGCCCAACCCTATATACTACCTATATAGGTATACTAGCCCGGATGATCCCGTTCCACCTACCTACCTACTAAGGTACTAACTAGTAAGGGTCCAAGCTAGGTCTATGACTATCCATCTCAACGTTTCCTTTAGCCTCTTCCAAGAAGGGAAGGGGAACGGCGAACGACTCATGTCCGCCTCAACTAGGTAGGTACTGGTATGTATGTATGTAGGTATGTGTATAAAGTCTGTAGCTACTGTCTTCGCTCTCTTCTTTGAATATCAGCTTCCATCTTCATCTTCATTCATTCAAAAATGTCCATGCATAATCACTACTCCTCTGCCCTCCTCGGCGGGCTCGTGCTTCTTGGACTCGCCGGGCCTTCAGTCGCAAAACTGTACACGATCCCTTATGAGGCCACCCAAGCGATCGGACAAGGGTGCGTATTATACACAGCTCTTTACAGCCAGGAGAAGACAGAGAGTGAGAGAACTGATTACTATACGAATAGTTTTAACTCCTTATCCGGTGAGACCGTCCTCAAAGACGTCATCCTCGTATCGATCAGAGAAATGCGCAAGAGAGATACCAGCAGCAGCAGCAGCAGCAGCAGCAGCAGCAGCAGCAGCAGCAGCAGCAGCAGCAGCAGCAGCAGCAGCAGCAGCAGCAGCAGCACGTCGGGCGGCTCCACTGTCGTCAAGCTCAGTGGCGACAAGGACGAGGAGCGCACGACCAAACCCTTAACAGAGGCCGAGAAAGAGGACATGCTGCGGCGTTTCGACATGAGCGAGCATGAGAAACTGGTAGACGAATACCTGAACGCTCCGGAAGCATATGAACCTCTCCGGGATAACAGTATCATCAACATCAAGATCAACGGCAACGCCACGCGGCTGGAGAAGAGGCAATACGGCGGCTATCCCAACATGGTAGACGATCCGAAGCAGGAGAACATCGCATGCGAGAAAGGTCCCAGCGGCCAGGTGACGAGATGGACCGAGGTGCACACGTCGTACGCTACGTATGCAAAGTCTTGCAAGTACAGTCTCAAGACATCCATCTCCGGCTATGGTGCAGGCGTATCCGCTCAAGCCTCGGGCCTCGACCATACCTCCTTCTCCGATAGCAGCATGACGTACGTGACGACGATCGAGGTCGACAAGCAGCTGAACCAAGATCTGGACACGAGCTGGAACGTCGACATGATAGAGAGGGAGCCTGAGGGATCCGACTTTGGTGACAAGTTTATATTGGGTAAGAGAAGAACTTGGCTCCTCTCCGGGCGACTGGCCACTGACATTTTCAAGGCTTCGCCAGCGGCGGCAAGCTCAGAGTGGAAACGACAATCACCCTCTCCAGCTCCTCGTCCGGCACCGACCTCAAGGCTGCTGCTTCGGCTGCCATGTCGTATTGGGGCGTGACGGGGAGTGCAAGCGCCTCTGTCAAGACATCTATGAGCGAGTTGAAAGGCAAAGCCGATGTCAAGACGAGAACCTACTACCAAGGTGATCTGGGACGAGATATCATCCCCAAGCCGGATCCGTCGGTCATGATAGACCCGAGTCAAACCAGTGCCGAATCGGAAATGGACGAGGCCAAGATGATAGTGAAGCAGTTCCTGACTCGACCTTGCCGCCACGGCTTCAACTACAAGTCCATCCTGGAAGAGTACTCCAAGATCCCCGGCCGGCCTCGCGGACTGGTCATCCCCGACTACCGCTTCGCCAGAGCGGAGGCCTTTGGCATCAGTGAACAGTTCGAGAAGATCACTCGAAAGGCCGACCTTTTGAAGAAGAAGGCCAAGTTCACGGAAGAGAAAGTGACCCAGCTTCGATATGACGTCCAGGATTTGGAGGAGATTGCTCTCGACTGGTTGAAGAACACGACGGCGAGACCTCGTGATGCGAGAAAGACGGCGAGAGAACTTCTCGGTATCTTCAACGAGAGATTCCACAAAAAGTACCAGGCAGACGTCGAGGCCGCTCTCAAGTCCGAGATCGACACGTCCCCTACCGGAGAGGTCGAGGAGAAGAAATGGTGCAAGCTCGCCAACGGTGACGGCTATGACCCGGTCGCCGAAATCTACCGGTCATGGTACCTTTCCCGTAAGAAATCCAACGAGAAACCAGAACGTCCCAAAGACCTCTGGAAGTGTCCCCTCAGCAAAGGTGTGGCGACGGGAAAATCAAACGGCGACTGGTGCGAACTCAGTGATGGTGGCCGATACGACCCGAAAGCCGGCAAGTACTGGACAGGCCCCGGCCAGGAACCCAGGAGCGGACCGGAGCCTCGATGGCTCTTTGACTGTCCCCTGAGCCAACAAAGAACAGAAGGAGATTCGTGCGATGATTCAGAGTTAAAGGACGGTGATTGTGGAAGGACGCAGGGAAGTGAACGTGATTTGAGAAGTTGGTTGGCATTTCGTCCTATAGAGAAATAGTATTGCTTGCACGACCTAATGAGGGGCGATGAGAAGAGAAGAGGGGGAGTTTTTGAACAATGGAGAATGTGGTGTGGTGATGATGCCGAGAAGGCGTGTAGCTTAGGGTTAGGGTCAGTCAGACCTGAAGGGTAGGGGTAAGGGTTGGGGTTAGCTAGGAAAAAAAAAAAAGGCCGGTGACGAAGATTACCTAATAACGAGCCTAGGATTGCCAACTCCCCCTCTCGAGGCAGGCAGGCAGACTCACTGTCATCAGTTTCACAGTCCATCTCCATCGTCATTCTACACCTACCTCTCTCTACCTACCTAGGTACCTACCTATCTACTACTACCTCCGGCTTCACCCCTCCTCCCCCCCCTCCCAACGAGATACCTACGCTTCTATGAATCGTATCGACCCTCGCCATCTCTCCACCAAGCTCTGCCGCACATCTCATCAACATCTTCCGAAACGACCGCATCATCATCGCCTTCAACGGCCGATCGAGCAGAGGACGATAGCAAGCTATTCCAGCGGGTCATCCCCCAGATCATACAATGTACATATCCCCTCCTTCTCCTCATCATTACCTATCCCCTTCCTTAATCCTGCTGACATCATACCCAGGACGCTCTCGATGCCCTCAACTCGCTGCAGACGCCGCACGCCCTCGTCGAGGCGAGGCGGAAGGAAGGCATCGTGCCTAATGAGACCAGTCTGAGAGAGATGCGCTGTTACCTGCGAAGGATTGGCTACGAGGTTTGTGAGTCCCCCCCCCCTTTTCCTCATCTCCTCAGTACTCTTCACCTTTGCTGATGAAGAAGAGAGTCAAACACAGCCGGCGCATCTAGCAAAGCTCAACATCGTCCACGTCGCCGGAACCAAGGGCAAGGGCAGTACCTGCGCCTACGTCGACTCCATTCTCAACCGGTACCGGCGAAGATACGGCGTCCCCCGTAAAGTCGGTCTCTTCACCTCGCCTCATCTCGTCGCCGTCCGCGAACGCATCCGCATCGACTCGAAGCCCATCTCGGAGGAGCTCTTCGCCAAGTTCCTATTTCAAGTCTGGGATCGTCTCGGATCGGCGACGGAAGAGGCCGACGTCGTGCCGTTGGGGTCGCGACCTATCTATAGTCGCTTTCTGACTCTTATGAGCTGGCACGTCTTCTTGAGCCAAGAGGTCGACGTCGCCGTGTACGAGACCGGTATCGGGGGATCATACGACGCGACGAATGTGGTTGATAATCCGGTCGCGTGCGGTATTACTACCATCGGCATCGATCACACCTTTTCCCTTGGTGATACCTTGGATAAGATCACGTGGCACAAGGCCGGTATCATGAAGAATGACAGGTCGGCATTTACCGTACCCCAAGCGCCCGAGGCTGCCGATGTGGTGCGAAAGCGTGCGCTAGAGACGGGAGCCAGGCTTAAAGAGCTTGACGATGTCGACGTCCGCCGGCTAGACAACGTACGCATCAAGCCCGATACTGATTTCCAACGAAAGAACGCAACGCTGGCGATTGCCCTCGCCGGAAAGGCCCTCGACAAGCTGGGCATCCCCCCGCGATCCGACACGACGCTGTCGCCAGAGTTCATCGACGGGCTGGAGCAGATGGTGCTCCGCGGCCGATGCGAAGTCTTGGTCGAGGACGGGGTGACGTGGTATATCGACGGCGCGCACACGGCAGACAGCCTGAAAGTGTCGTCGACCTGGTTCGCCGATGAGACGGCCGATCGGTGCGTCCTTTGATCGTCACTGGATGTCCAGTCCGGACGATCACAGCTAACAATAACCCCCGCAAGCTCCGGTCCGAGAGTCATCATCTTCAACCAGCAGAGCCGGTCGGAGGCCGTCGACTTCCTCGACTCGATACACGCCGCCGCGAGACGGGGGCGGACCCGAGACAAGCCCTGCTTCGACTACGCCCTTTTCTGCACAAACGAGATCCGAGGCCAGCAAGGCCGGCGAGACCTCGTCAACCGCCAGGTCGACGGCGACGCCATCGGCAAGTTGACGGTACAGCGGCGCCTGGCCGAGAGGTGGTCCGAACTGGATCCGGCCGCCCAGGTGGTGGTCTTGCCGTCGATCAACGAGGCCATCGCCTTCACGAGACGGGTCGGGAGGACGGAGATGGCTCTGGCCTACGTGACGGGAAGTCTGCATCTGGTCGGGGGCGTCCTGAGCATTCTAGACAAGGCGGATGCGCTGTAGGCGTCACATGCTAGTTCTAAGGGGAAAGTGAAAAAACTATGGGTTGGGAAGACTTTCATAGAGGCACGTCTGGGTCCAGAAGACGGAGGACGTTGCCGACAAGATGCAGACTCCCCGTCACCAATACCTTGACAGGACGAGGCATACGCTGGACGCAGGTAACTGCTTCGGATACGTTGTTGACAACCCTGGAGCTACAACCCGGAACCAGCAGGCCCATGGCGTTGGCGGCCCTCTTCTGAACCTCTTGATCTGCCTCGTTGTGAAGCCTATCGTTTCGGGTGAACAGGGCCTCGCGGAAGACGTCGGACCGACCCGTCTCCTGCGCGACGGCGGCGACGAGAGCTACCAGCAACGGAGCCGGGTCTCGATCCTGCTGGTTAAAGACGAGAACGACCTGCTCTTCCGGACATGTCAGAGAGGAGGCGAACCAGGATGCTACGGCGGCGAGGCTCTCGGCCGTGTGAGCGCCGTCGATGAGCCAGGTGATGCCATCTGTATCTAGACGTTGACACCGACCGGGGAGACGAGCTTCGCGCAGACCGGCGACGAGGTTGGTGTCTAGAGTAAGCAGACTGTGAACAACGTCGTCGTCGCCGTCATCGTCGAAAGTACCAAGACCGAGATGCTCCCGTACAGCGAGGGCGGCCAAAGCCTGATTCGCCTTCTGGAAAGCAACCGCGCCGAGACCGTGCCTCACGCCCGGCCAGAGACGTAGATGGTCGTCTTCAACCTCGCACAGCGCCGCGACCTTCTTCTCCGCTGCTCGCTGGCGGAGAACAGGGCTTGCGACGGGGTGATGACGGGCGAAGCAGCGGACGCCTTCCTTCATGATGCCGGCCTTGTGCCAGGCTATAGAGGAGATGGAGTCTCCCAGCATGGCGACGTGGTCCTTTTCCAGCTGGGTGATTACCGTCGCGGAAACGGCCTTCGCAGGGAGCACGTTCGTAGCGTCGTACTCGCCTCCGATACCGACCTCCATCACCACATCCCTTATCCCCAAGTTGAGAAAAACCCTCCAAGCAAGACAAGTCATGAAGCGAAAGAAGAAAGGCCTCTCCTCCGAAACGGCACCAAGCCTCTCATCCAACTCGAACACAGCGTCCGCGAAGTCCTGCCTCCCCATCGCTTTTCCGTCTATCGCGATCCGCTCCCGGGGAGTGGTCAGGTGAGGACTCGTGTACGTGCCTACCCGCCGTCCTGCGCGGAGGAGCATGGTCGTTGCGAAGGCGCATACGGAGCCCTTGCCTTTCGTGCCTGCTACGTGGATCGTTCTCTGGTTTCGAGCTAGGTCTTTATCTTCGAGACCTGATCTTCGTAGCCAGCTTCGCATCTCAGATAGGGACTTTTCGTTCGGGGAGGCTTCTTCGTTGGCGCGAGGGGTGGTGGTGAAGAGGGACGTTGCTGCTTTGTTGGAGGGGAGGGAAGATAGTTTTTCGAGGGCTTCGTCGTAGGTTCGTGCTTTGGTGGTTAAGCATCGGATTTTGAATCTTCTTGTGGTTCGCCATCTTGCTTTGGAGAGGGTGGACATCTTGAAGAGTGTTTTGACGGTTGGTGATGTGTTGTAAGGAGTATGGGCATGGCGATGAAGAGAGATGGAAGTCAAGTCAGAGATGGGATTAAGTAATCAGATGGCTGATATCTTATCTGATTCCCCTTACTCTTGTGACAGCCTACGACATAATCTCTACATACTACTACCTACAGACAGACAGACACTGGCAGCGCACATCGTCTCTACACATCCTACTGCTCAGACGTCTATCATCTTCATACATACGGATACAAAGAGCACCAAGGCACAAAGGAGATATATGTATATAGAAAGACAAAGGGAAAAAAAAATCCACCTTTTAATCAACCCTCAAGCTCTGCAGCCGCGCCTCCGTCGCAATGACCTGCATCAACATCGTCGTCAGCCAAGAGATACACGCACATATATGAAGATATCACAGTCACCGTGGAGAAGCACTACTCACATCGAGCGCCTGCTGCACCTCAAGCACCTTGCGCACCTCGCCGAGCCAGTCTTTGCTCAGCGTCTTGGCCCATCCCTGCAGGCCGTTCATCTCCCGCGCGGCAGAGTCCAGGTCTCCGTCCTCGAGGTGCGTCTGCGCCCGCGTCAGGATGCTCTCCACGTCGTCGCCCTCGGCCAGGCCCTGCTTCTTGAAGAGGAGGTGGCTGAGCGCCCAGCTCGAAGCGTGGCTCGCCACGCCGGCGTCGTCCGGTAGCAGCGACGCCTTTCGCACCTCGCTCGCCACCCGCCGAAACCGGTCCATCAGCTGCAGCGACGTCGAGATCCCCCTCTGATAGGCCACCGGGTTGACCGAGCCGATGGCCGCGTCCACTACCGCGTCGTCGGCGGCGATCTCCTTGAGCGCCACCAGCTCCTTGATAAAAGGTCGCGGGTTCTGTCCGTCCTCCAGGCTGGCCCGGACCGCCTCCACCGCCACATGCAGCTGCTGCGTCTTCAGGTTGCTGTCCAGCACCTCGTTCCATCCCGCCATCAGCTTTTCGAGCTCAGACACGGTCGAAGACATGTCGGCCAGCTTCGCCAGTCGGCCTTTTCGCTCTTGCTCCACCTGGCTCTTGACTTCCTGCGTAAATGCCCGCTTCAAGGCCAAGGCCTGTTCAAGAAGCTTGTTTTCCACCTTGGTTTCGTTGAGCTTCTTCTCCTGCTCCAGCAAGACCTTGACTCGCTCGTCGTAACCGTCGCGTACTGCCTTCATCTCCTGCTCGAATTCCTTTCGCCACTCCATCTCCTGCGCCAGCATCGTCCCCTCCACTCTCCGGATAAGATCAGTCGCCGCCTTTTCGAAGTTTCCAATCGACGATTTGACCTCGGCCGCCGCCTTCTGCTCCACGGCGCTCTTCATCGCCTTGAGTCGCGCCCCGACGTTTGCCACGTCCTTCTTGGCCTTTTCCATGGTTGTGCCGTATCTCGCGTGCGCGCCGTCCGCGTTGATGACCAGAATCAGATCATTCACCATGCGCACAAGATCTCTGACGATAGGCTCCTTGGCGTCGGGAAGCGACATGAGGTCGATGGGCTTGAGGGCCAGGAACTTGGACGGCTCGTTGACTTCGGGTTCTTTGCTGGCCACCGCCGACGTCTTCCCGCTAGAGTCGACGATCCTGGCCGTGGCTTTGGAAGGCTTCGAAGCTGCTTCTGACACCGTGGGCTCGGCTTTGGCCGGTTCGACTTTCGGCGTCTCCGGTGCCGACGACTCCTTGGCCCTGGATGAGGCGTTGGAGTGTCGCCCACTGGGCTCACCGCTGTCGGCAACCCTCCAGGAGGCTCCGCTCTGCGCAGAAATCTTGACCTGCTTGCTGTCCTCGCCGGACACCTGCGAGGCACGCCCACGTCCTTGCGGGAACTTGCTCTTGTAGTCCATCTCTTCCAAGTACAAGACGGCCTGCTCTCCGTAAGGGATATACTCGGTGAAGAAGTCGTGGAAGTTGTCATTGCTCCGTGAGTACAAGACGCCTCCGCCGAAACCTGCCATGCTCAGCAGTACGAGGCTGAAGACCAAGTTCCTCAGTCTGCGCGCGAAGCTCTTCCGCGGCGGCGGCGGCGTCGGCGGCGTCGGCGGAGGCGGTGCATTTTCTTGAAGAACCGTCGATTCCCCGACGTCGTCGATGGTAGTCGGCGGCTGATCGCGTCCCCCAGCGACCTCTTGCGGCGTGGGAGGCGTCGGCGGCAGCTTCGTCGCAGCTCCTAGCTTGGGTTCGCCGAGGCCGTGAGGAGCGGCGCTGCGCTGCGAGGTCAGCGTCTGCGATGACGGCAGCACGGGCGTCTCGGAAGCGTCGCCGGGCGTCTTCTTGTCGGAAAAGGACCTCTATGACAAGCTCGTCAGAGCTCCGTCGGTATTTCTCGCGCGTTTGAAGCTTGCAAGATCATTCTCTACTCACCAAGCTCGCGCGTTTTGTCACCAATTGGCGACGGGCAGCCATCGCAAGGGGCGAGCAGCCCAACGGCCTCGCCGACCGAAGCGATGATCGCAGCATGGCGAATTCCTGGGCCAGCGACCGCTCGACAGACTTGGGAGATGGAGCCTACAGGAGACCTTTTCTTTAAGAGACGCTGGCGGCAGGACAAAATCCACAAGGCTAAACTTCGGTGGCTGATGTGGTGTGTTATTAGTGATTTTTATCATAATACTCTATTTGCACTTATCGGAAGCGATCACTGGATCAGTAATCTCACTGATCACCGACACCCTGCTTGCCAGAACTCTTCGGAAACCTCCAGCGACAGCTTTCCGAGGATTTACCAGAATATCAACACGACACCCTACGCACGTCTCTCTCCCCTGACATAAAGACATTTACTCGCTGGGACCGGCTGGCTAAAAACATGGGAGACGGAAACTTCAATATTATGTATGGAAACCCAAGCAACTGAGGGAAAAGGATGTGTCTGCCCAGGAAAAAAAAAACCCCGTCCAAACCCACGACTCCGTGAATGACACAAGGTAATCGGCCAAGCCACGAACCCCAGCCAGTCTATCACCCGTCACACGGTGATTCGCATGGAGTGCGTTCAGGGAAGCAATCTTAATCGGCAACTTCAGCAACTGCAGGGCCCGCTCACATTGGTGTTGGCGTTTTCGGGATTCAAGCTCACGCCCGGCCGCTGACCGGGTCTCGCGTGCCGAGGTCCGACCTGATCCAGCGGCAGCTTCTTGGCAATGGCCGTGAACAGCTCGCGAACGTTCTCCGCCGTCTTAGCGGACGTCTCGAAGAACAGAAGGCCGGCCTCGCGTGCGTAGGCCTCTGCCTCGTTGGTGGGAATGGCTCGCTTGTCAGGCTGCTGGTTGACCAGGTCGAGCTTGTTGCCGGCGAGGGCGATGATGATGTTCTCGTTGGCTTGACGCTGCAGCTCCTTGACCCACGCCTTGGCCTTATCCAGAGAAGACTGCAACTGTGGGTCAGCCAGCGTCGTCGGGCGCGGCGAAGAGGATCATGCATACAGATTGCGTTATATCGTAAACAACAACGGCGCAGTTGGCGTTGCGGTAATACATGGGCGCGAGAGACTTGTATCGCTCTTGGCCGGCCGTGTCCCAGATTTCGAACTTGACTGTGGTGTTTTCGTCGAGGGATATGGTCTGGGTGAGGAAAGCGGCACCGATGGTGGATTCCCGGAAAGAATCAAATTGATCCTAGAGGCCGGTCAGGGCTGGATGCCATGTGGCGAACAGCATAGGGCGACGTACCTTGACGAAGCGCAAAACTATCGAGCTCTGCGTGGGCACGATTTCGGTCAGTTTATCGCTTTACGGCCGGTAGAAGCGTTCTCGTCTCATTCACCTTTCCGACGGCGGATTCCCCTTGAAGTCGGCGTCAGCATGAAAGACAAGAGAGTGAAGTGGGGCTGGAGGCGTGGGCGCGCACCAAGTAGCACGAGCTTGAACTGTGCGAAGCGGTTGTTGACGCCGCGCGGGGCGGCAGGACCTCGAGCTGCCATGATGATCCTCTTTCCAGGGCCGCGGCGAACGGAGGGGCAGATGCGAATTCCTAGAGGGAGTGGCGAAAGAATGCGCGGGGAATCGGAGTCGGTCGAGGCTGAGACAGGGGACGTCGATGAGAAGACTAGGGTCGTCGATGAGCGGCGGCGCTGACAGGATCTTGAGGTAGGACGATTCGAGGGCGACACGTCAGGATTTGAGAGGCGAGTGATGATGGTGGTTGGTGGATGGATGGATGGTAGTGGACGGATGATGGATGGATGGTGGTGGTTGGTGGTTGGTGGTGATTTTGTTGAGGTTGATTGGTCTGCTGATACCGAGTCGTGTGGCTGGCGCTGGATCGGTGTCGGAGGATGAGGTAAGCGCGATGAAACAGCGGTGCAGTGCAGGTGGGCAGCTTGGCTGCCTTTTAGGACTATGCTTGAATGCCCCTCGGCTATAGGACTGTAGACTATAAGTTTATCAAAGGTGACGCCGAGAGAGCTGTTTATGCGTTTCGTCGAAAGAAAGGAAGTGGAGAGCTTGAGGTTAACCAAGCTTGTATTGACTGGGTGCCTTGTCGACGTCGTAGACGACTATGCTGCCCAAACAGATGCCGAGGCACACGCCATCATCAGCTACCTAATTTCTACGTCTCGATTCACCTGCTCGAAAGAGGAGGTAAAGAGACTCCCAATCTTGTCTCCTATATCCGTAAAAGAGTCCAAATTCCTCCTGCACTGTTTTGTATTCGCAAGGCGTTTCATAGTCGTAAGCTGCCCGGTTGCGTGTAAGACGACACCGTGGCCAGCCACAGAGCTGACTAAACCAGCTCACCCACTACAGTCTACAGGTACTACAGCTCCCTTCATCAGAACCTCGTCTCGGCTTCGCAGTTCGCTCTCATCATCCCGCTCAGTACGACCTTGCTTCCTCGTTGCCAACATACCTACCTAGGTAGTCCCCCGAGCGAGGCCCGTGCTCTCCTCCCCGCCAGCCCTCCATGGCGCCCCTCGCCGCCGCCAAACTCCCCTACCGGGACATCAACCTACGAGTCACCAGCGACGCCTACGTCTTCGTCTCGCCCTCGTCCCCCGACGCGCCCGCCCTCCTCATCGACCGTCCTACCGGCGACCTGCGGACGGCCGATGCTGCCCAGCAAGCCGCAAAACGCACCACCAGGGTCTCCAGCGTTTCCGGCATCCTGGGCCTCATCCAGCTGAGGCTCGGTCCGTGACCTTGCTCCTATGACGAAGGGGCCCTAGCTGACCCGTATCGAGCTCAGACAAGTATGTCGTCGTCATCACAAAGGCCCGTCCCGTCGGCCGGCTCAAGGGTCACTTGGTCTATAAGCTCGTGGCGGCCGAGCTCCTCCCCATGCGCGAGCGCCAGATCCACGACCGCGACGAGGACACCTTCATCAGTCTCATGAAGGCGTTTTTGCTCCGCGGTCCCATGTACTTTTCGTACTCGGTCGACCTCACCAACTCGTTCCAGCGTCAGGCTCAGTCTGACACGTCCGCACCGCTCTGGATGAGAGCCGATGACCGCTTCTTCTTCAACAAGTACCTTCAGTCGGATCTCATCGAATTCCGCAGAAGCGGCTCCAGGAGCCAGCCCGGTCCGCAATCGGCCATCGATCCCTACATTCTTCCCTGCATATTCGGCATGCTGGAGATCCGGCCGACGACGTTCAACAAGACGCCGCTCACGCTCGTCTTGATCTCACGAAGATCGCGCTACCGCGGCGGAACGCGCTATTTCACCCGCGGCGTCGACGAGGACGGCCACGTCGCCAACTACAACGAAACCGAGCAGATCGTCATCCTCAACGACAGCAGCAACGGCCTGGGCGGCTTCGCCGGCAGCACGGATATGCAGAGCGGCCGCTTCGACCCCGCCCAGGGCCGGGAGACGCACGTCATGTCCTACGTGCAGACGCGAGGGAGCGTGCCGACGTACTGGGCCGAGATCAACAGCCTGCGCTACGTTCCCAAGCTCCAGGTGCGCAGCACCGAGGCGGCCCTCTCGGCGGCGCAGAAGCACTTTGACGAGCAGATCCGGCTCTACGGCGACAACTACCTCATCAACCTCGTCAACCAAAAGGGCCGCGAGTGCAGGGTCAAGGAGTCGTACGAGCACATGGTCCAGTCCCTGATGACGGGACCGCAGGAGGGCCACGACGCCGACCGGCTCACCGACGAAAAGTTCACCACGATCCAGCCCGGGACGAAGCGGCAGGCCTTTGACAGGCTGCACTACGTCTACTTCGACTACCACAACGAGACCAAGGGCATGAGGATGCACAGGGCCTACGCCCTGGTGGAGAAGCTCCGAGAGGCCCTCGCCGCTCAGGGCTACTTCCGCGGCACCGACACGCCGGCCAACGTCGACGGCCGCATCGACGTGCGCGGCCTGCAGACGAGCGTGATGCGCGTCAACTGCATGGACTGCCTGGACCGGACCAACGTCGTGCAGAGCATGTTCGCCCGCCACATGCTGGACCGCATCTTCCACGACGCGGGGCTCATACCGCGCGGCGCCACCTTTCGCGATACCGATCCCGCCTTCGAGCTTCTCTTCCGCAATCTATGGGCCGACAACGCCGACGTCGTCTCCTCCTCGTACGCCGGCACCGGCGCCATGAAGACGGACGTGACGCGCACCGGCCAGCGGACGAAGATGGGCAGCCTGCAGGACGCCCGCATCGGCGTCACGCGATACTACCTGAACAACTTCCGCGACGGGCCTCGCCAGGACGCCTACGACCTCTTCCTCGGCACGTACCAGCCGGGCACGGCCGACGTCGGCACGGAGCTCGTCTTCGTCGACAGCCGGCCGCTGCTGTTGCAGTCGATCCCGTATCTGCTGGCCTTTAGCGTCTTTATCGTCCTCATAGGCCTCTTTACCCGGCGGGACTCGGACGCGAGGCCGATGACGATGCGGCTTTTTGTCCTGTTCTGGACCGCGGTGGCGGCCTGGTGCTTTTACTTTATCTGGACCCACGGCATGCTCTACGTCAGTTCCCCCTTATCTTTCTTTCCTTGTCTCGGCCTCTTCCAGCTTTTCATCTTCGTACTGACGCCTGCCGCAGGTCAACTGGCCCCGACTGATCCCCCGACCCTTCGCCGTGGACGGCTACGGCGAGCACTACACGCAAGCGCGCAAGGACGCCGTCATAGGACCGTTTGTGTCGCGGCATCAGAGGGGGCTCAGCGCGGCGAGGTACCTGAATGCCGAGGAGGGCAAGAAGAGGATCGAGTGAAGACGACATTGACAGTGTATATTATTTTTTCTTGCTTTTTTTACCTGTTTACCTGGAGCTGGAAGTTGGAAGGAAGGGGAAGGGATAAGACGAGAGAATCAGATATCACAGAAGAGGATAAGACTCCATGCTGAGCATGATTATACGTTATAGTAATAAAGCAGGGAATAAAAAAGTATCAATAATGAGGACATAGTATATATATTCCCGATGTAATAAAAACCGGATAAGACCCTTATAACGCCGGGACAATCCATGTAGGTAAAAACAATAAAGTATAAGATGGAGAGAAAAAAATCCGTTCCCGCTCCGGCTATGCAGACTTGAAGACGTGACGCGTTGAACAAAGGAAGAGATGTCTATCGTGATGGGGAAGAAGTGCTTGTGGTGTGTAGTTCTGAGTAGAGGGGGAGTTGTGCATGTGTATATAGTTCTGAGTAAAGGGAATAGGGAAAAGGGTATGTTGAACAGAGTCAGGTGAAGGTGAGGTAAAGAAGCTCAACGACAAGACCGAAAGAAACAAGAGAATAGAAGGAGATGAGAAAGGGGCCTACATCCAAAACAACCACCTAACACCCCTCCAACACCCCCTCCCAACGCCAGAGACAACCCTCAAAAACACAACGACAGCCCAAACATACCACATGAGACCGACAAGCGCCCACTCGACGATGAGCCAGAGCGCCCTCCGAAGCCAGCGAAGACGACGCCTCCTCCTCCGCAGCATCCTGTCCATCATGTCGACGACGTGCTTCAGCTTCAGAGGCTGGCCGAAGGAGAGCTCCTGGCCCGTCTCGTCCGCCTCGTTGGCTGCCTTGCGCGCCATCTCCGAGAGCTCGTCTGTTAGACGGGCGCGGACTTCGCCGATTCGTCGGTGCAGCTCGGGGCTCGTCTGGCTCGTTAGCCGCGTGGCCGACGCCTGCCAGTGGCGGCTGGAGGAGAGCATCGCCGTCCTGATGGTGCGGCTGGCTAGGGGGTAGAGGTCGCACGGTGGAGGCAGTGTCATCGTAGTCGTCGTCTTGCCGTTGTTGACCTTTCCGCCGCCGCCGCCGCCGAGCCGCTGTAGCAGATCCGTCGCCCATTTCGTATTGCCCGGCGCCGGAACCTCGAGCGATCGTCGGTTGATCTCGAGCGCCTTGATGCCGGAGCTGAGCATGAGCGCCTTGACCCGCGCAATCTCCCGCCTCGTCGGTGGGCCCGTAGAGCTGCTCTTGTCGGCGATGGACCAGTGTCGACCGTGCTGCTGGTGCTGCTGGTCATGACGCTGATGCTGCTGATGCTGGTGATGGTGATGAGGCTTGTGCCTGGGAGGGTCCGTAGACGTCTCATCCGTCACGGCCTCGCCTCCTCCGCTACCCTGATACGACTCCGAGTCCCAAAGATCCGAGTCGCCGCCGCCGCCGCCGCCGCCTCCACTACCACGCACCCTCCTAACATCGAGAGGGAAAGGCGAAGGAGAGACGGACGCGCTGCGGTACTCGCTCCAGATGCCGCTGAGGGGCGGCTTGAGCGACTCGATCTGCGACGACGGTCGGCTCGGCCGGCTCGGCGAACTGGTCGCCGTCTCCTTGCCGCAGTCGCCTCCCGCGTTATTACGGGACTGCGCGCCGGGAGCGTGGCTGAACTCGGGCATGAACTCGAGAAAGTTCCGCGGTCCGGGCCGGGTCTCGTCGTGAGACCTCTTCGACGGCGACAACATCTTGGACCGCCCCCTCGTCCTCTCGCTCTCCGACTCGTCCGTCGTCGAATCCGGCTCGGCCACCGCGGCGGGCTCGTCCTTCCGCCAGAGCATGTCGTTGAGCTTGAAGACGCCGCCTCGGAAGACGGTGTCGAGACGGGGCCCTTTGAACAGGCCGCGCAGGCCGACGCCGGGGTTGTCCGAACGATGCCGCAGGCTCTTAGACCTCTTGTGCGTCCTCGAATTCTCCGACGGCCGCTCGAACGCGGGCAGCTTGGCGGGACTGGATGGCCGCCGCTTCGAGGGCCCCACCCTCTCCGGCGACGACGTCGACTTCCGGCCCGACGGATGGCGATCCCCGTCGTGGCTCGCGTCCTCTCCGCCGTCGCCGTTCCTATCGCGGATGGCGTGCTTGAACTTGGACAGCGGGTTCCTCGTCGGGGACTCGTGTCGACCCGACGTGGAAGACGACGTCGTGGTCGTCGCCTGCTCGGCAGCGTCGGCTTCCGATGCCTGCTGCGGCAAGGGAAGCGAGGGGGCCGGCTGAGTAGCATTCGGCACATCTGCGCCCCATTGAACGGGCCGTCTTCGACGAGGCGAGTCCATCGTCGGTCTGCCGCCGCCGTCGCCCCCCCTTCGATCCGAATCGGTCGTCGAGTTTGATTTCCTCGGGACGGCGGCGGCGGCGAGAGGCGGACCCATGACCTGGTCGTCGTCCACCACCGCGGGTGGTTCGGTCATTTCCAATTCATGCGCCTCGTTGGCCACCATCTCCATCATCTGCCTCTCCAACAGGTCGTTGGCGCTGCTGGTCGGTGTTTGGGTCTGATGATCATGTCCCGTCCCGCCGTTCTCGTGCTTGACCAAGACATCCCCGGCCGAGTGTCTTCTAGGTCTCTTGAGCTCAGGATGGCGAGGAGAGTGGTTGTGGTTGTGGTTGTGGTTGTGGTGGTGGCGACGATGAGGGTGTCCGTGCAGAGAGCCGTTGTGCCGGTGAGGAAACGTCTTCATGTTCTGGAGCTTCTGCTTCGCTCGGTCCCTCGTGCCTCTGCCGTTGCCCGTCATGTCGACCTTGGCGACGGCGGATGTGGTCGGCTCCGTCAAGCCTTCGGACTGCAAAGAGAGAGGCTGCGCCGTGTCAGCGCCCGGGTAGCCGCTCCCGCTAGACGCCGGTCGGATAGGGTCGGCCGGGGGCTGGAGGATCTTGCGCCACTTCCGGTCCTCGATAAGAAACTTGTGATGATCCTGTTCGAGCCAGTAGGCGTCCGCAATCATGTCGCTGGGCTCGACGAACCAATCGACCCTCGGACGTCTGCTTCGCGCGGCAGCCGGCGACGAGGCGCTGGCGGCGGCGGCGGCGGCTTGCGTCGACGTCTGACCGTCGGCACCGCCGTCGGGGCCGGGAAAGGGGGGCATGGCCGGCCCGTCCTCTTCGTCCTCGGGGTCGGCGTTGAGGATGGTAGAGCGCTGGCGGACCTTGTCGACCCACTGCCTGACGTCCTGGACGTCCCCGAAGCCCTGTCTGTCGCCATTGATCACCATGCGCTCCCGTGCGCGGACCTTGCGGTTGCGGATGTACTGGAGGGGGTTGTATTCGCGGCCGTGGGGCTGGTTGGCGTTCGCCGCCTTGCGCTTGGCGGCCCTGCTGGGGGACGAACATCTCGGCGGAGCGGCGTCGAGGGACTTGAGCGGCGGCAGCGCGGGCAACAGCCTCCGATACTCCGTCATGAGCTCCAGCGTCTCCCTGGCCTTCTGGGCCCTGGCCAGCGTCGAGGGCGAGAAGTGATAACTATACTGGCCGTCGATGCCGTAGTCCGATTCGGACGGCCGAGAACTGCCGAACCTCACGCCCGACGCTCTCCGAGGCGATGCGCTCGACGCGGACACCGGACTTCGGGTGAGAGAAGACCGGCGCTGCTGTTGAAGATGCTGCCGCAAGTTGCTGGCGGAGCTGCCGTCCGGGAGGGGAGCGAGCCTCGGCGGTGTGCCCCGAGCCAGGTTGTTGTTGTTGTTGTTGTTTCCTCTCGCGGCCAGCTTCCGCGACTCGCTCAGGCTGAGGGCCATGTTGACGATCTGGGCCGTGTCGACGTCGGGTCCGGTGCCGTAATCGGACTCGACCGACGACTGTACGCGCGAATGGCGCGGAGCCGTCATGCTGTCCCGCATAGCCGGATCCGAAGACATGGCAAGCCCTCGGTTCAACCTGACGGTGGCGTCGACGGTACGTGGCGTCGGCTTCTTCGCCCTCGACTTGGACGAGTGAGGGGCGTCATGGGCGAAGCGGCGACGGGGGAGATGACGGTCGACGGCGGGCGCGGGATCGCGCAGCATGAATCCTCCGGCGGATCGATGTCGCGCCCGGCGTGTGCGACTGTCGGCCGATTGCGCATCTTCGGACGGGGGCCGCGAACTGGCACGAGCGCTCGATTCGCCCATCTCATAACTGACACTCGACAAGCTGTCGGGAGTCGTCAGTCCCTCCTGGATCGCTGGGGAACTCATGATTCAGGGTTCGCTGCATGCTGGGACGGGGGTTGAGGGTCAACGCATGTTTGCTTCGGGATTAGACGGAAAGGAAGATGCGTATGTAGAGGTAGGTACTGGGTAATAGGATGGGGATTTGTTGATGTCAAGCGGGCGGCGGTTGTGACGGGCGGTCTGGTCGATTATGCTCGAGCATATGACGAGCGCCAGTGGGGAAAGTTTACCGACGAAGGGGGGGGGCGCCCTCCACTAAACCCCAGCGAGCGTCGCACCCCCCCCACCCCCTAAAGTTCCAACCTTAGCAGGTCGATTACAGGCGTCGACCCCCCCGCCCGCTGTAGGTCACTGCTGTAAAGGGGGATTTTTAGGGGTTGTATCTTGTTCCAGTCCACGAATAGCCGGCTGGAACAACCACGCGGCAGCGCTAACAGCAGGTAGGTAGTAGCGAGAGTGGGAAAAAAGAAGCCTTACTGCATCCGTCGGTTACTTCGATCCATCCCTCATGACCGGTATCCGTAGACCCTTACAAACGTTGGAACCGAGTCATGAATCTCCCTTTATTTATTTTTGCCCATCCTGACGTCGGACTGCCTCGTCGCATCGGCCGCAGAGGAGCTCATGTTCCGAGGTCGCCAGGTAGCGCCAGCACCTAGCGCACTTGTGATGCCTCGGCGGAAGCACATGCACATGTCCACCCTCGAATGGCTTGACGAAGCTCCAACCGTCGACGTCGTTGGCCATCTGCTCGTTGAGCCCGACGTGTGAAACCACGAGCATGGCGTCCAGCTCGTCCAGGTAGCAGCCCAAGGTGGCCGCCAGCTCGCGGTCCTCTGCGGTAGAGTCTGCGGTAGCGTCTGCGGTGGTGATCACTACCGAACTCTGCAGCGAACTGCCGAGGACCCCGGCGGCCCGTGCCTCTTCCAATCCCGCCTTGACGGCGCCGCGCACCGCCATTAAGCTCGGAAGGTCGCGCCTCAGCCTGGTCTGCGACACCGTCAGGCGACGGGCGTCGACCACGGGCTCCCCGTATAGCTGCCGGCCTGGATGAAGCACCGTCTCGTCATCCGCCATCCACTGCGGCCGATTGCTCCACGCCTCGTCGACCAATAGCGGCGTCATTGGCGCCAGCATCCGTAAAAACCCGACTAGTATCGGCTCGAGCGCGCCGCCGCCGTCGCCGCAGTAGAGTCTGTCCTTGAGCGCTTCGAGGTAGAATGCCGAAAGGTCGTTTGCGACCCATCTGTTGATCAAGGCCGTGGCTTTGGAAAACTCGTAGTCGTTCGTCGCGTCTTGCACCTGTCTCATCGTGTCTTCCAGTTGCATGATGGCTATTTGATCCAACTTGGTCAGCGTGGCCGACCGACTGGACTGATGGAGCGAGCCGAGAATCATCTTCAGCACCGTGCGGTACTTGACAAGAGCATTGTGAACCGGCTGCATGATGGACGGGCCGATGACGACGTCTGTCGTGAAGTCGCTGCTGGCCACCCACAAGCGCAGGGCGTCCGGGCCCAGAGCGTCGGCTTTCCCTCCTCCTTTCCCTGCCTGCGCCTTGTCTCGTTGCGGAGACAGGTGTCCGAGGATGAGCTCGTCCGGACTGATCGTGTTGCCGACCGACTTGGACATCTTCTTTCCCTGCGCATCAAGAACGAAGCCGTGCGTGACGAGCGTCTTGAACGGGGCGATGACCTCGTCGTCCGTTTTCCCGCTCAGCTTCTGCTCGGCCACGTACGTCAGGAGACTGGACTGGAACCAGCCCCGGTGCTGATCCGATCCCTCCAGATAGACGTCGGACTGTTGCGTCGTCTCCGTCCAGCTGCTGCCGCTGTCGAACCAGACATCCATCGTCTCCGTACCGCGACGATATCGACCTTGTTTTAGCGACGGGGCTATCCAGGCGGCATCGTCGGCCGCGTCGGAGAACCAGGCTTCGGAAGTGCGCTCCTGCATGACGGAGATGATGTGCTCGACCGACTCGTCGGTCATGACGGCTTTCCCGTCAGCGTCGTACAGAGCAGGGATCGGGACACCCCAGCAGCGTTGACGGGATATGCACCACTCGCGCCGCCTCTTGATGAAGCTTTCCAGACGAGCTCTGCCAGATTCGGGCACGAAGCGAACGCGGCGCAGGGCCGCCAAAGCAGCCTCTTTGATGCTCCCGACGTCGGCGAACCACTGCGCCGTGGCTCGCAACACCACCGGTTGCTTGGTCCGCCAGTCATAGGGGTATTTGTGACGCAGCTCGTGCACCGCCAGCACATCGTCCCCGACCAGGTCCAGGACAGCTTGACTACCCCCCTGCAGGATGGACGGCGCCTCAGTCAGGAGCTGGGGGTGATCGGGATAGGCCTCTTTCGTGAAGCGGCCGTCGTCGTCTATCGGCGCAAAGGCGGTGATGCCCAAGGCCGAACAGGCTTCGTAGTCTTCTTGGCCGTGCCCCGGAGCCATATGAACCAGGCCGGTGCCCGAGTCGGCGGAGACGAAGTCTGCATGCACAATGGGCTGCGAGGGGGCGTCTCTTCCCCGAAGCTTGTTGCGATATTTCAGGCCGGCGAGCTGCTCACCGGTAATGCCCTCGACCGCGACCTCGAACGAGGGCAAGTGTTCTCTCAGCGCCTCGACGCGACTCGACGCGACGATAAGACCCTGGTCGCCCACGCGCAGGACGGAATAGAGGAGATGATTATGAACAGCAATGGCCCTGTTCGCGGGAAGAGTCCACGGCGTTGTCGTCCATATAGCTGCGTACAGGCCCTGCGCAAAATCTGCGAGCCCAGGGATGGCACTGCAGTCGGAGACGATGGGATACCGGACGTACGCCGCGCGGGAGACGTGGTCATCGCGGTACTCGAGCTCGGCCTCTGCCAACGCCGTGCGCGACGTGGTCGACCAGTAGACGGGCTTGTATTTGCGGTAGACGAGACCATGGCGCAGCATCTTCTGAAAGATGCGTAGCTGCCTCATCTCAAACGCGTGGTCCATGGTCGTCCACTTGTCTTCCCAGGCGGCCATGACGCCGAAGGACTGAAAGCCCGTGAGCTGTCCGGCAACAGCCTTCGTCGCCAGCCGCTTAGCCGACCTGCGAATGCTGACGGGACTCAGCGCTCTCGCGACATCCGCCTCCAAGGCTTTCATCTCGATGGGCAGGCCGTGACAATCCCAGCCGGGCCTATAAAGCACGCGCTTTCCCTTTTGCACCTGCAGGCGCAGAAGCATGTCCTTGAGGACCTTGTTGAGGGCGTGGCCGAGATGCAGCGGTCCATTGGCGTAGGGCGGGCCGTCGTGCAGGACGAAGAGGTCGTCTTGGGGGCGATGCGTGGCTTGCCATTGGTATAGATCAGAGGCTTCTCGGTTATCGCGTAGCAGTTGTAGGTTGGGACGGGCCCTAGACTCGGCCGGGTCAGCGATTGAACGTCGAAGGTGTAAGTAATATGATCGTACTTGAAGGTCGATCGAGGCAATCTCAGCGTTTCCTTCCACGACCTCATGCTGGTGTGGAAGGGGAGCTATGTACCTACGGAGTATCCGTATATACTTAGCTCTGGGATAGCTTGAAGCCGAGACGAGAAGAATTTACATTCAGCGGCTTATAGCGGGGTTCCACTTCCCTAACTCCCCCTGTAGAGACAAGCTAATAATCAGGGCCATGACGGAAGTCTACAGGGTCTCGTGACCCCCAGACGACAGGCGGATCCGGGGGCCCCCTCTCTAATCGTCCGAACCAAAAAAAAAAGCCTCCAGGACATCCTACATATATGATATATGGCTCCGGTGCGGCGATATCTGAGAATCTCCAAGTCGTCGGTGTTGGAATGTCGCATCTACCTCGATAACCCGTCGCTGACGCAATCATGGCTTCTGAACGCGCGAGACCCGGTTCTTCCGCGAATCATCGACAGCGTCCGCCCGCTGGTGGTTCCTAAGCTGCGTGAAGAGCGCGAGCGGGCGAGGAAGAAGGGAACCAAGAAGAAGAGCATCAAGGATGTCGTGATTCAGGGTGCGAATGACTTTTCTTCCTCCATCTTCGTTCGCTAATGTAAGCTGTACTAGACGACTTCGAGGTGTCTATATTCCTGACGGAAACCAGCTCTCGTCATTCCCTACTCCTGAAACACAAGCACTTTCGCGAAAAGGCGCCTGAGCGGATGCGATCCAACTCGACGAGGCTTATCAGCGAGACGAACGGCGCATCCATCGAAATAGACGATGACGATGGTCAAGATGCGACGGCGGCGACGGTGGTGCTTCAAGAGGACGACGACGATGACGAAGTGCGGCTCGCCGACATCCCCGTCGCGCCGTCGATGACACGACGGAAGCGGCGCAGAAATTCAGCCCTCGAAGACGACGACAATAACGACGACGACGAGTACACAGATGAGGACAACACGGCTATCGAAGTCACGTCAGACGGTGAAGAGCCGGCGTCGAAACGTCGGCGACAGGGGGGCGCTACAGAGGACGTCGAAGACGACAAGAAGAAGCTGGCCATGGACGTTACGTACGAAGGCTTCGCCATCTACGGACGCGTCCTCTGCTTGGTCGTCAAAAGGCGAAGCCAGCAGGCGAGAAGCGAGGGCGTCAACAACAACAACAACAAGTCGGGCGGTCAAGGGCAAGCAAGGATGGAGAATTGGATCACGTCTACTCAGGTGCCTGTAGGCGAGGACATATCGTGAGCCAGTCTCAGCAGCCGATTTCGGTAGTTGAGGAAGGGACTGCGAATAGACGAGATGCGGCATCGGTCACGGACACACACACACACACACACACGGAGGGATGAAGGGGTCGCGCCACTTGGATATTACCGGTCACCATCGGGGTGGCCCCCCCCCCTTTTTCACCCCTGCTGGGGAGCCGTCGTGAGCCGATTTTCTCCGGGACCTGAACGGATGATGGAGATAAAAAAAAAAGGTTTGTGTATGCACATTGACATGCTACTCGGTAAGGTTTTCGAAGGGTCGCGGAAACGCAAGGGGGGGGGAATAAGAGGAAGGGAAAGGGGGTTGGTTGCTTATTAGGGGTACAGTTGGAAGGCCAGCGGCGCTTACGCAGGGATCGAATGAGGGGAGCAAAAGCATCGACGTGGCAATGGCACCACTTCTCTCTCCTTTGGTCGGTCGTCGTGCGATGGCGGAAGATTTTTCTCTTGGTCGTCTCAAATGCCGAAAGACAAGGGGATGAGACGATGGGACACGGCAGAGGGGCGGGCCATATATATAGATGAATCAAGACAGATGAAGAAGATGTATGCAGAGATGATGATGATGATGATGATGATGATGATGATAGGGCAAGAAAAGGACAAGGAAGATACTTGAAACGGTCGTTTATTCTTTCCATCCTCTTGAATTGGTTTGCCGAGAGGGTCGTTTATCTGAAGCCGGAGGGTCTATTCTCGTCCTACCTCTTTTGTATCCGTGCATATCCGTACATATCCGTTCATACATACATACATACATGACTCTTTCCCAGGGACGACTCGTCATTGTTGGGCGGCGGCCAAGTTGTCCTAGCTCAGCTCTGTCTGCGGGTGCCTTGCTTGTCGTCCACGTGGCGTCGAGCGGCAATTTCGTCGAGATGAAATGTATCGTACTCCGTACATACTCTGTACGTTCATACTCCGTACATAATCCTCAGACATACATATGTACGTACCTGTAATGATACTTGTCAAAGGCCTTAGAATGAGTGGGCCAACGGCGTGTGTTTTTTATACCTTCTAAGGGCGTGCCTAGTGATTACGTTCTTCTTATTTATTATTAATTCCGGACCCTTATTTACGGATTCTTATACGGGTAGATTAGGGCTACGAATATTAGGGTATTAGGTATAGGAATAAGCCCTTATTTTACTAGGGATTATAATAATAATAAAGGGTTAGGGAAGGTTACTTATACGGCTATATAAGTTATGATAATTACTCCCGTTTTAAGGGAGTAAGTATATTAATTTAATATATTTTTATACCCCTTTATTTAATAGTTATAAGCCTAGTTAAAGCTCTTTTTTAACGTATACTTAAGTTAAAAATATACTACGTAAATTACTCTATCTGGATTTTTAAAGCCTTAAGAAGTAAGGCTATTACTAAACCCCTTTTCCTACTAAAATTAACTAAAATAATAGAATATAATAATCGATATTTTTTTAATTATTTTAATTAATCCTTTCTCCTTTCTTTCCCTTTTTTAAATATAATAGATTTATACGCTATTAAGCCTACCTTTAGGCTTATAAAGCTAGAGGATTAGACCTCTTAGTAGAATAACGTTATAAATACGGCTAAAGACTATAATATATAGGAATTTATCGATCCTAAAGGGGATAAAGAAATCGAAGAGCCTAAGGAGCCTATTATTCCTTCGGAGGCTAGGGTAACTAGGTCTAGATTAAAAGCCCCGACCTATAATTAACTCTATACTAAATATAAGGATATTCTTATACCTTATTATAAGAGGAAGTTAAAGTAATATAAGGAATAAAAGAAGGGTATTAAAATTATAAATACTTTTATAAAATTAGGGGCTTTAGCCTATTAAACGTTATTTAATAATATACGTATACCCCGGGAAAAGCTTTAAAAGCTAAAGGCTAAAGTCTAGCTAGGGGATTAGTAAGAAATCGAGTTTACTAATAATACTCTAATAGCCTTATTTAAAAAGAATCTTATAAAAGTCGATATCCTTAAGTAGATAGGTAATGTTCTTAACGCTTATAAGCTTTATAAGACTATCGGAAGCTAAATTTATACTAACGAGAAGGTATTAAAGCGATTCTTAAAGGTTATAACGGAGAGGTATTCGTCTTTTACTAACCCGATTAAAATCACGATTAATAATAATAAGGAAGTAAGACTACCTCTTCCTACCTTTAGAAACGTTATTAGGAACTTTAGAATTATTATATACGATAATTAACCTATAAAGAAGGCCTATAAGGAGGTAGTATTTATTAATATAGATACCTCGGGCTATACCCTTTAAGGGTAAGATAGAAATAGCTACTCCGCTCGTTTAGATACGAATTCCGGGTTATTATGAATAGACGGTCTAGGGGAAAGGAATATTTAAAAGTATATCTAGTATAATCGTAAGTATCTAGCCGAAAAGGAGAAAAGGGAAAATTACTAGCGAAGGTGCTTTTACGTCCTTCCTAAGTCGAAGCCTTCGTTTCTTAATATTACCCTACGAGACGACCTTCTTAAGGAGGTTAGGGATAAGGTCTTAAAGGATTAGGCTACTAAAAAGAAGGTTAACGACTAGAAGAAGGAAAATAAAGACCGGTTAAGGACTAAGGATTTAAAGACCTCGGGGGTATTTATAGCCTCCGATAACGCTAATTATATAGTTAATTAGGTCCTTCTCGATAGAGGAGCCTTAAGCTATATATTTAATACCCCTAAATAGTTTAATTCCCTCGACTAGATAGCCTTTAAAGAGCTTAAAGTCGCTACCGAAGTAGTTAGGTCCTCGGGGGTAGGGATTATTACCCTAGTTATAAAGACCGGCTACTCGATTTATCTTAAAGATATCGCTTATTTCCCGTAATTTAATACTAATATAGTATCCCTCGAAGCGTTTACTAAGAAGGGATACGGCTATAATAACTTAACTAGCCGTTTATAGAACCCTTAGAATAAAGTAACGGTCTATTATATAATTAAGCGCCGCCGGTAGAATTAGATTAATATTAAAAAGCCTATAGCGTTAGCTTATTTAAATTCTCGAGTACCTCGGGTAATAACTACGATAAACGAGTAACTATAGTATACTAGAATAGGGTATCTAGGCCCTAAGGTATAATAACTAATCTTAAAGGCTTTAGGGGTTAAGATAGGCATAGTATAAATATCGGATTATAAGATCTATACTATAATAAAGCTATAGAAGAATCGATCGAGGATCCCGAGGGACCCCGCGTAGCCCCGCCGGCCCTAGTCGATTATCTCTTTTAACCTCTTTTCCTTCGGGATTAAATATAATAGCTTATTATATTTAGCCCTATTTATAAATAGGTTTATGGGGGAGAAAATCGGCTACGACTTACCTCTTAAGACTAACCTACCGGTAACCTAGGTTAAGTTCGTCTCCTTTCTTAAAAGAAGGTTTAATCTAAAGGTATCCATTATCCTAATAGATTATAAGAAGGCTCTTTTTATAAAGGCCTTTAAAAACGACCTAGCTTTTAAAGGAGTCGAAATACGGTTTACTTCCCCGGCCTACCCTTATTAAAATAGGCACGCCGAGCGTTCGGGCGGGATTATTACGTATAAAGTATCCTATCTTCTAGCCTAAGCCGGATTCCTATTGCTTATATAGCCTATAGTAGTTTATTAGGCTATTTACCTTCTAAATCGAACGCTAAAAAAGGTAAAGGGGGGGGTAGGAGAATTATAATTTTAATCGCCGATTAAGACCCGGCTATAATAGCTAAAAGAGAAGAACCCTAACTAGGTAACGTTCCCCGAGGATAGGATAAGGTAGGACCTAAGGTATATTAAAGCCTATAGCTATAAGGCCTATTTAATAACTCGGGTAGTAGTTAAAGGCCTATAAGGGAAACTTAACCCGAAAGTATATATCGGCTACCTAGCCGGTATTTCGTTATCGACCTAGTATAATATTTAGGTACCCTCCCTAAAGAGGAGTACTATTATTAATACCTCGTTTATTATATTCGACGAGAAGATCTTCTTTAGTATAGACTAAGAAGATAAGAGGGAGATTCGTAAAGAGGCGATTAAATAGATTAGCCTAGTCGAAAAGGAAGAGGAGGAAGAAGACTCCCGAATAGAGGTATCGATAATTCCCGAATTAGGGAATCCGAACCCGACTTTAGCGGGCCCCGCTCCCTCGGATCCGGAGGAATAGCCTATAAAAGCCAGAGACGATAAGAATAAGCCTTTTAGACTATTAATACCCGATTCCCTAGAAGGGATAAGGAATATAGTATTCTTCCTATCTTAAAACTTAATTACGATCCCTTATAGGGACCGACTCCCGGAGCCTCCGGCCTACTTTAGGGAAGCCTATAGGCGGCCCGATAAAGATTAGTAGATAAAGGCTATAAAAGAAGAGCTCTCGAGGATCGAAGGGTATAGAGTTACCGTCGAATTAGCTACGGAAGACGTACTAGAAGGCTATAAGCTTTTAAACCTTAAGTAGGTATACGTTTATAAATTCGACTCGGATAGCTATCTCTCGAGGTATAAGGCTAGGGTTATTATATATAATAATAAGTAATTACTAAACGAGCTCTCCGTCTATACCTATACCCTTATTACCCGAACGTTTTACTTATTAATAGCGATTACCGCGTTCTTCGACCTAGAGGCTAGATAATATAACTTCGTTAATACTTTTTATAATAGCAAACTTAATAAAGAAATATACTATAAGCTACCCCTGGGTTTTTAGACTAAGGGGAGGGCTTAGCGCTTAAAGAAGGCCCTTTATAGGCTTTAGTATTCTCCTCTTCTTTAGTTTAAGCTCCTATCTTTATAGCTAAAGACCTAGGGATATAGGGTTATATACGAAGACCCTTACGTTATAACTAATAGTAAGTTAATTATATTTTTCTATATTAATAACTTAGTAGCCCTCTTTAGGAGGGTAATACTTAGAGAATACGAGGAATTCAGGAATACGATCGATAAGGCGTTCTAAATTAAGGATCTTAGGGATCTTAAATAGTTTCTTAACCTAGAGGTTATCCGGGATCGACCGAATCGATAATTATAGCTCTTATAATAAGCCTATATTTAAAAGGTTATAATAAGGTTTAAGGGGCTACTTACCTATAAAAAGTACTCGTAGCCGATAGCTATTAATAAGATCCCCTTATTCGAGGGGAAGGCTATAGAGGACGAGATTAAAAGGTTCTAGGCTATTATAGGGAGCCTAATATACGCCGCGATTATTACGAGGGTTAATATCGCCCTCTCGGTTAATAAGCTCTCTTAGGGGCTTTAAAACCCTAGCCCTCGGTACCTTTTAATAGCCTTATAGGTCCTCGAGTACCTAAATTACTTAGAGGACCTATTAATTCGATTTAATAGTAATAATACGGATATTATAATAATATTAGATTCTTCGTTTAGGGATAATACGGACTGGAAAAGTACTTACGGATTCGTTATCCGGGTATTCGGAGGGGCTATAGCGTTTAAATCGGGGAAATAGGATACTATTACGACTTTATCGACTAAAGTAGAGTTCCTAGCCTTATCTTATATAGTTAAAGAAGTTAGGGCCTTTGAGAGGCTCTATTAGGAGATAGAGTTTATCCTATCTAATAAGATCGAAATCCATTATAATAATTAGTAGACTATTCGATTAATTACCGATAAGACCCCGAAGCTTAAAACGAAGCTCCTATATATCGATATTTATAACTACTAGTTACGCTAGGAGGTTTAAAATAAAAGGACTATAATTAAGTAGATAGAAACGGGGTAAATAATCGTAGATAGCCTTATAAAGCCTCTATAGGGCGAGTAGTTTAGAACGTTCGTCTAGGAAATAGGCCTAAGATTAAAAGATTCTAGGCTATTATAAGGAGCCTAATATACGCTACGATTATTACGAGGGTTAATATCGCCCTCTTAGTTAATAAGCTCTCTTAGGGGCTTTAAAACCCTAGCCCTCGGTACTTTTTAATAGCCTTATAAGTCCTCGAGTACCTGAATTACTTAGAGGACCTATTAATTCGATTTAATAATAATAATACGGATATTATAGTAATATTAGATTCTTCGTTTAGGGATAACGCGGACCGGAAAAGTACTTACGGATTCGTTATCCGGGTATTCGGAGGGGCTATAGTATTTAAATCGGGGAAATAGGATACTATTATAACTTTATCGACTAAAGTAGAGTTCCTAGCCTTATCTTATATAGTTAAAGAAGTTAGGGCTTTCGAGAGGCTTTATTAGGAGATAGAGTTTATCCCGTCCGATAAGATCGAAATCTATTATAATAATTAATAGACTATTCGATTAATTATCGATAAGACCCCGAAGCTTAAAACGAAGCTCCTATATATTAATATTTATAATTACTAATTACGCTAGGAGGTTTAAGACGGAAGGACTATAATTAAATAGATAGAAACGGGATAGATAATCGTAGATAGCCTTATAAAGCCTTTATAGGGCGAGTAGTTTAGAACGTTCGTCTAGGAAATAGGCCTTTACGAGCCTAAACGTAGTAAGAGGGAAGAAAATACCTCTTAATTATACTTATTACTCCGCTAAAGGGGAAGAAAATACCCTTAAACGGTAACTCTTACGGGAGGTTATACCTATTCTTCTTTATATTATCTTAGATACTCGCTATAGAGTACTTCTACTTTTTTAGGGACTTAGGCTTAAGACCCGGTATATAATTATTCTTTATTAGTATACTCGATTAATTTTTTTTCTTATTTATAAATACTATACCTTACGTTCTTTTAGGATTTCTAGTTTATTTTCTTATTATTAATAGTCTTGCCTTATCTAGGCGTTTTTCCTTATTTCTATCGGTTATAATCTAGGGGGTAACCCCTAATTACTACGACCGACTTTTCGCGATATTTTATTTTTTCTTTCTTAGTAGTAGTTAAGACGGTATAAAAGGGAGTCCGTTATATTCGCCTCTTCTAGGAGTATCGATTAGTAATAAAAGTTTACTAATTCGGCAAAAGTTAATAACGCCCGAAGGCGTTACCCTAGCTATTTAAAGGCCTTATTTAGCGAACCGCTAAATACTACTATTTATACGTAATAATATCTAATAACCTATTAAACGGGCGATAATAACGCTTAAAGGTAATTACTACGATTAACCGGGGAATCGAACCTTAGCTAGGGCCTCGAGTATAAGTACCTCCTAATACCGTTTAGCTATTAGTTATTATTAACGAATCTACTAAGGATTTAATTTATAAAGCTATTATTTAACTATTCGTTCTTTTTTTCCTTTTTTTCTTTAGGTTTAGCCCTTTTAAACGACCTCTAGATAGTAGGTATAATTCTCTTTAGGTTAAAAGGCGGTATCTACGCCTACGGGGGTATATTAAAGGCCTTAGAATAAGTAGGCTAATAGCGTGTATTTTTTATACCTTCTAAGGGCGTACCTAGTAATTACGTTCTTCTTATTTATTATTAATTCTAGACCCTTATTTACGGATTCCTATATAGGTAGATTAGGGCTACGAATATTAGGGTATTAGGTATAGGAATAAGCCCTTATTTTACTAGGGATTATAATAATAATAAAGGGTTAGGGAAGGTTACTTATACGGCTATATAAGTTACGATAATTACTCCCGTTTTAAGGGAGTAAGCATATTAATTTAATACATTTTTACACCCCTTTGTTCAACAATACTACACATGATGGGCACAAAACTGCGTGTCATTTAGGATGCATGTATGTATGTATGGATACATGGGTGTATGTATGCAGACAGAACTGTCTGTGTCTGTGTGCGTGGATGTGACGGCGAAGCCGATCGGGTGACAGACCCAAGACCCAGCTCAACATGCAATGGGTTCAATACTAGGTACGGTCACGAGTATCCGTATCATTGACCTTCAGAGAGGAGAGAGAGAGAGAGAGAGGCTCCGAAGACCCGGCCGTTTTTGATTTTTTTTTCCTTCATCAGTGATAGGTAGGCGCCCCGAGATATGGTCCGCCTGACCTGGGGGGGTAAAAAAGAACAAGGATCCTCTTTTATATCCCGGCATCGCCGTCTCGTCGTCATCATCATCATCATCAACATCGTCAGATGACAGCGGTTAGTTGGTTAGCCCTACCTAGGTAGTCCGTCTTATTTATCCCCGGACGAATCGCGAAAGGGTGATGATGATCTTGTTGCTGATAACCACAAACCGAACAAAGACCGTTTCTGACCAACTCAGTCACTCCACCCCCGTCCCTCCCCCCCCCTGGCAACAAGGTATCATGGGTAAAGATAGAAAGGGGAGTCGAGGCCATAACCTAACCCTGAAGAGAAAAAAAAAAGAAAAGAAATAAGAAGACCCCTGACGAAAGTATGAAAAAAGACCCCTGACGAGCGCGCCGCAAGAGGGAAGAAGAAAAAAAAAAGGAAAGAAAAAAAAGGGTAGAGAAAGAGATACGGTTACGGAGTAGATAGAGAAGCCCTTGCGAAAGGGAGGAGGAGATGATGGCCTGAGTTGCTAGCTACTCTCCGCGGCCAAAAAAAAAAGAGGGTCTTATTGGTTTGAACACACAATATTGGAGAGGGGAAAACTACTACTAGGTAGAAACAAAAGGAACAAAGAAAGAACACATCTTGTGGTCACTCGGGCCCATATCTCGTCTGTTGAAGTCGACGGGAGTTTTAGATGGTCGTTGGTTCTGGTTTGCCATGTGTTTATCAACGTTGGTCGTTGTAATGGGGGTTTTGTTAGACACCGTTATTCCCCCCGTCTGCGTGGCGAAATGCCTGTTCAGACGAAGAATTGAAACGATACTATACGGATAAGGATAGACGAATCCCCAACACACACACGAGAGAGAGAGAGGGAGAGAGAGAGATGGAGAGAGAGAGATGGAGAGAGAGAGAGAGACAGGTTCACGTCCCGACAGGTTGGTAAACCAGCTTAGGTAGGACCCCTTCCCACGTTCAGGGCCCTCTCTCTAAGAGCGACGGTTCGGGGCTCACAGACGCATACCTACACAACATACATACATACATACCTACCTATCTCGACTGCATACCTACCTAACGAACGATCCCAAGCCGGCCGGTCTTCTTTTTATGTTTTTGTTTCGGGGGAGGGGATGGAAGGGGTCCCTTGAAATTAAAAGAAAGAAGACCTAGGAGTATATAGCTCGAGATAGATCGGTCTAGACGTTCTGCTTAACTTAACTTAACTTTGACTATAAAAATCCTTTCTTGTGCATTGACATCGAAAGGAGCAGATACATAGTATTGATGAGGCTGAGAAAAGAAAAAGAGAGCAAAAAGCAAAAAGCAAAAAACGATAAGAAGGAAGAGGAACGAAAGAAAAAAAGCCCCTCAGATCCGGACGGAGCGGGTTCCCATACCCACGATAACTACCTAGGCACGGAGAGGGGGGAGGGGAGGGGATTCGGATGATGGGAAGACGCGGGAAAATAAAAAGGAGGGGGCGTGGGGTGTATGTTTATAGCGGGGGGAAGAGAGAGAGATGAGGGGGAGAAGATGGGGTAGGGAGTGGATGGAGAAAAAAAGGGGGGGGAGGGGAGGGGGAGGAGGAAGAGGAAGAAGAAGAAGACGAAGAAGAAGAAGAAGGGCCAGGGCTACGGATAAGATCAGGAATGGAGATGCAACAGATGCCAGATCAGTTCTAGTTTCGGGGGGGGAAGGGCTCGACCTGTATCGGGACCGAGACCGCAAGTCAAGCCAAGTCAAGTTCTAAAGCTACCTAACCTGGTACCTACGGATAGAGCTCTCATCTCCCGTACCTAGGTAATGAATGGGACGAGCAGATGCCGTCGAGCCTAAAAGGTCAGCCGAGACCGAGACACGGACGAGCCGTCTCCGTTTTGCATGCCGTAGCGTCGAGCATTTGCGCGTGCGTGTGTCCCACCACTTGTCAGTCAGTCAATAAGAGGTGATTCTAGAAAGAAAAAGCACCCTGACTCGGTTACGGTTATACTTTGTATGTTTTGAGTGCGATTACGAACATTCACACACCACACATGTCTACCTATACCTATCTGTGTGTGTGTGTGTGTGTGTGTGTGTGTGTGTGTGTGTGTGTGTGTGTGTGTGTGTGTTAGACTTGGGCGGATAGGTAGATGAAGTTGTGTGTTGTTGTTGGCTTGCATTGTCTCGAGGACCCTTATGATTGATTCCTTGATTGAAAAAAAAAAGTCATCGTCATCGTCATCATCATCTACTTCTTCTTCTTCTTCTTCTTTCCGGATTCAGCATCTTGACCATCTGATTTATTTTTGGTTCCGCCCGCTTATGCATCGTGACGGTGCGGCCCGGCCGGCGACCAGGGGGGAAAGAGAGAAAGAGTGTGTGTGAGAAGTGTGCCTGATTGTGAGTGAGAGGGAGTGAGAGAGAGAGAGAGAGAGAAAACGCCAGAGAGAAAGAGTCGTAAGGCTGCATACAAACCTGGATCATCAGAAAGAGTCGCGTGACGCAAGCCTCCCCCCCCCCCTCCCCCCCAGACCAGCAGCGGGCGTCAGCAAGGGGAAGAAGGAAAAAAATAGTGAGAGAGGGGGGGAACAGGGATGGTGCTGCTACTGCTGCAAAGGTACGGATATGGCCATTTAAAGAACCAAAGTGAGTCTTTCTTTCTCTCTCTCTCGTGTCACGCGTCATTTGTCTCCGTACGGAGTAGGTATCCGTGTATGATCTCATCGCGAGTCATTCCGGGGGTGAAATCATAAGCAGGGAGCCCCCGTCCATCCTTCCTCTCTCTCTCCCCCCCCCCCCCCCCCCCCCCCCCCCCGCCCCCCCCCCCCCCCCCCCCCCCCCCCCCCCCCCCCCCCCCCCCAAGGCTGATCAGAGGGCCCTACCTACACCCTCTCCTCCAAGGCTTCCTCTCTCTCTCTCTCCCAACCACCCGCCCCAAAAATGCTGAAACACAGCAAGTAGAGAAAAGAAAAGAACACGGATAGATAGGCATGTAACAATGAAAGAAAAAATACAAGAAAGAGGAACAATTGAAAAAGAATGAAAGAAAAGATCAACGATCAAACGATCAACGATGGGGAGAGATCAATCGAAGGGGAAGAAACCTCCTCTCCCGTTATCGACGTAACCGTAGCTTTCTTCTTTTCTTTTTTCTCCCTCCCTCGAATAAAGGGGGGGAGTTCGTTCGTTCGTTCGAGTCACAACCCCCACGATCGGAGCATCTCTCAGGTATTATTAGGTAACTACCTAGGTAGGTAGTTCTCCGGCCAGCGGTGGAGAGGGACCGATCGTCTGGGGCGGAGCGGAAGCGGCTTCTCGGAGCGCCGTTCATTCACTGTCGTTGTCTGTGTGTACGGATATGGATGTGTGCGATTATCTATCTATCTCTCTCTCTTTCTATTCCTGTCTTTCTCTGCTCTCTCTCTCTATGATGATCTGATCTTGATCATCTGGCACGGGCTTCAATCGGCGATTTGATGCCATCGACAGATCGGCATTTGCTTGGCCGTGTCTGTTATATATATATATGTTTTTTTGGCTGCTTTTCTCCCCCTTTTTTCCCATCCATCGTGATGTTCTCATACATACATGTCCATATTCTTATCCCTATACTCACATTCATACATACATAGGTAGTCTCTATCGTGAAATAGTCACATCTATCTTCTTAATACGGAGTAGCTTTCGGAATAGACAGAAATAGGGGGGGTGAGCGCGGGAATGAAAGGGTAGGTAGAGAGGCCGTGCTATAAGGGGTTCTACCTCAGTATCCGTAGAGCTGCCGCTGTCAGGCCATTCCTTTTCACTTTCAGTTCCCGCCTCGGGCGACGACAGACAGAACAAGGGTTTTTTTTTTTTTTTTCGCGAAGATTGGAGAGGAATTCTCGACTTGTTCTTTTTCTTCCTCCTTCACTCCTTCACTCCCTCCTTTTTTTCACACACAGACTTTATTAGGTTTACGGATATCGTGTGTGTGTGCGTGTGTGTGTGTGTGTCTTTCCCGTACGGTAGTGGTGTGTGTCTCCGTAGCGTGTATGTATGTATAGGTAGTGCATGTTGCAAAGACAAGACGCAACCAAGGCAGACAGACACGGCAATTAAGGAGATGAAAAGAAAAGAAAAAAGGCTACCTACTACCTACCTATCATCCCTGCGCTGAGCCTCGCATGGCTTGTCTTGAAGCAGAGAGAAAGAAAGAAAGAAAGAAAGAAATGCTGCTGCTGTTTCTGTTTCTGTTTCTGTCTTATTTTTTTTTCCATTGTGGCATCTTCCGCCCGTCTTCGAGACAAAAAACACTTCCCCAGAAAGAGAGAGAGGCATCTCCGCTATAGCGAGCGACGTGGTCGTCTTAGACAGTATCGTGAAAGGAGGAGGAGGAGGAGGAAAACGAAGTCTGATTCGCTCGCTACCTACCTACCTACTAGGCTGTTAGGCAGACAACTTACCTATTAAGATGGATGGACCATCGTACTGCCTCATTAGTAGCCTGTATGGATAGTCCCAGTTAGAGAGAAATACCTACAGAGACTGATGTGAGAGTCTAGGCTTATTCTTTTCTTCCCCCTTCCCGTCCCTTCTTCCTGAAACTACCTACCTACTCCATTAAAGTGTTCCTGTTTCGTCCCTTTCTCTCTCTTCCATACCCCATTCTTCGTCACACGCCCCCCCCCCCCCCCCCCCCCCCCCCCCCCCCCCCCCCCCCACCAAAAGAACCAACCTCACTACAAAGAGCCCCCTCGAGGGAA
>PDHP01000053.1:86415-165309 GCA_003339455.1 Ophiocordyceps camponoti-leonardi (nom. inval.)
CCCCCCCCCCCCCCCCCTCTGCCCCCCCCCCCCCCCCCCTTCCAGACTCTTCCCTTTCCCCCCCTCCCCCCCCCCCCCCCCCCCCCCCCCCCCCCCCCCCCCCCCCCCCCCCCCCCCCCCCGAGACGAGACGCCGTAAAAGCGCCATTCCGCAAGTATAAGAACCAACTTACATACATATGTCCTAGGAACGGGGGCGGACACTTCGAAGAAAGTCCCCTTTTTTCCCACGTGGAGGCGTACATATGTAAATTCAAGAGAGAAAGACAGAAAGAGAGAGAGAGAGAGAGAGGAACGCAGACGGGGCAAAAAAAAACCCGTTGTATGTATGTATGTATGATAATCACTTGGCACGGACGGATTGGACGGGAGCGGCCTTTGAGGGTTGGTTGGTTGGTTGCTTCAACAGGTCGTGGCTTGTGGTGGAGTGTCGATCCATTTTATTACTGGCCCCCGTCAGTTGTGTCACACTTCACTTCACTTCACTCACACACACCAGACGAAAATTGAATAACTAAGCATTTCTGCGAACGCCGCCTATCAACCGTGTATGTATGGATATGGGATGCATGGTGTGTCTGTACCTACTCTGTGTAGTGTATGCACGAGAAAGGGATCCGGCACTCTACCAGAGGAATAACTGTGTAGGGAGATTTGAATGTGTATGTACGGATATGTAGGTACGGGATATGCAGGAACACAGGAACACAGCCTGTAAGAAAGAAAGAAAAACAAAACCCAAAATAATGCTCCAAAGAAAAAGAAAGCCCGAAGACACAAGCGAAAAAGGAAAAAAAAAAAAAAAAAAAGAAGAGCCCGCCGCCGTCATGACCGAAGCCTCCCACGGCCCCGGGGGGGGGCTGAACAGGGCTGAAAGGGGGAAGAAGACTGAGAAGGAAAGGAAAAATAAGCCTAGAACGGAGTGAAAGGGAAGTCAAAATTATGTATCTTTTACTCCGTATCTCCTCCCCCCCCTTGTTCCCTCTCCTTTTTTTTTTCCCCTCTCCGACTTCAAAAGAAGAATCATGTTGGAGGCGAGTCGGAGTCAGAACGAAGGGAACAGAAAACAGCCTTACATACAAACATATCCTCCTCTTTTCTCTCCTGCATCTACATACATACATACATGCATACATACATATGTACACACACAACATTACATACCTATTCACTCATCATTCCACTGCCGCCATCGCGTGATAGTGAGTAAAAGGGGGAGGGGAGAAACGACGTAGATTACATGATACTCGCTGCTTTTAGCCCCCCGGATCGGGGCACCGCTTAAAGGTGCTAGACCACTACAGGCATCGTAGTTTGCACACCCGCTGTGCCGGTAAGGGACCGGGGGGGAGGGGGGGAGGCTCCACTACAGTCTAGAGGTAGAGCGGACTGCGGCTAGGGCTCGCTACGACTCCCTCTCTATCCGTACCTCTACCTCCGAAGCTGTGTGCCTTGCACCAGACCAGGGCAAGCCAGGCCAGCCAGCAAAGCAAAGCAAAGCAAAGAAAAGCAGGGGGTGTGTGAGGTGGGAATTCGGAGAGGTGGAGTGGAACGGGAAGAAGAGGGGGGGTGGGGTGAGAAAGGAAGGGTATCTAATAGGTGGGGACCAGTGGGGCGTTCCTCTGAACGGACGGAACTGGAGGCCGGAACTTCTTTTGCCCGCCTTGCTCGGGCGGGCGTCATTCACTCACTCACTCACTCACTCACTGGGCCACTTATGTATGTACGGTTTACCCACCCACACGCTGTCTTAGGATGACGGGAAGGGCTCTTTCAGCGCTGGGCTGACGTGCCAGGGGCGGCGGCGGCGGCGGAGTTGGAGGAGGAGGGGAGGAGGAGGAGGCAGCGACGGCGGTTCGGTGCCTTACATGAGAGGTACAGTAGTACCTGTGTGGGTGGTACGTACCGTTTCTCCTCTGCGCGCCCCCCCCCCCCCCCCCCCCCCCCCCCCCCCCCCCCCCCCCCCCCCCCCCCCCCCCCCCCCCCCCCCCGCCCCCCCCCCCACCGACGGGGGGGGGGGGGGGGGGGGGGGGGGGGGCCGGGGGGCCGGCGGCCTCCAGAGGGGGGGGGGGGGCGCCCCGTGGGGGGGGGGCGCCCCCCTCTGCCCCCCCCCCCCCCCCCCCCCCCCCCCCCCTCCCCCCTCCTCTCTGTTCCCCCCCCACACCGTCCGAAGAGGTACCGTGCCCGGCGATGGAGAGAGAGAAAGAGAGAGCTCCCTTGTCCTGGCTCACTGTCTCTCTCTCTTTCTCACGCACACACACACACACACACACACTCTCTCTCTCTCTCTCTCTCTCCTCTCCCAGATTACCTTCTCCGAGGTCCGTCTACATAAAGCCCTTTCCCTCTCTTCCTTTCTCATCCCTCCGTGTTGGATCCTGGATCACTATCGCTCTCTCTCACTCTATCCATCTCTCTCTCTCTCTCTTTCACCCACTCATTCCGATCTCCAGCAAAGCCTCACTCTCCTTCACTTTCCAAAACCCGACCAACAACAAAACAACATCAACCTACCTACCTACCTACCTCACCTTAACCTCACCTATCTCACCTACATACTACCTCACCCAACATGCCTGCCTCTCAGCGCCCTTCTCACCTCCCGCCGTGCCCTGGACCTCCTCCGAGCCGGCCTCTTCCTCCGCTGCCGACCAGAGGCTAATAAGCCGACAACTACGCGGAGTACACTAGACGGCAAATACCTTCCATCACTCCGTCGCTCGTCTGCACACGCACACGCACACACACAAGGTCTCGCCTATTGGGAAAATAAACAAAACAGAAAAATCACCTTGTCGCCTTTTCACGCCCCCAAAAGAAACAAAAAACACCTTCACCACTCTCATCATCATCATCATCTTTCCCGTCGTCGCCATGAGATATCCTCACTACGAGGTAGCACCCCTCGAGGAGCCGCATCCCACTCATTGCGCCTCGGCTTCCACCACAGGATGATGCTTCGCCACCAGGCCCCTGATTGGGATGCCGTGGGGTTCCCCCAAATCAACAAAAAAACCTTTGCGTCTCCAACCACTCCTGCTCCTACACCCTGGCCCTGAGCTGCATCCGTGGTCATCTGCCTCAAACCGCCCCCACGATGCCGCTTTCCGCCCTTGGTCACCACTGGATTTCGAACCATCGAATCAGCTCCCCTGTCCGTCCCGAATTTCTTCGTCACTTGGACCGAGCATCACTGTGGACCGCGCAGCAACACTCCCGTCGCAACCCTTTTTTTTTCATTCACCCTTTCCCATGGCGGCCGGCCGCAGAATGGGCCGCCTTATTTTTCTTCTTCTCCTTCATCTTCTCATCCCCTCCTTTTTTTTTTCTTTTCTTTTCTTCTTTTCCTTCTTAGCCTCCCGGCTTGGCAGGCACGAAGGGAACGCGACGGTGCTTTTCCTCATCTCCCAGGTCGCGCCTAAGACGCAGGTCCCGCGTCGATACCTTTTTTTTTTCTTATCTTCATTCTACTATGATGAATTATTGTTAATCTTCTCGACGGGCGGGAGAAGGTTTATGCGTCATGTCTACGGATAGTACGGCGGTTCATATGACTTTGTGGAGGTCTACTATATGTACTGCGAGAGGAAGCATGAGCATCTCCCCCCATTTCTTCCACACAAAACCTCACCCCCCCCCCCATCTTCTTCTTCATCTTCTTTGTATCCTACTCTATTGGTTAGGGTGTGCCGGAGCCGTTGATACCCTCGCCCCTTGGCAACGAGATCGTTAGCCTACGGAGGACCACCAAGTAGAGTTAATAATGATGAACATGCATAACTTGGCAACAGAGATGGGGCTACGTGAAAGATGGGGTTTTATGTGTCGCACAAGTCGCAGCATCCGAGGATGGGAAAACAAGAAACAGTTAGTTAAGAAAGAAAAAAAAAACCATGGTTATAAAACAAGGTCTCGGCTGATGAGTTGTCGTTTCGTCTGGGCGCCTCCGGCATGTAGGGAGTATGGAATCCAGGCGATGACTGTAGGTATTGTTGTACGAATTGTAGGGTATATGATTGTATTGATTGATCTGCTTACCCCTGCTAAAACGGAGGGAAATACAGCTATTTATATAGGCGTATTCGATATACATAGAATCCTTCCTTTAGGCCGTAATACCCTTATAAATAAGATATATTCTTCGTACCGTTAACCTTAGTAATAGCCTAATCCGTTTCGACGGCTATAGGCCTATTCCTATATATTAGGAATCTATAGCCCTTAGAAATACCCCTAAAAGCACGTATAGTATACGCTTCTAAGCCTAGGGTAATCTACTTATCTAAGACCTCTAATATACCCCTATAGGCGTAGATACTACTTTATTCCTAAAAAGGGATTATACTTACCTTTTTAGAGGTTATAAAAATAAATTAAAGAAAAAAAGAAAGGAAAAAACGAATTATTAAAGGATAGCCTTATAAATTAGAAATTTTACTAGGGTAATTAATAATAACTATAGCTTAATAGTTAAAGTAAAAAGCCTACCGTTTAGTATATTTTAGGTTTAAACCCTATACTATAGTACCTTTAGGAGTTATTTTTATCTAATCTCCTAGAATAGCCTAGTTATCCGAATACTAAATTCCTATTAAGGCGGCTAAATTACTTTCCAATAAATTAGTTATAATACCTTTAGGTATTATTTAGTTTTACTAAATTAACTTTTTAAATATACCGATTAATACTCCTAAATACGGCGAATATAATAGACTACTTTTCCTATTATTATAATTATTACCTAAAAAGAAAAATAAAATATTATAAAATACTAGTCTTAGTAATTAGGGGTTACCCCCTAGATTATAATTAATAATAGAAAGAGAAAATACTTAAATAAGGCTAAATATTAAACGATAAGAAAATAAGTTATAAATCCTAAAAAAGAGTAAAAAACGATTCTAATAATAAAAGAAAAAGCTAATCGGTTAAGTCGATAAGAGATTATTATATACCTAATACTTATACTAGGTCTTAGAGTCGGAGGATATACCTTTTAGCGGGTATTTAAAAAGTCGTATAAGAAATAGGTATAACCTCCTATATAATATACTATTTTAAGGGTATTTTCTTCCCCTCCGGCTAGTTATTATAAGTATTTAGGAGGTATTTTCTTCCCTCCTACTATACTTAGGCTTATAAAAGCCGAGTTAGTTAAGGAAGGCTTTATACTATTCTCCTTAAAGGGGCTTTATAAGCCTATTTATAATTATCCCCTTCGTTTTAACTTATTCTACTTTCGAATATTCTACCTAGACTTCTTAACGAAGCTAGTATAAGTATATATTAATATAAAAGAGCTTAGTTAGTATACTTAGGGCTGGATTAAGAGAATGTAAGAGTAATAATTCTCCTCCGTACTCTATATACGGAGAGCATGCCCTAATAGGCGGCTATAAGCCCTATAACTAAGGGCGACTATATTATATAATCCTTCTCTTCCCGATACCTCTATACGCTTATACGTATATTCTCCTACGGCCTCCGTATATTCTAATAAATATATATTATAGTACTACGTTTCGAAGATTACTACCTATAGTAATCCTATATTCTTATCTAGTTAATCTATTCCTAATATATAAGGAAAACGAACGAGAAGGAAAAGTAAGAAAAGGAAAGAACGCGAGGGAAAGGGCCGATTATCTTACTCGCTAATTATAGTAGGATTAGTATACGGTAGGGGTTTACCGCGCCTTAAAGGCGTTAATCGCTCCTTATAAAACGGCGGTAGTATTAACCTACTAATTATTATCGGCTCCCTAGCCTTTCTAGCGGACTAAATACTATTAATAAGGCTTACCCTATCCGAAGTATTAATCCTTAATACTTATAATATAGTTAATCTTATAGTATATATCTCTCTTGCCTATAGCCTTAAGTAGATCCTATATAGCCTTTATAGCTCTAGGCTCCTTATCCTTAAAATAGCCCTCGTAAGCGGGTTAAAGGTATTCGATAGATATTATTAGGTAGATATAAGTATATATAGGTAGATTAAGCTCTATAGCTAAGGGGTTAATTATCCGCTTAATAATATATAGACCCTTATACTATTATAATTATTTCTTAGAGGGTTATTTAGGCGTATAATATCCCTTATAAAGCCTAAGGTAAACCTTCTACCTAGGCTTTAAAAGAATTAGCCGGTATTTTGTATTATATTACCGTTTAGCCCTTATTATAGCTAGGTTTATTATAAAGTCCGTTTAGCGATAAATAGCCTCCTATAGGTATAGGATATTATTTACTAAAGCGTTATCGGCGGACTCCGTAGGCGTACGTAGCGGATACCCGAATAAATAAGTATAAGCTATTATCTTAGTCCTTAAATTATACGCGGAATTTAGGTTCTATTATAAAGCGGGTATTAGTAATTTCTAATCGATTATCGGCTTTTTAACGTATAATAAGCGGAGAATAGTCTTAATAGTCTAATTATAATACTCGAATAGGCTATTAGCCTATAGATAATACGCTATAGTTATAGCAATCTTAGTTCCGAATACCTCCTAGAGCTCGTACTATATATCTAAATTAAATTTATAGTCGTAGTTACTAATAATAACTAATAGTATACCCTAGTCGTAAAAAAGAAGCTACCTACCTAGTATTTACCCTTAATCTATAGCGTTATACGTCGAATAGCCGGGAATTAATAACGTTCTCTTACTAAAGAAGTATATAATTATTAAAAGGAAGTTAAACGTATTAAAGCCTTTTATAGCCTAGGGAGAATCTATAGAATCCGTCGGAAGGAGGTTAATAATAAAGTCTATTATAATACTTTTTATAAAGACTCTAAGGGCTCTAATTAGCGTATAAATCCTAGTAGTAGGCTATTAGTCTATTTACTTAAGGTAATAGGCTTTATAAGCGGCGATATACTTTTTTACGCGTTTTATTATATTCCGGATTATATATACCTTAAGGTTTTAGAGTATATAGACTTCCCCGAAGTAATTCTATTAATCGTATACCGCTATAATAATCTTATTAGCCTCGTAGTATAGTATATATAAACGCTTATATCCTATCGAAATCTAATAATAAAATAGACTATCCCGTAAGAAAAAGGGGATACCCTACCTTTTAGCCTTCGCGATTTAGGGGGCTTAAGAAGAAATAATAGTATCCTTATAGTTTTTAAGTATATTAATAATTTTAGAGAAATATATATTAGAACGATAGCCTATAGAGAATATTTCTTTAATAGCGGGATTTATAATCGCCTTAGAAACGATAAAGGTATAATCGAGTATTTAGAACTCGGGGTTTCTACGTTCGAGAAAAGCGTTAGTCTTAGGCGTAGTTAGCCGACTTAATATATTAAGGATGAAATTCTTTTCCTTAGGTAAATAGTAGATTTATAGATTATACTACGAAAGATAAATACTAGTAATAATAAAATAGCGGTTAGTATAGTTAGTACTAGTAGTACTAAGGGTATACTTCTTATAGATTTACTTTATTATAGAATAATCTATTAGGATAACTAAAGGGAGCGTATTCGACTATACTATAACCTATATTTTTTTAACTACTTAAATAAGATAGCCGACCTTAAGCTTAGAAAGCCTATAGGATTATTCGGTAAAGGTTAATTCTCGAAAAAGAAAGTAAATAGGCTTTATAGATTTAACTAGAATAAGATTACCTAGCTATTATTTATTATCGCGAAAATAATAGAATATAGCTATAAAGCCTTTCTATAAAGAGCTATCGAGCTAATAGAATAAATAATAATCCGGGTTTATATACTAAAGTATACGGTAGAAGGTAATATCTACTTAAATAGCGTAGAAGGCGTTAAGTTCCTACGGAGTCGGCTTAAATAAAGTAGAGTATACGAAGGCTTTCCGTTTCTAAGGCTCTTAGTATACTTAGGGCTAGATTAAGATATTATAAGAGTAATAATTCCCCTCCGTACTCTATATACGGAGAGCGTGCTCTAATAGGCGGCTATAAGCCCTATAACTAAGGGCGACTATATTATATAATCCTTCCCTTCCCGATACCTCTATATACTTATACGTATATTCTCCTATAGCCTCCGTATATTCTAACGAATATATATTATAATACCCCGCCTCGAAGATTACTACCCGTAGTAATCCTATATATATTATCCTATTAATCTATTCCCGATATATAAGGAAAACGAATAAGAAGGAAAAGTAAGGAAAAGGAAAGAATATAAGGGAAAGGGCCGATTATCTTACTCGCTAATTACGGCGGGATTAGCGTATAGTAGAGGCCTACCGCGCCTTAAAGGCATTAATTACTCCTTATAAAACGATAATAGTATTAACCTACTAATCGTCGTTAGCTCCCTAGCCTTTCTAGTAGACTAAATACTATTAGTAAGGCTTACCCCGTCCGAAGTATTAGTCTTTAACGCATATAATATAATTAATCTCGTAGTATATATTTCTCTTACTAATAGCCTCCGGTAGATCCTATATAGCCTTTATAGCTCTAGGCTCCTCGTCCTTAAAGTAGCCCTCGTAAGCGGGTCGAAGGTATTCGATAAATATTACCGGGTAAATACGAGCGTATATAAGTAGATTAAGCTCTATAGCTAAGGGGTTAATTATCCGCTTAATAATATACGGACCCTCGTACTATTACGATTATTTCTTAGAGGGTTATCTAGGCGTATAATATCCCTTATAAAGCCTAAGGTAAACCTTTTACCTAGGCTCTAGAAGAATTAGCCGGTACTTTGCGTTATACTACCGTTTAGCCCTTATTATAGCTAGGTCTATTATAAAGTCCGCTTAGCGGCGAATAGCCTCCCGTAGGTATAGGATATTATCTACCGAGGTATTATTAGCGGACTCCGTAAGCGCGTATAATAAATACCCGAATAAATAAGCATAAGTTATTATCTTAATCCCTAAATTATACGCGGAATTTAGGTTTTATTATAAAGCGGGTACTAGTAACTTCTAATCGATTATCGGCTTTTTAACGTACGATAAGCGGAGGGTAGTCTTAATAGTCTAATTATAGTACTCGGATAGGCTATTAGCCTATAGATAATATACTATAATTATAGCGATCTTAGTTCCGAATACCGACTAGAGCTCGTATTATATATCCGAATTAAATTTATAATCGCGATTATTAATAATAACTAATAGTATACCCTAGTCGTAAAGAAAAAGCTACCTACCTAGCGTTTATCCCTAATCTATAGCGCTATACGTCGAATAGCTAGGAATTAGTAGTATTCTTTTATTAAAAAGGTATATAATTATTAAAAGAAAGTTAAACGTATTAAAGCCTTTTATAGCCTAGGGAGAATCTACGGAATCTATTAAAGGAAGGTCGGTAATAAAATCTATCGTAATACTTTTTATAAGGACTCTAGGGGCTTTAATTAGCGTATAAATCCCGGTAGTAGGCTATTAGTCTATCTACCTAAGGTAGTAGGCTTTATAGGCGGTAATATATTTTTTTATACGCTTTATTATATCCTGGATTATATACGCCTTAAGGTCTCGGAATATACGAACCTCTCTAAAGTAATTCCGCTAGTCGTACGCTACTATAATAATCTTATTAGCCTTATAATATAGTATATATAAGCGCTTATATCCTATCGAAGTCTAATAATATAATAGATTATCCTATAAGAAAAAGGGGATACTTTACCTTTTAGCCTTTATAATTTAGGGGGCTAGAGAAAAAGTAATAGTATTCTTATAGCTCTTAAGTATATCGATAATCTTAGAGAAGTATATATCCGAATAATAGCCTATAGAGAATACTTCCTTAATAGCGGGATTTATAATCGCCTTAGAAACGATAAAGGCGTAGTCGAGTATTTAGAACTCGGGGTCTTTACGTTTAAGAAGACTATTAGTCTTAGGTATAATTAGTCGACTTAGGGCGTTAAGGACGAAGTTCTTTTCCCCGGGTAAATAGTAAATCTATAGATTATACTACGAGAGATAAATACTAGTAATAACGAGACAGCGGTTAGTATAGTCGGTATTAGTAGTACTAAGGGTATACTTCTTATAGATTTACTTTATAGTAGAATAATCTATTAGGACGATTAAAGGGAGTATATTAGACTATACTATAACCCGTATTTTTTTAACTACTTAAATAAGGTAATTAACTTTAAGCTCGGAGGGTTTATAGGATTATTCGGTAAAGGTTAATTTATAGGAAAGGAAGTAAATAGGCTTTATAGATTTAACCGGAATAGGATTACCTAGCTATTATTTATTATTACGAAAATAATAGAATATAGTAGTAAAGCCTTACTATAGAGAGCCGTCGAGTTAATAGAATAAATAACGATCTAGGTCTATATAATAAAGTATACGGTAGGAGGCGATATCCGCTTAAATAGCGCGGAAGGTATTAAGTTCTTACGAAGTCGGCTTAAATAAAGCAGAATACGCAAAGGCCTTTCTTTTCTATAGCTCCCCTATTACTACTTTACTAATATTATATCCATAGTATAGAAGAATAACCTTCCGGGCTTATAGGGGCGCGATAACCTAGTTATAGTATAGAATTATAAATCTTAAAAAGCTAATTATACTAATATAGCTTTTAAAATCCTATAGAGTTATAGGGAATTAAAGTAAGGTAAATACTATAATTCTCTCGGCTAAAGAGCTTATACTAAGTCTATCGACGTAATAACCGAGTAATTATACGGAAGGGTAGCTAATCTATAACTTCTTCGGATTTATTATAATATTAAGACTATCGAAAAGGCCGAAAACGGTAGCTAAGTACTTCCGATAATCTTCTATAGTCCGCGAGAATATTATAATATTATCGATAAAGGTATAATAAAACGAGCGGTAATAGTATAATTTATAGTCTATATATTTCTAAACGAACGCTAGGCTATTATAGAAGCCTATAGGCATTATAATAAACTTTTTAAGGCTATAATAACTCGTAATCGTAAAGTATTCTTAATATTCTTTATAAACCCTAAATTAATAAAAGAATTATAAGGCGTTAATAATAATAATAAAACGACTACCTTAGATAGCGTATATAATATCCTCTTATAATAGTAATAGATAAGAGTCGGGAATCGTAACCTTATTAATACTACGTAGGTTTATAATAATATAGCCTTTCGGCTACTTATCGACCGTTCTTTAAACGACGAAGACTAGGGAAGTAAAGGGGGTTAGCCCTTTAACCTACTCTAGTCGGCCTTAATAGTATAAATAATTATATATCTTATCGATTAGGTTATAATTTTTAATACCCTAGGGGTAAGGCTATTATATAACCTTTTACTTATACTAATCTAGAGCGAGTAGTACTAAGAGTTCCTCTCTAGGTTTAAGGTAAGTATTACTAGTATCCTCCTAAAGACGATAATAATACTCGATAATATATAGAAAACCCTACGTAACTAAGGGGTTTTTATTATATATATAGCTCCTAAGACTACTAAGAACCTCCGGTAGGTCTATAGGCTTCTATACGAGCGGGAGACTATACGCGAGCTCTTTAATCGGGATTTCCTCGATTAGTACGAATTCCGTAGGGGCGATTACGGGCTCCTAACCCTATATATAGGCGAAGATAGTATTAGAAAGCGGTATTAATAAGGGGTTAAAGGACGGCGTTAAAGGAGTCTTAGTAACGAAGGATTTAGTAGGCCTATTATTAATAATACCTTTATTCTAAATACTAAAAAGTATTAGGTTAACGTCGACTCCTAATATAATACTATTCTTTATCGAGAGCGTAGGGCCCGATTATATATCGTAGAAAAGGGTAAGTCCTACTAGAATAGACTCGATAATAAGGAAGCCCGAGTCCCTTTACTCCTCTAGGTATCCTAACTTAACCTTCCGATTAAGAATAAGCGGCTTATCCGACTAATTATAAACGGTAATTACCTATAGAGTTTTCGAATCGACGATAGTATATAGAATACTAGGTAGAATACTATAGAAAGAGAAAGACCTTCTGGATAGAACTTCTTTCTATTTAGTAAGGATTATAATTATACTATTTACTAGGATTATTACCTTCCCTCGATATTAGACTTTCCTTATAACGTCGACCCGAGGCTTATTTATAAAGAATAGAATCTTAAAGTCGGTTAGGGTATTAAAACGAATCGTTATAATCCTATAGTCGATATTTCCTTAATAAGGCTAGAGGAAGGTATTACCTAGTAAAGCTCTAGTATTTAAGTTATTAATAACCTATCCTAAGGCGGTAAACCTAGAGAATCCTATAGGCGATCCATCCGATTTAAACCCGCGGGATAGGAAGAAGAAGGTAGCCTAAGTCGTATAAATAAGAGGCTCTCCTAAGATCCCTTTAATCGGTATAGGCTTTTTTTCCTCGACCTTATACTTAAAGTTCTAAATAAATTTATAATCGATAAGCGGATTCCTATAGCCTATATTAGAATAAACTTCGAAGCTAGGTTTATTAAGTATAGCCTATACCTTAATACGAAGGTATAAGTAGGAATTAATTCCTTACGTATTAGTCCTAGCCTTTATTAGCTTAGGGATATAAATTACCTTAGAATCGGCGGTCTCCGGAGCTTTTACCTTATCCTACTTTCGATAAATAAGCTAGCCTACCTTAGTCGAGTTCTATAAGTACTTATATAAGCCATTTCCCGAAGGAAACTCGCGATAATAGTAGGAGTACTCGTAGGCCTTAGGGCCTTACTTAGTCTTCTAGTAGATTCTCTTCGGGCTAATATAATCCTTTATAATAATATACTTATTTAGGGCGGTAGTAATAGGAAATTATCGGCTATATTTACCGTATTAATAGGCTCCTTAAGGGTTACCTTCTTAGGCCTTAATAAGGAAGGCGTATCCTACGTTTTCTTCGGGGGTATCCTCCTCGGATAAAGCGGACGAAGCGGATAATAGCTTATCTTCCCCTTTACTAGTACTAGATTCGTTAACTTAGTATTTATCCTTAAAATATACCTTTTTCTCTTTCTTTTCTTCGATATAGTTAATATAGTTATAACGATAGGAATTATCGCTATAATACTAGGAATCGTTATAATTATATACGTCTTAGTTCCTATAATTATAATACCCTCCTCGATTACTATTATAATAATATCCTTAGTTATTATTATAGTAATATCCTCGGTCGTAATTACGTTTTTTTTTATACTTCTCCCCCCCCGAAAAGGGTTATTAGTCCCCGCGATTACCGCTAGATTTATAGTCTTCCTATAGGGATTTAGCGGTAAATATCTTATTAAACTTAAAATACTATTTAAGGTACTTATTAATATACTTTTTATAGGACTCGATATTTTAGATCTAGTAAATTAGGACTATACGACTCTTTAAAGGCTCGAGTTCCTTCGTAATCTCGATAATAATAAAAGGGAAAATAATCTCGAGAATCGCCTTATTAGTCGTAATATAAAGCTATTAGGTAAGAGAAACCTTATACTATAGCTAATAAATTAAAGATATCGTCTTATTAACCTATATATTAATAGTATATTTAACGCTATAAAGTTCTTATTAAACTTATATAATTAGGCGGCGGAATTACTTCTAAAAACGCTTTATAAAGTAATTAAGGGTACTAGAAGTAAGCTTTTAGTATTATTCGAAGTTTAATTCGGCTATATACTATATAAGTATAGCGCCTATAAGAAATAAAAGGTAAAACGGGTAAAGAGTATAGGCGTTATTAGATTTATAAATACGAAAGTATTCGTAAAAAAGATTAATATTAGTAAAGGCGACCTTTTTATCTTTATTAATAATAATACCTATTCTATTAGGGTTTAGATAGTCTAGATAAAAAGTACTAATATTATCTTTTTTTAGCCTCTTACTAATAGCTTCTTTAAAGGCCTTATCGATAGTTAAATCTACCGAAAAATCTCGTCGATAATATTTATACTCTATAAAATCTAACTTAGATTCGGAGTTAAAGCTATCGAAAGGTATAGACTACTATCGGCGTTTACCCTATAGTATCTATCGGGAGATAGTAGCTTCTATAGTAAAATAAGCGGGTCCTTTATCGATAATAATATATTTTTCGATAGAGGGCTAGACCGAAGCTTATTATAAGAGTATTTATAAGGGCTTATAATTAATAGAATATAATTCCTCCGACTCTCCTTCGTCGATAAGTATAAAAAGGTCGTATAAAAAGACCTTAGGCTCGAGGATATTATCCATATAATACCTCTTAAGACGGGCTCGAATAGTCCTTACTATATCGAGGTACTTATCCCTTATACCTTTATACCGGAGTATTTTATAATATATTCTAGGATAAGCGTACTTAAGATAATAAATAACTATATAATAGGCGTTTATACGATTTAGATTATAGTTCGTAAATAAGTCTAGAGTAATTATAATAGGTTATTTAGTAAAAAACTTATAGAAATATAAAGCCTATATAATTATAAGTCGGAACTTATTATTTATCTAAATACCCTAATATAACTCCTCCGTATACTCGACCGAGTCGTCTAAGGTAATAAATATAAACCTTTAATACCCCTTATTTCCTATAGGCTCTAGGGACGTCTTCCTAATAGTAGCGCCCTCGTTTTCCGGGTTAGAGTCTACCTTATCTATAGTACGAAAGCTAGGCTCCCCTATACTAGTACTAGGCTCGCTTATATAAAAGCTTATCCGAGAACTAGGCTCCCCCTCTTTCCGTACGGGTCCCTTCCCCTTTCCTATAAGGGCGGAGGTATCCTTAGCTATAACGTATTTTATTTTAGTAAGGCTTATTATTTTACCGAGTCTCCTTAATTAGTCTATTATACCTATAGAACCTAAAATATTATCTAGGTTCTCCGTAAATTAGATAGGCGGGGAATATAATAAGTAGTCCATAGTATTATAAAAGTACTATAGGTTTTAAGAGGATATAATACTACTATTATAAAGGGTCGTATAATTTATAATTTATAAGGACTAGCTTATAGGCCTATCCGATTATAAGGACTAGTATAAGGCCTATTTAATTATAAGGATTAGTAAAAAGCCTATCCAATTATCCGATTAGAATAATCGTAAAGTTATCGCTATAAGCGAAGTAGAATTACTATTATATAGTATACTTAGGGCTAGATTAAGATATTATAAGAATAATAATTCCCCTCCGTACTCTATATACGGAGAGCGTGCCCTAATAGGCGGCTATAAGCCTTATAACTAAGGGCGATTATATTATATAATCCTTCCCTTCCCGATGCCTTTATACGCTTATACGTATATTCTCCTACGGCCTCCGTATATTCTAATAAATGTGTATTAGCTCTCTTATAACTACTTTACTAATATTATACCTATAGTATAGAAGAGTAACCTTCTAAGCCTATAGGGGCGTAATAACCTAATTATAGTATAGAATTATAGATTTTAAAAAGCTAATCGTACTAATATAGCTCTTAAGATTTTATAGAATTATAGGGAATTAGAGTAAAGTAAATACTATAATCCTTTCGGCTAAAAAGCTTATACTAAGTTTATTAATACGATAACTAAATAATTATATAAAAGGGTACCTAATCTATAATTTCTTCGGATTTATCGTAATATTAAGACTATCGAAAAGGCCGAAGGCGGTAGTTAAGTACTTCCGATAATCTTCTATAGTCTACGAGAATATTATAATATTATCGATAAAGGTATAATAAAACGAGTAATAATAGTATAACTTATAGTCTATATATCTCTAAGCGAATACTAGGCTATTATAGAAGCCTATAAGTACTATAGTGAATTTTTTAAGGCTATAATAGCTTATAATCGTAAAGTATTCCTAATATTCTTCGCGGACCCTAAACTAATAAAAGAACTATAAGGCGTTAATAATAGTAATAAAACGATTACTTTGGATAGCGTATATAATATCCTCTTATAATAATAGTAGATAAGAGTCGGGAATTATAACCTTATTAATACTATATAGGTTTATAATAACGCGGCCTTTTAACTACCCGTCGACTATTCTCTAGACGATAAAAACTAGGGAAGTAAAGGGGGTTAGCCCTTTAACCTACTCTAGTCGGCCTTAATAGTATAAACGATTATATATCTTATCGATTAGGTTATAATTTTTAATACCCTATAAGTAGGGCTATTATATAACCTTCTACTTATACTAATCTAGAATAAATAGTACTAAGAGTTCCTTTTTAGGTTTAAGGTATACGTTACTAGTATCCTCCTAAAAACGGTAATAGTACTCGATAATACGTAGAAAACCCTACGTAATTAAGGGGTTTTCGTTATATATATAGCTCCTAAGACTACTAAGGACCTCCGGTAAATCTATAGGCTTTTATACGAGTAGGAGGCTATATACGAGTTCTCTAGTTAGGACTTTCTCGATTAGTACGAATTCTATAGGGGCGATTATAGGCTCCTAACCTTACGTATAGGCGAAGATAGCGTTAGAAAGTAGTATTAACGAGGGGTTAGAGTATAGTATTAAAGGAGTCTTTACGACGAAGGATTCGGTAAGCCTACTATTAATAATACCTTTATTCTAAATACTAAGAAGTATTAGGTTAACGTCGACTCTTAATACGATACTATTCTCTATCGAGCCTATAGGGCCTAATTATATATTATAGAAAAGGGTAAATCCTACTAAAATAGACTTAATAATAAAAAAGCCTAAGTCCCTTTATTCCTCTAGGTATTCTAACTTAACTTTTCGATTAAGAATAAACGGCTTATCCGACTAATTATAAGTAGTAATTACCTATAGAGTCTTCGAATCGACGATAGTATATAGAATACTAGGTAGAATACTATAGAAAGAGAAAGACCTTCCGGATAGAACTTCTTTCTATTTAGTAGGGATTATAACTATATTACCTACTAGGATTATTACCTTCCCTCGATATTATACTTTCCTTATAACGTTAATCCGAGGCTTATTTATAAAGAATAGGATTTTAAAGTCGGCTAGGGTATTAAAACGAATAGTTATAATCCTATAGTCGATATTCTCTTAATAAGGCTAAAGGAAGGTATTACCTAGTAAAGCTCTTATACTTAGGTTATTAATAACCTATCCTAAGGTAGTAAACCTAGAAAATCCTATAGGCGATTTATCCGCTTTAAACCTATAGGATAAGAAGAAGAAAGTAGCCTAAGTTATATAAATAAAAGGCTCTCCTAAGATCCCTTTAATCGGTATAGGCTTCCTTTCCTTAACCTTATACTCGAAGTTTAGAATAAATTTACGGTTAATAAGCGGATTCCTATAGCTTATATTAGGATAAACTTCGAAGCTAGGTTTATTAGGTATAGCCTATACCTTAATATAAAGGTATAAGTAGGAATTAATTCCTTACGTATTAGTCCTAGCCTTTATTAGCTTAGGGATATAGATTACCTTAGAGTCGGTAGTCTCCGGGATTTTTACCTTAGCCTACCTTCGATAGATAAGCTAGCCTACCTTAATTAAGTTCTATAAGTACTTATATAGGCTATTACCCGAAGGAAACTCGTAATAATAGTAGGAATACTTATAGGCCTTAGGGCTATACTTAGTCTCCTAATAGATTCTCTTCGGGCTAATATAATCCTTTATAGTAATATACTTATTTAGGGCGGTAGTAATAAGAAATCGTTAACTATATTTACCGTATTAATAGGCTCCTTAAGGGTTACCTTCTTAGGCTTTAACGAGGAAAGCGTATCCTATATCTTCTTCGGGAGTATTTTCCTCGGATAAAGCGGATAAAGAGGATAACTCGTCCTTACTATCGCTAGCGTTAGATTCGTTAACTTAGTACTTATTCTCGAAGTATACCTTCTTCTCTTTCTTTTCTTTAACGTAGTTAATACGGCTATAGCGATAGGAATTATTACTATAGTACTAGGAATTATCGTAATTATATACGTTTTAATTCTTATAATTATAATACCCTCCCCGATTATTATTATAATAATATCCTTAGTTATTATTATAATAATATCCTTAGTTATTATTACGTTTTTCTTCGCGCTTCTCCCCCCCCGAAAAGGGTTATTAATCCCTACGATTATTACTAGATTTATAATTATCCTATAAGGACTTAGCGGTAAGTATTTTATTAAACTTAAAATACTATTTAAGGTACTTATTAATATATTCTTTATAGGATTTAATATTTCGGATCTAGTAGATTAGGATTATACGATTCTTCGGAGGCTCGAATTCCTTAATAATCTTAATAATAATAAAAGGAAAAATAATCTCGAGAATCGCCTTATTAATCGTAATATAGAGCTACCGGGCGAAAAAAACCTTATACTATAGCTAATAAGTTAAAAATATCGTCTTATTAACCTATATATTAATAGTATATTTAGCGCCGTAAAGTTCTTACTAAACCTATATAATTAGGCGGCGGAATCGCTTTTAAAAACGCTTTATAAAGTAGTATAAGGTACTAAAGGTAAGCTTTTAGCGTTATTCGAAGTTTAGTTCGGCTATATACTATATAAGTATAGCGCTCGTAAAAAAAGAAAGGTAAAATAGGTAAAGAGCGTAAGCGTTATCTAATTCGTAAATACGAAGGTATTTATAGAAAAGGTTAATATTTATAAAGGTAACTTTTCCGTCTTTATTAATAATAATACTTATACTATTAGGATTTAGAAAATCTAGGTAAAAAGTACTAATATTATCTTTTTTAAGCCTTTTACTAATAGCTTCTTCGGAGGCCTTATCGATAGTTAAGTCTACTAAAAAGTCTTATTAATAATAACTAGGCTCCGTAAAATCTAACTTAGATTCGGAGTCGGAGTTATCGAAAAGTATAGACTATTAATAGCGTTTACCCTATAGTATCCGTTAAAAGACGGTAGCTTCTATAGTAAAATAAGCGAATCCCTTATCGATAATAATATATTTTTTAATAGAGGGCTAGACCGAAGCTTATTATAAGAGCGTTTATAAGGGCTCGTAATTAGTAGAATATAATTCCTCCGACTCTCCCTTATCGATAGGTATAAAAAGGTTATATAAAAAAACCTTAGGCTCGAGGATATTATTTATATAATACCTTTTAAAATAGGCTTAAATAGTCCTTATTATATCGAGGTACTTATCCCTCGTACTTTTATACTAGAGTATTTTATAATATATTCTAGGATAAGTATACTTAAGACGATAAATAGCTATATAATAGGCGTTTATATAATCTAAATCGTAATTCGTAAATAAGTCTAGAGTAATTATAGTAGGTTATTTAGTAAAAAACTTATAGAAGTATAAGGCTTATATAATTATAAGTTAGAACTTATTATCCGTCTAAATACCCTAATATAATTCCTCTATATACTCGACCGGGTTATTAGAAGTAATAAATATAAACCTTCGATACCCCTTATTTCCTATAGGCTCTAGGGATATTTCTCTAATAGTAGTACCCTCGTTTTCCGGGTTAGAGTCTACCTTATCTATAGTACGAAAGCTAGGCTCCCCTATACTAGTACTAGGCTCGCCTATATAAGAGCTTATCCAAAAGCTAGGCTCTCCCTCCTTCCGTATAAGTCCTTTCCCCTTTCCTATAGGGGCGGAGGTATCCTTAACTATAATATATTTTATTTTAGTAAGGCTTATTATTTTACCGAGTCTCCTTAATTAGTTTATTATACCTATAGAACCTAAGATATTATCTAGGTTCTCTATAAATTAAATAGGCAGGGAATATAATAAGTAATCTATAGCGTTATAAAAGTACTATAGGTTTTAAGAGGATACGATACTATTATTATAAAGGGTTATAAGATTTATAATTTATAAGGACTAGCTTATAGGCTTATCCGATTATAAGGATTAATATAAGGCTTATTTAATTATAAGGACTAGCGAGAAGCCTATTTAATTATCCGATTAGAATAATCGTAAAGTTATCGTTATAAGCGAAGTAGAATTACTATTATTTAGTATACTTAGGGTTAGATTAAGAGAATATAAGAGTAATAATTCTCCTCCGTACTCTATATACGGAGAGCGTACCCTAATAGGCGGCTATAAGCCCTATAACTAAGGGCGACTATATTATATAATCCTTCCCTTCCCGATACCTTTATACGCTTATACGTACATTCTCCTACGGCCTCCGTACATTCTAACGAATATGTATTATTAGTTTTTAACTTCGGGGTTTTATTAATAATAAGTCGGATTATTTATTTATTATTATATTTAACTATTACTTATTATAATAGTATAAAGCCTATTTACCTATAAAGGTATTTAAAAGCCCGGACCTTTTTAAAAATATAAAATAGGGTAAGGAATTCTACTTTAGTCGATAATATAATAACCGTATTTTACTTTCTAGACTTATAGGCTATAATACCCCCGAAAATACGGATAACGAAGCTATAGGTACTTTTCTAGTCTATATTATTACTAAATAAAGTATTAAATATAGTAAGGATCGAATAATTATCCCCTAAAAAACGGATTACGAGGTTCTTAGAATAGTTAAGGTATTTAAGAACCTAGACTACGGCGTTAAGGTATTAGGGGCTAGGATTCGTAAGCCCCTAAGTAAGCCTACTAATTATAAATACGATATTAGCTTAGGTAATAATTACCGCGTATATAAGGCTTCCGATAATTATTTAATAAAGGCTAATTTCTTCTTTTAATACTTTTCCCTAATACTCGGGAACCTTCTCGATAGTTATAGGTATTAGGGGCTTTTTATAGGTTATTAAACCTTTAAATCTAGTTATAACCTTTTAAATATAGGACTTTTAAAAGAGCTAAAGGGTTCTTATCGACCGATTCCTAATAATTTTAATATTAAGGAATTAATAAAGGTCCCCTAGGTCCTTAATCTAGAAGGCTTTAGCTATTACCTCCCTAAACTTATTATATTCCCCTAATATCTCCCGATAAAAAAGAGTAATAAGATTATTAACGTAGAAGAAAATAATAACTTTACTATTAGTTATTATATAAGGGTCTTCGTATATAACCTAATAACCCTATTCGGTTAGCTACTTTATTAGGAGCTTATACTATAAAAGGGGGGAATACCGGAGCCTATATAGGGCTTTCTATAGCCTTTAAGCTCTCCCGCGGGTCTAAAAACCTAGGGGTATTTTATAATAAACCTTTTTATTAAAATCTAAATTATAAAACGCGTTAATAAAATTATATTAGTAGGCCTCTAGGTTAAAATAGGCTATAATAGCTATTAGAAGCCTAAAGGTCCTTATAGCTAAAGTATAGGCGTAAATAAAAAGCTTATTTATAGGCTATTAATACGCAAAGGGCAACTATGTATATTTATATAAAGATAATAATAATTATCCTCTCTAGTACGCGGGGAATTGCCCTAAGGGCTAATCCCGCTATTACTAATATATAGTACTAATATATAGTATTAATAATAATTAATACTATCTCCTAAATATCTCCTAATACTAATACTAAAGTATATTAGAATACCGCGCCTAAAAGGGGTCCTATCCTTAGGACCGCCTTAATCGCGAAGAACGTCTTCCCTATAGTAGGCCCCCGGCCTACCGCGCCTTAAAAGTAGCGATTACCGCGGAAGAGATATACTCCTAAATAACCTACTAATCGTAGTCGGCGCCCTATCCCTTCTATCGTACTAGATATTCTCGAACGTAACCCCGCCTAATACGTTACTCCCTTACTTTAATAATATAATTAATCTCGTAGTATACGTCTTCGTCTCCCGCGTTCTCCGGTAGATCTTGTACTACCTCTACTAGCCCGGGTTAATCGTCCTTAAAGTACCCCTCGTAGGCGAGGCGTAGATATTTTATAGAGATAACGGGGTGGATATAGGCCTATACCGGGAGCTCTAACTCGGTAGTAAGCGGATTAACTATTCGCTTAATTCGATACGGCCCTTTATACTACCGTAATTATTTCCTTATAGGCCTTCTAGGCGTATAATATCCCTTATATAATCGAAGGTAGACCTTCTAGCCTGCCTAGAGGACGACTAGTCGGTACTTCTTATCGTATTGCCTTTTAGCCTTTATAATTACGAGATTTATTATAAGCTCTACTTACCGGCGTATGGCTTTTCGTAGGTATAGTATATTATCCGCTGTAGTTATATCCGTAGATTCGATCGGGGAGCGTAATAGGTGCCTAAATAAGTACGTATAGGTAGTTATTTTCGTACTAGTATTATACGTAGAATTTAAATTCTACTATATAGCCGGAATTATTATCTTCTAATCTAAGGTCGGGTTTTCGATATACGCTAGCTAGAGTACTATTTCTACTATTTAGTTACGTCGTTCTACTAATCTATCGGCCTACGGATAGTATACTATAGTTATTATTATTTTCGTTCTAAAGGCGTTCTAAAGCTCTCGCTATACGGCGGAGTTAAACTTTCGATCTCGATCGCTAATAATAATACTAGGGAGTCCTTAGTTATTTAGTAAGAGGTAGCGTCCTAAGACTTGCCCTTATTAGGCGGCTCCGTAGGTAGTATAGCTAGGGATTAGAAGGGTATACTTACTTAAGAAATAAGTTATTATAAGTAGGTAATCGTACGTATCCTACCCTATAATCGCCTATAGAGACCTAGCTAATAACATAACTAATAGGTTTATAATAAAGTTAATCCTAATCCGTTTTATTAGAGTACTAGGTACCTTAATAGGTATATAAATTCCTATTATTATTTATTAATCCATTTACCTAAGGTAGTACGTTTTATATTTAGTAATATAAACTCTAATAAGCTTAGTAATATTTTTAATAGTAAACGTCTTTAAATCCCGTAATATACGAGTTTCTCCTAGGTAGTTTTTTACGCTATAAGTCGCTACGATAATACTCTTTACCTAGTACTATAGTATATAGAAACGTAAGTACCCTATATTTACTTAATAGTAGAGAAGGCCGTCGTTTATAACGAAAGGAATCCCCTTCCTTTTAATCGCCGTAGTTTAACTATTATAACTCGGCGGTTCTCCCGGGGTAGAAGGTTCGCCTATAGCCTTATAGGCCGCGATTATTTATAGGATTTTTATATAATACGGGTCGGATTAGTATCCGTTAATAAACGCCTAATAGATAGTAGGATCTATAATAGCCTTGGAGACTAGGAATATATCGTCGAGTATTTAAAAGTCCGGGTTTTACTAGTATAAATTCGTATTAGTCTTAATAGTAAATAGACGGTTTAATACGTTAGGTACGAAATTTTAGGCGCCCGGTAGATAATAAATTTCGAGGTTAAATTACGAGAGATAAATACTTACGATAATAAGGCGATAGTTAGCGTAATCCGCGCTTAAGGTACTTAGGGTCCTCTTCTTATAAATCTACTTAGTTACTAAATAGTCTATAAGGACTATAAGAGGTAGAGAATTCGACTAAACTATAGTACGTATCTTCTTAACTACCTAGACTAGGTAATTAACCTTAAGCTCGCTAGGTTTATAGGACTTCTTAGCGGAGGTTAGCTCTCGAGAAAGGAAGTAGATCGGTATTATAGACTTAATAGGCACTAGCTACCTAGGCTGCTACTCGTCGTTACGCAGATAGTAGAAGGTAGCTATAAAGCCCTGCTAAAGAGAGCCGTTAAACTAATAGAAGAGTCGACGTTCGGGGTCTATATAATAGAGTATTCGTCTATTAGCGATTTTAGCCTATAAGGCTCTAAATAACGTTATCTCTAGCTCGGTTAGCTTAAAAGAGGTAGATCGGGTATAGGCTTTGTATTACTATAGCTTTCCGTTAATAACCTTGCCGAGCTCTTAACCCTAGCGGAGGAGAGCAACCTTTTTAGCCTAAAAAGGCGCTAATAACTGCCCGTAGTAAGGAATTATAAAGCGTAGGAATCTAGTAGCCCTAATATAATTTTCTAGGTCCTAAAGAGAAGAAAGAAACTTAAGAGCTATAAACGTAGTTATTCGGTCTACTAAAAAGCTTATCCCTAAGCTATTAATACGGTAGCCTAGAAGCTATATAAAGGGGTATCCGATCCAAGACTTCGCTAGATTTATTATAATATTCAGGCTATTAAAGAGCCCGAAGGTAGTCGCTAAGTACTTCTTATAATCGGCTATAGTATATAAGAAAATTACTATATTATCTATAAAAGTACGGTAAAAAGAGCTATAATTACGTAACTTATAATCTATATACCGCTAGGTAAACGCTAGGCTATTATAAAAGCCTATCGGGGCGATTATAAACTTCTCTAGCCCTCGGTGGCTAGTAATTATAAATTTCTCCTAATAATCCTCTCGAACGCGGAATTAATAAAAGAACTACGAGGTATTAACGATTATAATAAACTAGCTCCTATAGATTACCTAGATAATATCGCCTTATAAGGGAAGAGGATACGAGTTAAAGACTATAATCTTATTAATATTATAGAAATCGATAATAACTCGTCCCTTCGATTCTCTATTAATAATCCTTTATACTATAAAGATAGGGGATATAAAGGTAGTCGGTCCCTTAACCTACTAGAGGTACCCCTAATAGTATAGTCTCTTATATATTTTATCGATAAAGGCCTTATCTTTAAGTCCTTATAGGTAAGGTTATTAAGAGACCTTCTCCTTATACTAATTAGGTACTAAGTCGACTATTATTTCTTCTCCGGGGTCTAAGGCGATATCTCTAGTATCTTCCTATAGCCGCTAATACTTATTAACTATAGCGAGAAATCGACTCGCGATAGTAGGGTCCCTATTATAGATATAACTACTAAGGGGATTCTCGATCTCTAGTAGATCCGCTAGCTTCTAAATAAGCGGAAGAGTATAGGAAAGCTCCTTCGAAGGAACGTCGATAGCCTTATCCTTAATAGGGTTATTAGCTAGTAAGGTATTATCCGGATTATTAGGCTAGTCGGAAGAAAGGTTTATAATAGAGGAGGCCGAATCGATAGACGGAGGTACTCCTAAAGCTACGAACTTAGAGGAAAAGAAGTCCTACTCTAAGATGGCTTCCTAGGTAGTAACTAACTCGTCCTAAGATAGCCTTATTAAGACGTTAAAGGTAGTTAGGATATCGTCGACGGTAAGAAATCCCGAGTCGTACTACTTAATTAAGTACCTAAGCCGCTTCTTACGATTAATAACTAAAGGCTTATTATCCGTATTATATACTATAATAATCTAAGGGGTATTAGTATTAACTATTACGTAAAGTACTCCGTAATAAGTACTCTAGAAAACGAAGGTTTAACCTAATAGAACTTCCTTCTATTTAGCGGTAATACTAGTAGTCGTACGAGGCGGAATAATAACCTTAGTCTATAAATATACTTTCCGAATAACGTCGACTACCGGCTAAAGGATTAAGAAGGGAATCTCGAAGTCGGTAAGGCTCCCTATACGAATCGTACTAGTCCTATAATTAATATTCCCTTTATACGGGTATAGGAAGGTATTCCCTAGTAAGGTATTAGGAGGTAACTCCTTAATAACCTAACCGGAAATAGAAAAGGAACCCTATCCTACTAGCGTCCCGTTAGGCTTAAATCCTCGTACGGTAAACGAGAACGTGGCTTACTCGTTATACTAGAGGGGCTATTTAGAGATTCCTCGAATAGGTATTCTTATAACCTTCTCGATAGTATACTCGAAATACTAAAGGAATTTACGGCCTATAAGGGGGTTACTATATCCTATATCCGGGCAGACTTTAAAGGACGTTTAACTCGTCTTACTAGGATAAACCTTAATACGGAGGTAAGAGTGCTTAGCGGGTCCTTTATTTATTTTCTAAGCGCTAATAGGCTAAGCGGTAATAATAGGTAGTTAATCCTAATTTATTATAGCTTCCGATAGAATAACTGCCTATTTAGGCTTATAGATAAGATAACCCTTCGTAGTAGATTCTCTTAGGTACTAGAAAAGGTAGTTACCGGAGACGAATTAACGCTTATAACGATAGTAGGTATAGTTATCCTTCTTAGTAGCCTTACGGGAGATCTGCTTAGCCTTAACGTATTCCCTAGTAGAGACGTGCTCGTTAAGTACTATAATAATAGGGAACCTCTTATTATAAGTATTATACTTAAAGTTTCCTTTAGGGGTCCCTTCCCTAATAGTAGTAAGGTATACGTAACCTATAGTCTCCTAGTCCTCGACGTTATTACTATAAGCGGACCTAGATAATAATAAAGAGTATTTATCGCTAGCGTTTTTAGAATCGTTAAAATAGACGCTTTTCTACGGGTCCTACTTAGCGTAGGTATTATACTTCTAGAAATATCAGTCCTTCTCGACGCGGTTATCCTAACGATACTAATTATCGTATTAACGATAATTATCGCGGCGTTTATCGCGGCGCTTATCGCGGCGCTTATTACGGCGCTTATCGCGATACTTATTACGGCGCTCCTCGTAGCGCTCTCTATAGCGCTAGTTATCCTAATAATCTAGGTATTACTAATTATAATACTAATTATTATACTAGCGATTACTATACTATTAATTATTATACCTAGCCCTTTAGCTATACTAGAAATCAGGCTTATAAAGGTCCTTTATCGCGTACTAGGGATTAATTCGTATAAGCTATTCTAAGTACCTATTAATATATATTTTATAGCTCTCGATATCCTAAATCTAATATACGAGGATAGTTTTTTTATTTAGCTTTTTAAGCTTCCTAGCGATCTCTATAGTAATTAACGGGTAGATAATACTAAGGATATCGAAGTCTAACTAGGGTCCTAGTTACCGAGTAAGAGAGACCTTCCGCTAAATCTAGTACGTAAGAGTTATCTTACCGCTAACCTATATATTTATAGTATACTTAGTACTATAAAGCTCCTTATTAACTTTTATACTTAGTTTACGAAAGCGCTTCTTAAGGCGCTTAATAAAATAATCTAGGGAACTAGTCGATAGCTTAGCGTAATACTCGGGGGCGAGCTCCGCTATATACTAAGTAAGAGTACTATCCGAGAGGAATAAGAGATAAAACGGGTATAGGGCGAAAGGGTCCCCTAACTCGTATACCCTAAGCCGTTCGTAAAAAAGGTAAACGTCGGTATATATAACCTTACTATCCTTAGAGGAAATAATCCTTATCCTATTAGGGTTAGGAAGGTCTAGGTAGAATATCCCTATATTATCCCTCTTTAGTCGTTTACTTATCGTTTCCTCCGACTCCCTTCGGTACGTAGGCTCTTCCGTAAAATCCTTATATAGACGACTTCTAAAGTCTATATCCGTATCCGAATCTAAGCTATCGAGTAGTACTAAGATAATTCTCTACTTTTATTAGCCCCGATTGCCTTTCTAATAGCGAGAGCCTATAGACTTTACCGTATCCTAGATTAGTAGTATATTCCGTTAGCGCTTAATAGGAGGTCGGGTAGGTACTTCGGCAGGCTAATAAGAAAGTCTAGCTACTATATTATCCTAATATCGTAAAGGCTAGGTACCTTCGTAGATAGGTACTTAGATTTATTGCCCGTTTAGTAGAGTTCGGTTATAATAATAAGTAGGTACCTTAGCTTATACCTTTAGCTTATTAATAGGTCCGGTAGGAAGAAGAGATACTCTACTCTTTCGTAATTAACTATAGGCGTACTTAGGTATATCGATTAAGTAGACCTCTAGGTTATCGAACTCGTTAACCGAGATATCTAATATCTTTTATTTATACGTAGGGATATACTAAATTATATCCTTAGTAGCTTCCTATACCTTAACTAGGTCCTCGTAAGTATTATTATACTATCCTATAATCTACTAAACTAATTTCCGAAATTCGGTTATTCGCTTAAAGTTATAGTTAGTAAATTAATAGAGGATTTCCTCTAAGGCTTTTCCTCTAGCGATAAGTTTACGAAAGCTTAGAGCCTATTTAAAAACGGTACGGACTTAATTATTAGTTAATAGAAGATAGTATAGCTCCTTAGATAGGATTTAAAATCCTAGTCTAATAGAATAACGGCTCGCCCTTTTAAGGTAAGGTAGAGTAAGTAAACGCCCTTTTCCTTTTAATAAGTATAGGCCTTCTTCTTCTTCTTCGTCTAATCCCTAATAGGAGTCGAGATATAATCCTCCTTACTAGGATCCTTCTCCTTATTCTTCCTCCTATATACTAGAAGGAACGAATTATTCCTACGACTCGGTATTATCCCGAGCTATCTTAATAAAAGCTTATTCGGAATAGACTCCCTTATCGAATAATAAGGGAAAGTATTAATTAATAACTTCGTTCCACAAGGTTATAGTCGGAACGTAGGATTTATAGGGGTGGTTATAAAATTCTCCGAAATATAGGTACCCGTACGATATAGGGGACCCTAGTATTTTTTCCCGCGGGATACCCTAGTAAGGATAATATTAATAACGAATAAGTCTATAGTCGATAGTTAATTAAAGATCGTAATAGTATCTCGTAATCTAACGAGAATTACTACTAAATATAATACGTAAAGGGCAACTATATATATTTATATAAAGATAATAATAATTATCCTCTCTAGTACGCGGGGAATTGCCCTAAGGGCTAGTCCCGCTATTACTAATATATAGTGCTAATACACAGTATTAATGATAATTAATACTGTCTCCCAAATATCTCCTAATGCCGATGCTAAAGTGTATTAGCTATTTATTCCTATAGACTATAACCCGGGCCCTATATTTATCGAGATACCCTTAGGTATTAAACTTATATATATAAACCTATTTAAGGTTAATAAGTCGATAGTCTTTAGGAATATTAGAAATATCGATCTATTTAGTAATATATAGGCCTTTAAGCCTAATAATTTCTTCCTTTATAGCCTTTATCTACTTCTCCCTATTAGGCCGGCTATAGGCCTCCTTATAAGTTAGGGGGGGGTTAAGTAGTCGGTCCCTATAGGGAGTAGTAATAAGGTTAAAGCCTAGAAAAAAAATACTATCCCCTATACCTTAAAGTAAATTAGGCGTTAGGGGAGCGAAGGGTTCTACCTTTTTAAAGGCCTTATCGTTATTATTATATATATCGGAGTAGTCGACCGATTCGTATTATAAATCACGTAATTGATTTTATTTAGGCCTAGTAGTATTTAATTTATCGTTTTCCGGTATTTTTAACGAATTCGAGCCCTTTTATAAGAAGTTATATATTCCTAAGCGGTAAGCCTATAGGCCCGATTCCTCTTCCTCTTCTTCCTCTATAACTATAATTTAGTTAATAAGCTCTTTCTATAGTAATTCTTTAATTTTATAGTTATTCCTATAGAAAAGCTTCTTATTAAAGGTTATAAAGAAAGTATTAAAAAAGGTATAATACTTAAGGTAAGGAACCTATATAAGGTACTAGGTTAAAGAGCGTATACCGACTAGATAGCCGATATAGGCTTTAGGGTTTAATTTACCCTATACGCCCCTAACTACTTTCCTCGTTATTAGGAAGGCTTTATAGCTATATACCTAGACGTAGTAGAGGTCTTATTAAAGGCGCTCTTCTAGGAAGTTCTCCTAGTCCTTTTTATTACTTTTAAGCTATTAAAGCCTCCGCTTAATAGGCTAAATCAGGTTACTATTAATAAGGCATAAGAGTCTATTTAGGAGATAGATAGTATAGTATACTACTATTAGCTATATTATTATCGGGAAACCTAACTAGGCTAATAATTAGGTAATAGTATATATAATAATACCTCTTAATCGCTCTATATAACTATTCTAATATAAATAGCCTAATAATAAAAAAAGGATTTCGACGCCTTTAAACGCTAATAATATACGCTTATACGTATAAACGACTAGTAGGCTTAGGAAAGGCGGGCTAGCTACTAATCGTAAGGTATAGAGTAACTACTATAGTAAACACAAGCATAATAAGAATCTTTTAAGAATAATAATTATAAGATAAAAGAGACTATTTAGCTATCTAGGGGGTAGCTAGCTATTAAGTATTAGTTTTAATTATTATTATTCTTATATATTTATTAAGATTTCTTAGTAAAAACCAAAGACGTGATTTTATTATAAAATCGTAAGATATCCTAGTATAGGCGTAAGATATAGCTAATAGAGATTTTATAGAGATTTCCTCCTAGTAAACGCGGTAATTTCCTCCGAGGTAAATAGGACTTTTCCTAAAAAAGTCTAGGTCGGAAATCCTAGTAAAATCTTTATTTATTTATTATAAAGTCCTAGTCGGAAATCCTAGTAAAGTTCTAGTCGGAAATCCTAGTAAAGTCCGGAGCGATTTATAAGGGTATTAATAAACGTCCCGTATTAACTCCCTAGGGCGGAAAAGAAGACTAATAGCCTTATTAGGTAGATAATTATAATTATATAGGTTATTTCTATTAATAGTTTTCTATAATTAATCTAATACTATATTTAATAAGTAAGAGTATAAGGAAAAATAACTAAGGTTTATAATATAAGGAATCCATAGTAAATATTAACTTAGAAGAAAAAACCTTTAAGAAAATAAAAGATATATAAAGGAACTAAGCCGCGGAGAAAATATAATCTCGACGAGGCTTATCGGAAAGAATCGACCGCGGAGAAGAAATATCTCGACGGGGTTATAGTAGGAATACGGTTATAGAAGGCTTTATCGATAGGATTAAAAAACGGGGTAGAAGAGTTAGGAAAGATAGTATAACGAGAGAGCTAGTAAGGAATTTTATTATCTTACTAGAAGAGGTATAAGAAGAGAAAGAGTAGGGAAAATATTTTAACCTACTCTTATTATTTATATTTAGTCTATCTTTAAGTTAACGATTAAGGCTAATAGTATAATTTATTAAAGGGTAGAAGTCGACTTCTAACCCTTATTAGGTTTCGTTTATCCTTCCTTAAGACTATAAAGCTCCTTTATAATATTTACCTTATTAGTTTAAAAAAGGTTTTTAGTAAAGAATAATAGTATTTTACTTAGGTTAAGCGATATTAGGTTTTCGATAATATTATTCTAGGTAGGCGATATAATATAATTAACTATTACCGCTAGTATTATATTAATAGCTTCCTTACTAGGAAGATAGGTTTATTTATTAGCTATAACCCTCGGGTTATAATTAACGCTAGCGAGATACTTAAATAATTTTTAGGAATTCTTAAGCGCTAATTTCTTTATAGTAAAACTAAGAACCCTAGCGATATCTATAGCTATCGTTTATAAAACTAGGTAATTATCTAGAATTTATATTAATATCGGGAATTAAATTACCTATAATTTATTAATCCCGATTATTTTTACTATATATTTAAGGCTTAAGTTATAGTTAACGTTCTTAAGGATATCCTTAAATATATTTACCTATATAACTATTAGATTATAATCTATAAAAACTATTATTTTATTTATAACGTAGAGTACTTAAGTATTAATCCCGTATAATACGATTATAAGGGGAAGATTCTAAGACTAATAGGTTATAGAGTTATTAAGCTTTATTCCTTCTTCGTTATCTAACGCTTCCTAGAATCGGGATACGATAGAGGATATTAGTCGGATTAGGGTAGTTAAAGGACCTATAATTCGCCTTTCGGGAGTCTAAAGTAAAGGCTATAAGGCGGATATTATTATTATTATAGTTCGTTTCGCTAAGTTCTTACTAAAGAGCGGAGGAGCGTTTATTTAGGTTATCTCCTTATTAAATACCTCTTTAGTAATTTCTTCTATATACTTTAAGTAATCCTTATAGCTAAGGATATTAATAACCTTATTTATTTTACCTAGTTCGGGAGAATCTTAGTTTAAATTTCCCGATACTAAGGCTTTAAGGTAGTCTTTCGCTACTATAAATAGGGTATATACCCCCTAAAGGTTTTATCTAGGTTAATCTACTACCGGAAATATATTACCTTCGATATTCTTAAATAATATAGGTATAAAAGGATATCCTCGAGTCGATAATCGAGTAAATACCGGAATTAGTATTTAGGTAGCGCCTATAGTTTATCGAATAGATTATTAAGGTATTATAAATAAAAATAATAGCGAATTCTCCGAGTTAGAATCGATATTATTAGGAAATCTTTTATCGCCGGCTTAGTCTTATACTTAGGTATTAATTAAATAAGTAATACCGTTTAATTTCCTAAAAGAAAGATCGAAGCCTTCTTCCCTAAGGGCCTTTTTCTATAATATAAAGAGTATTTTATTATTTTTCTTCTACTTATCGAATTTAAATACAAGGGACTTAAAAGAGCCTTATAATTTAGCTAGGTTATTAAATAGCTAAATTACTCTCCTAAAGCCTTTAAAAGTAAGGTTTAATAATATTTATTTTAATTAATCGTAGAAATATTTTCGGTAAATACGGTCTTTACTATAATAGGTATCGGAGTATAGAGGATTAATATAAAATAATATAAAAATAAAAAAAAGATAATATATAAAGGGTAAATAAAGGAGGTAGGAAACGTAAAAAGAAAGAAAAGTAAATAATAAGGGTAAGGAGTAAGAGAAAAAGGTAAAAAGTATTAAAAGGAGAAGGTAAAAGGCGTTAAGGGGAAAATAAAGGAGAAAGGGATTTTAAAAGCGTATTAATCTATTATAACCTAGTAATTTTACGCGTTTATTACTAGGTAATACGATTAATCTTCTCCCTAGGCTCCTTAGGCTAGTATTCTTCTAGAGTCTTCTTTTTCTTTCTATATATTATTTATAAACGCGTTTTTAGCTTTTCGTATTTTTTCTTAAACTCTTTAATTAAATCCTTTTACTAGAAATCCTTAAGGGTAACCTATTAATTATTACTATTTAGGTATTCTTTCTAATTAATAAGATACTCTATCCTTATTATTCCTCGACCTCTTTTAACTTTTCTTATATTAAGGATTCGGTTAACCTCGAAGTTTTAAGTATTAGGTTTAGGCCTAGGTTTTTCTCCGAGCGCTTTAGTAGGATAGAGTTAAATAACTAATATAATAGGATAAATATTTAGGGAGTTATTAAAATCTAATTAATAGGTAAGGTATTTAATACGTTTAATAATACGAAAAGGACTTATTTATCGTTTAGCGAGTTTAGTAACGCGTTTATCGGCGACCTAATACCCTTTACCGAGTTTTAATTATACCTAGTTATCGGGTTTAAATTCGAGTTTTTAATACTTCTTATTATATTATTTTTTTATAATAGCTTAGGTATACGCGATTAAGATTACTACTTTATCCTTAAGGACTTTCCTAGATTTAGGTAAAACCTAATCTTTAAGATATTAAAGACTATTATTTATCTAAAATCCGGTTAATAATTCGCTTAGTATCGTCTAAATAATAGAAGAGAAAGAGTTATTAAAAGAGAATTATAAAACGGGTAAGGTATTAGTCTATTATTTATTAAGGAAGTTAGCTAAGAAGAAGTATAGTATAATCTCGATTATCTAGTTCTAATATTCTAATAGTCTATTAGTTTAAGGATAATATACTATTAATATTAAGAGCTTAGTTCTAAAGGCTAATTAAAGGGTTTTCTAGAAGTTAAAAGTAAATTTAGGATCTTAATCGAATATAATTTACTTTAGAAAACCCTAGTTATATTTTACGAAATTAAAGTATAGTCTCTAGCCCTATTCTTCGGCGGTAAAATAATCATAACTAGGGATTAGAATATATATTTTCGAGAACTTATCGGTTATAATAAGTAAGGTATTATAGAACTTCCCTTCGGGTTTAGACTAGGGGGAATTCTCTAAAAAGACTATAGGGAGACTAATAATAAAATCTATAATAATAGTATAAAAGGGGATTACTAAAGACCGGATTAGTATTATTTCTTTAAAAGGGGGTTAATAATTAGTCTAATTATATTAATATATATTATAATCGTCTATAATTTAGTTAATCTTCCTTTTAAGTTATATAATAACGAAACTAGAAGATATCTCCGCTTATATTCGTCTCCTTCCTATATAAAATTTACGAAAATAGTATTCGGAAATTAGTTTATTAGTATAGTCTTCCGGTATATAGAGTTATTATCGTCTATTAGTATTTTCAAGAAATAGAAGATTATAAGAATATATAAAGGCGAGTCCTTCTTAAGAGTCTTTATTACCGAGTTATTCGAGGATTTCTAATTATTTTTAATCCTTTTTATATCCTTCGGATATCCGGTAATAGTACTTATTATTAAGAATAGCTTTAGTCGAGATAAGAATATAGTCTTAATTAATATTATTTTCCTAAATATTTTCGAGTTCTCCTTATCCCTTTTCTAGCTTAGCTTTAAAAGGGAGTCTAGAAAGGGAATCGGCTAGAATATTAAAGGCTCTAGGAATATATTAAACTTCTAATAAATATTAACTTAAGTACTAAAAAGTAATAATAAGGAGATTATTACTTTTTATACTAATAATAAATAGTAAAGTTTATTTAATTATAATAAAAATAATAGTATAGTCTATAAAAACTATAATCTTAGGTTTCCGGGTACTAATTAAGTAAGTCCGAAGTTTTCTATATACCTAGACTAAATAAGTAATCTCTAGTTCGGTTAACTAATACTTAGATTCGGCAGGTTTAAAAAACCGACTAAGGTAAAAAATAGGTTTAATAGATTATCTAGGGGGTATTAAGATCGGTTTCTAGGTTTCCTTATTATTAAGATAAAAAAAATAGGCTATAAAACTATTTTTTTATAATACGTTAATCTATAAGAAGAGTTAACGATTTAAAAAGAATTAACTAAGAGCCGTATTATTATAGAGAGCGTTAATAATATTATCGAAGTAGTCTTTTTCTTCCTTCGTAAGGACGATTTTAGACCGAGAAATAAAGGTATTCCTTTTAGGTCCGGTAATAAGAGTATTTACTTCTCGTCCTTTATAAAATATTATAGTCTTACGTTTCTATAGGGGATTAATCTATTAGGCGAATCGGGGAATAAGGTATTTTATTTATTTAATAAGTCTAATCTACTATTCGAATTATTATAAAGTATTAGGAAACTTAATATCGTATAAAGCTTTTACTCTTAATTACGTATTTATAAGGGTAAATCCGTTAATATAATACCTTAATATTTCTACTAAGGGGTAGTAAAGAAAAGACTTTAGTATTAATAGTAAAAGGTTTATACTAATAAAGAGGTTAAATATAGTAGTTAAATACTTAATATAGTCTTCCGGAGTATTAGAAAAGATAATAATATTATTAATATATCCGGCTATATAAGCTTTATAAGAGTAAAGTATATAATCGATAAATCGTTAAGTATAAGTAGGGGAATTTTTATACCCTATAAAAGCTATAATAACCCTCTCGAGCCTATAGTAGAATATAATCGTAAATTATTCTCGGTAATCTAAATATACGAGGAATTAGTAAAAAAAACTCCGGGTATCGATAATAGATATATACTTCTTTCTAATAAGCTTATAAATTATATTTTACGGGAGAGGTATTAGGTATATATCCGGAATAGTAATACTATTAAGTACTTATAAATCGTTAATAATACGCGGTTTTCCTTTATACTAAACTACGAAATAAGGGCTTACGAAGGGAAATACTTAAAGAGCCTATTCTATTTTACCCTAAGTATATATATTATTATATTTTTTATTAAGGAAATCCTAGTTAGGCTTATTAAAAGGGTATAGGCGAAGACTAAGCTTCTTTTTATACTAGTTATCGATAAGAGGTATACGGAGATATTATTCTTTAGGAAGGTCGATAAGTCCTATATTTTCCTATAATTTAGGGAGGGAATCTAAGAGTTTTTTAACTTTATTTACTAGCTAAGGGTTAAGAGTATAGATTTTAATACTATATTCTCCTTCGATTTCCGGAATATTTAGTATTTTAGTAATACTAAGATAGTATAGTTAACTCGGATCCGGAAGATTAATTAGTAAAGAAGTATTATTATCGTCTATTTTATTAGAAAGGAGTATTTAATTTAAGAGGATATTAGGTTTAGAGTATTTATTAGTTTCGTATACTAATTAGTCGATATAATCTAAAACCGAGAAAAAGAGGTTATTATTAAAATCGAGTAAAATACTAATCTTCTCTTTTTATTTAAATAAAATTAGCCGATTACTTAAGTTAAAAATAATAATAAAGAAGTAATTACGAATAATAGAACTAAAGAGTAAAAAAGAGTTAGGAAAGAAAATAAGGTCTTTATTAATAGGAGGATTATTTAATAGAGTTAGGATAATACTAGCCGAAAAGGGAGCTATTATAGCGGTTAATACGGCTATTACTCGGTAATAAATTACCGGACCTCTCTATATTAAATAGTATTCGACCCTTAATCCGCCGTATAGTTTAAAACGGAGTTCTTATTATAAGTTAAGGATATTAATACTATAGGGAATAGAGAAGTTTTATCCTAGGAGAATACTAGCTAATAGCGTTTTAATAACTTATACGCTAGTAGTAAATTTACTAATATAGAATTTACTATTTATTTTTCTAGGTACGTAAAAAGTAAAAATTACCTAGCCGAGTATTTTAGCTAGTACTTCGCTAATACTAATAAGGTATTATTTAATATTCGGATTAAATTTTATATTTTCGAATCTATTAAGGAGGTTTTTCCTAATAGCTAATTTACTAGCTTTAGTATTTACGTATATTTCTATAGTATTAGATATTCCGTATTTACCGTATACTAATATCCTAGTATAGGTAAAACGGGAGATTTAATTAGGGAGAGTATTTAAAGTCTAAGGGGAGGTAGTTATTATAAGGAGGCCTTTAGGGAGAAAATCCTTACGAGAATTAAGAGGTTTAGCCTTATATTCTTCGTAATCCGGAATAAAAAAATATAAGTCGTTAGCTAATTATTCGTTATTATTATTAAACGATTTTAAGGATTCGACCGGGTTATTAGCCGGTTCTTTAGAAGCTATAAGAATCTAGTCTTTTATTTTAGTAGAAATAATAAAGGCTCTATTATTATTAGGGTCTTAATCGGCAAGGTTATAAGCGAGATTAATAATAATTAGGTTATTCTTAGAGTTATTATCTCTTTTTACGAAGGTATTCGGCTTTAGAATAAATAGGGCTTTTTTATTAATTAGTTTTTAGGTAAAATCCTAAGGTTTCGACGATAAATTATTTAATTATTAATTAGGATTTTACTAGGATTTCCCTTTTAGTATAGGTCCGACTAGGGATTTATCGGGTTATCGAGAGGGTTTTCTAGAGGAGGTATATTAAACGGTATTATTTTAAAAACGCCCCTAAGTTCCTCGGGTAAGTTTAGTCTATAAGTTAGGGATTAAACGTTTATACTTATAAGCCTACTTATTTAGTATATTATCCCTAATTAGTTAGTAAAAGGTTTCTTAGAGTAAAATATCTAATCGGGAGAAGATAATTATAAGTACTAATTATTCGGGGTAAAGAATAGCTCGGGCTATCCTTTTTATTTTTAAAACCTAGGAGTAGAAGTCTTTACCTACGAGAATATTCTAAGAAGTAAAGATCTTTTTCTATATTACTTAGGTAATAATATCGGTATAAATAGTAAAACGTTTCTAAAGGACGGATACCTATCCTTAAATACTAAGGCTAAAAAGTATAAGTTTAAGACGAGCTTAGGAGTCTAAATTACCTAAATACTATTTTATCGCGGATCCTCGGAGAAGAGAAAGGACTAATCGAGTAAGTTTATTTATATATTCTTTACTTTAAGTAGTAATTCGTTTAAGAGTATTAGTAAAACGGTTAATACTATAGTAGATAATTATTCGATCGGTTTCCTTAATCTAATCGAATATTATATCGAAGGTACTAGCTAGTCTAAATCGGCTAATATCCTCCGCCTAAAGCCGGACTTATCGTAATACCGGTTTCTCGAAAGTAGATCTCTAGAAAAAGCGGGGATCGTTTTTAGGGTCCGGGTTTCTACGTCCGGGGGGTTTAGTAAATATATTTTTAAGAATATTTTTAATTAATTTAATTAATACTTCTTCGTTTATAAAGCGAGAAGATTATTTCTCGGATTTAACGGGGGATTTAATCGAAGGTTTATATTCTACTAATTAAGGAGGAATTTCTAGCCTTTATAATAGGCTAGCTTCGGCTAAAACTACTAGTTATTTTCCTTTTCCTTCGGTATTATTTATCCTTTCGAGTAAATACTATACTTTACTAGGTTAATTATTAAAAGGAATATTAAGGAAGTAAGGGATTTTATTCGGTATATATTAAATCTAATTAACTCGATCGAAGAGCTAATCTCGGTTTTTAACTATTTAAGGGTTAATAAAGAAAGTATTAATTACCTTATATAGATTAGGCTTTAAAGGATTATCCTAATAAGTAGAGTAATAATTAATCGGCTAGGTTTTTCCGTATTTAAAAACGGGGAATAATCCCTTAAAGGGATAAGGCTTTCCTACTTTATAATAAGAGTTAAATACGAGAGTCTTTTCTACTCGAGCGGTATACTCTTACTTAAGAATCTTAAGAAGCTAATCCGAAAATAAAGGTTATACTTTAGGTATATTAGTATATATATAATATAGTTTCCTTCTAAGAAAAATATCTATACTTATAAAGTTATTAATTAGTATATTTAGGTCCGACTTATTATCCTAATAGCTAGAGATTAGTAAATTAGTAAATATAATATAGAATTACTACTAGTTAATATACGCTTATACGTATAAACGACTAATAGGCTTAGGAAAGGTAGGCTAACTACCGATTATAAGGTATAGAGTAACTACTATAGTAAATATAAGTATAATAAGAATCTTTTAAGAATAATAATTATAAGATAAAAAAGACTATTTAGCTATCTAGGGGGTAATTAGCTATTAAGTATTAGTTTTAGTTATTATTATTTTTATATATTTATTAAGATTTCTTAATAAAAACCAAAGACGTGATTTTACTATAAAATCGTAAGATATCCTAGTATAGGCGTAAGATATAACTAGTAGAGATTTTACGGAGATTTCCTCCTAGTAAATACGGTAATTTCCTCCGAGGTAAACGGGACTTTTCCTAAAGAAGTCTAGGTCGGAAATCCTAGTAAAATCTTTATTTGTTTATTATAAAGTCCTAGTCGGAAATCCTAGTAAAGTTCTAGTCGGAAATCCTAGTAAAGTCCGGAGCGATTTATAGGGGTGTTAATAGACGTCCCGTATTAGCTAAGTCTTCCTTAAAGGCTTTTATAAATAATACCTTCTTATAATTAATAAGGATTATAACGAGGTTTAGATTATAATAGTATTTAATAAAGGCTATAAATTTAACCTAAATAAAGGGTAAATTAGTCTTTAATAGGATATTATAACCTACCTTCTTGCCCGTAAACCTATTAGTAAATAAGGTAAAATAGGCTAATCCGTTATATCCTAGACTAAAGAAGAAGAGGTCGAAAGAGGCGATAGCCTAAGGCCTCTAGGGCTAGGCCGGGTTTCAAGGAATCCTAGAACGCTCCTTACGAAGCTTTATTATCGTATAGACCTTATAATCGACTATAGAAAGACCCCCGAGCTTTACCCCTATAGCTTAAGATAAAAGCCTCTAGGCTTTAGGGCCCGGGTAGCCTATTCGAGTATACTATAGGGATTCGTCTATAGTAGTAAGGGCCCTTAGGATTCTCGAGTTAGTTTATATAAAGGGGGCTAGTTTCTCGATATTAATCTAGTTTTATCGCCTTCGCTTAATAGTATAATAAAGGGTAACCTTATTAACTAGGTTTTATAGCCTTCTTATAAGGTTATTATAACTATAGCCCTTCTTAGTAAAGGCCTTAAGTAAGACTATATTAGTATTAAATTTAGGGAAGAATACGATATCCCTAAAGTAAATTCGGTAGCCTATTTTTATTACTAGAGTAATAAATCCTACCCTCGAAAATATAATAGAATTAATAACTAATATTAGGGGCTTTAATTTAGTCTGATTAAGGTTATTAAACTATTCTAGGGTATTAAAAACGTAAAAAGAAGCCCCTTTATTAAAAAGGACCTAATTAAGTATTTAATTAAAGGTAGAATAATAAGGAAGAGGGAGGCGCCCGGAGGGATTAAGAGAAAAAGAGAGAAGAAGGAAGAAGAAGGCTACCTAGAACTACTATTCGAATCTCGTTTAGATTAAATAATAGCTATATAAGGTAATAGAGAAGAAGAAGGAAAAAGGAAGGAAAGAGAAGCTAGGAAAACGACGACTAAATATACCTTATAGGTTATATGCTTACCTATACCGCGTACTTACCTACGCTAGACCCGGTACGTACTAGTCTTTCCCTGCCTTTCTAGAACCTTCCGGAAAAAACCTTCTCCCTACCTCCGGCCCTACCCCTCCGGCCCCGGGATAACCCTATCCCGGGCTATCCTATAATAAATCCCCTAATAAAAGAAAAGAGGTACTCGTCCTCGAGTACGCCCGCTATATATAAGGGCGTTATATATAGTCGGGTACGGCGGTATATATATATGGCCGATTAGGGCGTTATATATAGTACTAGGCGGTAGAGAGAGTTATATATAGTCGGCTACCGTATACGGTAGAGAGAGTTATGTGTATATATATGGCCGGGCGCCGTATATAGCGGGAAGCGCCGCGTATAATTAATTAATTAATTAATTAATTACGCGGTCTTTAGGTCGAGATTTAAATTACTACTATTTAATAAGGAAGAGGGAGGCGTTTAGAGGGATTAAGAGAAGAAAAGAGAAGAAGGAAGAAGAAGGCTACCTAGAGCTATTATTCGAATCTCGTTTAGATTAAATAATAGCTATATAAGGTAATAGAGAAGAAGAAGGAAAAAGGAAGGAAAGAGAAGCTAGGAAAACGACGACTAAATATACCTTATGGGTTACGTGCTTACCTACGCCGTATACTTACCTATACTAGACCCGGTATATACTAGTCTTTCCCTACCTTTCTAGAATCTTCCGGAAAAAACCTTCTCCCTGCCTCCGGCCCTACCCCTCTAGCCCCGGGATAACCCTATCCCGGGCTATCCTATAATATAGAAGGAGGGGAGGCTAAGGCTATAAAAACCCCTATAATCTCCGTCTCCTTACCCTTCTTCTCCCTTTTCTACTCCTTAACCTTCTTCCTCGTCTTAGGGTCCTTTAAAACCTTATTATAGACCTTCTAAAGGAGATCCTCTTAAAGACGAATATACTAGAGGTAAGGTAGGCGGGAGTTAGGAAGGACGTAAAAGTAATAGCGCTAATAATTCTCCTTCTTCTTATTCTTAGCTAAATACCTTTTCTAATACTAAAGGTATACTTATATATTTTACTAGCCTAAAGTATTATTAAACCTATTATAGGAACCTACTAGATTATCTAAGAATCGAATAAACCGGCTTTCTTAGTCTTATCCTTAGAGGGTATAGGCTAGAGGGTTATTATTATTATTAATATTTACGAAGGCTATAGCCTTTAGCTTTTTTAAATCCTAGATTACGATAAGCCTAAAGTTTAGTATAATATTATAGAATTAAGGAAGGGGCTATTTAGCTATCTTAGTCTTATTAACCTCTATAAAAACCGGATTTACGAAGGACGAATAATAATTAAAAATAACGTTAAGAAAATACTATAGGGTATTCTTATTAATATAAAGGGTATTCTTAATATTCTTATAAAGCTTAAATATATTTAAAGTATTCCCTATTTACTTAATTAAATTAACCTTTATAATATCCTTACTAAAAAGAGCGGTTAGGGTAGCCTTAGTATTATCTTTTTTTTATTAATCTCCTAGCTAAACCTTTAAATATAGTTTTTAAAGCTTCTCTTAAGGGGTATATACTATATTAAATAAAAACTAGTAGGCTAAAGCCCTTATTTTAATATAGGCGTTTATTATTTTAAAAGCCTTCTTTTTCTCCTTATATTTCTTAAGCTATTTTTCATACCTTAGGAGGGAGTTCTTTTTATACTCCTCAAGTTATTATAAGGTAATAAATTAAAAAGAGGAGGTATTATTTATAGATATAAATCGAGTTATCCTTAATTCTAAGGGTATAGGGGGTTTCTCGGGTTCCTTAAGGGTCTTTATACCCTTTAGGTTAATAAGGTCCTAAACCTCCTAGTCCTTAGCTATATCGATAAAATTATTCTACTAAGCCGTTTAATCTTTAGGCTTCGTAAGCCTATAAAAGGGCTTAAGGAGAAGTTATTTAGTAAATATAATAATAGAGGGAAGGGTTAAAATATAGAAAGATTATTATTAAATTATTATTATTATTATATTTAAATTTTAAAATAATTAAAAAGGGGTTTTTATTAAAAATAACGATAGCCTTATTTTTAGTATAAATCCCGGAAAGAGTAATTAATAATAAAAATTCGTTTAATAGGGTATTTAAATTAAAGCTCTAACTAGGCTTATAATTATTATACGAATTATAGGGTATATAATTATATTAATTAATCTACTTACCCTTATTAAAACGGAGGGAAATATAACTATTTATATAAGCGTATTTAATATATATAGAATCCTTCTTTTAGGCTATAATACCCTTATAAATAAGATATATTCTTCGTACCGTTAACCTTAGTAATAGCCTAATCCGTTTCGACGGCTACGGGCCTATTCCTATATATTAGGAATCCGTAGCCCTTGGAGACACCCCTAAAGGCACGTACGGCGTACGCCTCCGAGCCTAGGGTGATCCACTTGTCTAAGACCTCTGACAGGTATCATTGGTTCGTTGACGAGGTATCCGTAAAAGGTGAAGAACGGGGTTTATTAGCGTGGCGGTACTCCGTTAGGAAGATGGGGCACGCCAAGCTGCTGTAAAGCCGAGGAGGAGACCGGGGGGGGGGGGGATTGTTTGAAGAAGGAAAGGGAAGAAAAGGGGGGGGGGATATGAAAAGGAAGAACCGGAGGATCGTCATTCATCACGTACCTATACGGATATGTATGTATATATAAATGTACATACGGATAGACGGATACTTTTACGGATAAAAAGAGGTTATGAAGAGGGAAGTAGAAGAGGTGGGTTAATTATAAGAGTTGAGATGGATGATGAGAGTTTTGTACATATGGAGCGGAACGGGGGCAAAAGTCCCTTTTCTTTCTTTCTTTCTTTCACCCCCTCCTTTTCTTCTTCTTCTGCTTCTTCTACCCCTCCTTTTCCGTGGTTGATTTTCCTGTTTTCTTATAAGGTTGAACCCTCTGAGCCTAAGGAGGTGCGGGTAGATGCTAGGTGGTGGGAGACTTGAACTTGACTTTTACCTACAGTTATAATAGGTACATCACCCTACGAGCTTAGGTAGTTGGCCTGCGATACTATGTATGTATAGGCCAACGGGTAGCTGTGGCTGGAAGGGTTGTGAGTCAACAAGACATTTTTGATTTCTATAAACAGCGCTTTTTCAACACGGTATTGATAAACGGGGTAAAGTGAAAAAGGCCGAGTGATAAAAGCCATCGTGGGAAGGAAGACTGAAAAAGGGGGGGGGGTCTATTTCAGCTGTGTTATTTCTTCCTTGAGAACCCTGGTTCGGGGTACCTACGATAGTTTCGGAGATGGGGGGGAAATAAAGTAAGAAGAAAGAAAGACAGGGGTTTTATTCAAGCGAAGCTTGAATCAGAACACGTGGAGACTACAAAGTAGATGGAGCGTGTGCTATTCAGCACAGCTTGCTTTAATAGGAGTAAATAGTACAGGGGTCTAAAATCCCGTCTCTCTAATTGGCTCTGGAGGCTCCGCTTTCCTGCATAAGCCAATTAGATAGTCGGATCTTTGCTTAGGTCATACAGTAAGCTTACTGTACGTCCAATCAAATCACGATATTAACAACCCACCAATGGTAACACGATCCGACCCGGCCTGCCGACGCGGCCTGCCGACACGGCCTGCCGACACGGCCTGCCGACACGGCCTGCCGACACGGCCTGTACCCGGCCTGTACCCGGCCTCTGCCCGGCCGGCGGCTGTACGTCGGCTAATTCTGATTCCAAAGCTTCGCTTGAACCATTCTGCGCGGGCCCCCCAAGCACACCTTGTTTATTTAGGGAAGAAGGCTTGACCAAGTTTGTGGGTATGGATCGAGGGTTGGTTGGTATCAGTATCAGACAAGCTCAATTTCCGTACTGGATTTTGGTATCCGTATATCTTGTACGGATTATTTTTGTACTCCCTATTGGATTTGTATTAGGATAGGATTTTTTATAGCTGGATGCGTTGAGAGTGAGGGCTTGGGAGTTGTGCGAGAGCTGTGGGTTTGATGATGATGATGATGATGGGGTTTGAACAGGATGAATGGGGGAATGGGAAAGGGGGGTTAATCTCTCGCTTATGCTGTTGATACCGTGATATGTGTATTGGGATATGACTATGAGTCAATGAGTATGAGAGTATCCGTCTGAGTGCATGCATGCATCCTCACAGTCGCCAGTCATCACCAGTGCATTCATAAACGCACACATTTACGGACCTACCTACTAACCATCAACAAGTCCGGCATCTGTTGACGATGCATCCAAGTACGGATATAAAAAACCACTTCCCTCAACTCAACATCCGAAAGGTAAACTCTCCGTATGTACATCCTTCATATCCGACTTCTTCAAACAACCTCTAACAACGTCGAAACGAACGAAGATTTCCTTGCTTTGCTTTCTTCGCCTTTCTCACTTTTTTCTTCCAAAGTGGCGAACCAGAGAGAGAAAGGGGAAAAAAAAAAAGTGAAGGACGGGTTTGATGATCTTCAGGGGTTATCATCATCTAAACTTTACAAGGTGCCTTATCAGTCGGCCTGCATGCCTAAATTGTCCATTGTGATGTTCGGCCCCTGCATCTTGGCACTTGACAGGCTACAGCCCTTCGGAAGCGCTGGGAGTGAGTCACGTGCATACTAGGTAGTCCACTGTTACCATTTTTAGGCTGTGCCTTACTGAAGTGGGGGGGGGGGGGATCCCACTGAAAAGGGGAGAGAGAGCAGAGGCTTCTGCCGCCTGTTGCATCGCATCGCATCATCATCATCATCATCATCATCATCGTTCATTTACCGTGTTTCGGCCACCTTTTTTTTTATGGCCTTTGTTTCTTTTTCGCCTTCTTGTTATTTCCGTCCGCGCTCTCTCATATCATCTCCCCCCATCACGTACGTCACTGGCGGTCGGTCGGTCGGTACCTAAACCCGGCCCCCCGATAATGCCGCCGCCGCCGCCGCCGCCGCCGCCGCCCCTGGACCTCCATGTTTGGGGCCCAGCTTTCGGCCTCGCCTCCATCGACGCCGAATGCCTCGCCGCAATCGCCTATCTCCGGAACGGTCTGCCGTCATCGGACTGGCGTCTCGTTCCCAGTAGCGATCCGTCCCGTAGCCCGCAAAGTATTACCTACCTATACCTTGTTGATCTTCCTTCTTTGAGACGCGGGCGAATAGATATTATCATATCACAGGGGTGAAGAAAGAAAGAGAAGAAGAAGAAAAAACTGACTGCTTGTCGCTTTTTTCTCTCCTTCAGATCATCTCCCTGCGCTGTATCACGATGGCGTCTGGGTCAGCGGCTACGGTCAGATCGTCGACCACCTCGCCCCCCTCTTCGACCTCAACCGCGGCCTCGACGCCTCCCAGCTCGCCCACGTCTTCGCCTTTTCCACCTTCCTCCACGCCCACGCCTCGCCCCTCCTTCACCTCTCTCTCTACCTCTCGGCCGCAAACTGGTCGGCCACCACCCGTCCCGCCTACAGCGCCATCCTCCCCTTTCCCCTGACCTGGACCGTTCCCCCTCTGCTCCGCGCCGAGGCCATCCGGCGCGTTCACCACCTCGGTCTCGCCGATCTCGACTCCGATCTCGATCCGACGACGTCCTTCAACGCCGGACGAGATGCCTTGCCCGAGGCGTTGCGGAGACGTCTGCCTGTCGTTTCTACAAAGTCGGTCCGTGAGGAGATGACGCCTGAACAGGCCACCGCCATTCGACTCGTCGCCCTCATCGACGCCTGTCTCCCCGTCTTGGAGGCTCAGCTGCAAGGCAGTGGACCCCCTCGCTTCGTCCCGGATACGGAGCCTGGCTCCCTGTCTTCTCTGGACTGTCTGGCCTACGGCTACCTGGCCCTCATGCTGAAACCAGACGTGCCGCGGGCCTTTCTCCGCGACTGGGCCCTCACACGCGCTCCGCGACTGACCGAGTTCGTCGACGCCATGACGCCGTCGGATTTACCTTGGCACTCGCCCGAACCGCCAACGCTGACCCGCTCCGCCATCCGTCTCGTCGACTCTATCGTCCGCAATATCCCGACTCTGGGCGAGTACTACGCCGACGAGATGAGGCTGCGTGCCACACGGGGCGTTCGAGGCTTGGATTACAGGGTAGTGACTCTGTTCGCTAGTCTCGCGGCGGCGGGACTGGCTATCGGCTACGGGTATCATGCGTACAGGTCGCTTCAACCCTTTGGAGCTGCTTCGCACGTTTGGTTGTCTAGCCGAGCCATGTCGAGGTTGAGATATGGACAGGTCGGGTCCATGTTGGGCGGCGCAGTTGGACTCTACCAGGTTGCTTCGACGTCGTCCGTGTCTGCGACTGGGGGACGGCTGGTTGAGATGGACTCTGAGATAGATTAGAGACAGCTAAACGCATGATACCCCTTGTCTTTCAACGAGATACATATTCTAGATGGTTACATATTCGCCTACGACATCATCTTTGCCACCCTATCATGGTACGTAAATGGCCATATATTGCAACACCCTTAGAAAGATACGCGTATTCGTACATACATGCAAATGTCTAAATCTGCTTGACGTCCTTGCCCACCATCTCGGGCCGGTCGACCTCCCACTCGTCGCGGATGACGGCGAAAGCCAGATCCGAAACCAGAAGGCTTTGACCCAGGCTCCAGACCAAGGTGATGGCGTAGAAGAAATTCGCGTTGCCGCTACCGGCGTATATCCATAGGTAGTAGAAGGCCGGGCCGAGAAAGGTGGCGTACATGATGGTGGCGGAGGCGACGAAGGTGTATCGCATCAGCGGGAAGAGGTGCCAGAACAGAGGCAGCATGGCCAGGAAGAGGCTCGTGTCGGCGATGCAGGGGTAGGGTTTGAAGATGGCGAGGATGCCGAGGAGGAGGGTGAGCACGACGAGAGGTTGGGACCGGAAGCGGATCGTGAGGCCGCCCACGTACGAAGACAGGTGGAGCCAGAAGACGGCGAGGAAGAAGGCGCGGAAGGAGTCGAACATCTCGATGAAGAAGTACCACCAGAGGCCGACGTTGGGCGTCAGGTCCGTCAGCGTGAGCTGGATGCCGTACGTACGGGCCAGGAAGTCGGTCGAGTTCCCCGTCACGACGAGGGACATGGCCACCAGGACGGCGAGACAGGCCGCCACCGTTATCCCGCACTTGGCCGCGAAGTCGGCGGGGGAAGACGGACGTCGCTCGGGACGTCGATCCCACGCTAGAAGGATCAGCGGCGGCAGAAGCAGCACGGGGGACATGGAAAGGTAGGCGGCGAAGGAGAGGGCCACGAGGGCGCTGCAGGGCGAGCCTCGGACGGCCCTGGCGATGGCGTGGAGGATGGCGCACGAGGTGAAGACGCTGGTGGAGCGGGCGATGCACGTAGCGATTGTGAAGGGGTTGAAGAGGAAGCTGTCATTGAAGCAGTCAGATAAGATTGCAGAGAAAAGTGAGGATAAAGGAAAACTGACGCGGCGGCAACGCAAAGACCGGATGCGCGACGGGCGCGTCGTGGCGACGTAAAGAGGCGCGACTGGCCTGCCTCGCCCGAGTCGGCGATGGCGACGAGGGCATCTGCGCAGAGCAAGTCGACGAATATGAACAGCACCGTTGTAAAGATGGGCCAACGCTTGACGTCTGGCAGAAGCGAGAAGAGCGGGAGGAGTAGAGGCGCCTGATGATAGACGCCGCCGTCGTAAGGCGAGACGTTGTGGTTGTAAAGAAAGAGGCCTTCCTGTACTATTTGCTTGTCAGTCGAAGCTGCAATCAGGTGAGACCGCTAATAATGAGGAGACGGTGTACTTACGTCGCTTGAAGCTCGTCATCGGCGTCGAGATCTCGACCCGGCCGGCTAGCAGGTCAGGTAAGCCGGGAAAGGCGAGCGTCAAGACGAGGCGCAAGAGCGCCGCCGCCGCGTAGACGCCCGTCTTGCCTCGTAGCGTCATCTTCCTGGTCATGGAATCTCCGAGGCCATGACGAAGAGGGCAATTGGGAGGGGGGAGGAAGAGACGGTTCGCGCGTTATGCCCGGAGGAGGTTGGAGGCCGTTCTGAACTTACATCACAGCTTGGCTCTCGTGGCCCATTGATGCGCCAGGGCGGTGAAGGGTTTCTGCCAGGGAGCTAGTCCTGATCGGGATGGAGATGGTGGCGGTGAGGGACGGCAGTATGTTGGGAAGGAAGAAAAAAAATGATCCCCTAATGCTTCGACCGCACTTACATGCGTGATACACTGCAGAATACGCAGCTCGCGCCGAATACCCCCCCTATTGAAACACCATGCCTCGAATGAAGAAAAAAGGCCAGGCCGGCGCGGCCAAGAACTACGTGACCAGGAATCAGGCGGTCCGCAAGCTTCAGCTCAGCCTGCCCGACTTCCGCAAGCTCTGCATCTGGAAGGGCATCTACCCACGCGAGCCGCGGAGCAGGAAAAAGGTGTCCAAGTCGTCGACGGCGTCTACCACCTTTTACTACGCCAAGGATATTCAGTATCTGCTTCATGAGCCGCTCGTGCGGAGGTTTCGCGATCACAAGGCGCTCGAGAAGAAAATCTCCAAGGCGCTGGGCCGCGGCGACGTCTTGGACGCCAAACGGCTCGAGACCAACGCCATCCGCCCGGAGAGGACGGGAAAGCCGCGCTATACGCTCGATCATGTCATTCGCGAGCGGTATCCTACCTTTACCGACGCGCTGAGGGATCTGGACGACTGTCTCAGCATGTTGTTCCTCTTTGCCAACCTGCCGTCGACGACGAGCGTGCCCGCCAAGATGGTCGCTCGCTGTGCGCGGCTGTGCCACGAGTTTCAGCACTATCTGATCGTCTCGGCGAGCCTCACCAAGTCGTTCTTGTCCATCAAGGGCATCTACTACCAGGCCAACATCCAGGGCGAGGACGTACTCTGGCTGGTGCCGTACAAGTTCAACCAGCGGATCGTCGGCGACATCGACTTCAGAATCATGGGCACCTTTGTCGAGTTCTACATGACGCTCCTCGGCTTCGTCAACTTTCGGCTCTACACCTCCGTCGGCCTCAAGTACCCGCCCAAATTCGACGTGGCCAAGGACGACGACTCGGCCGAGCTGGGTGCCTTTACCCTCGAGGGCACCCAGACGACGGGAGCGGCGGTCGAGGAACCAAAGGCCATCGCCGACGGGCCTCACAAGCCCAACGCCGAGGTGCAGGCTGCCGTGAACAAGGTGCTGAAGACGATCAAGGGCGGTGACGAGGAGACGACGGAGGTCGAAACGGCCGAGGCGGACCAGCAGACGGCGGCGGCGGCGGCGGCCCTGGATAAGTTCGAGCCGGCAGCAACAGGCGGAGACTTGCTGCCCCAGCCCATGTCTTCCGAAGGCAGTCGCACGTCTCTCTTTGCGGGCTTGACGTTTTACCTGTCGCGTGAGACGCCCCGGCAACCGCTCGAATTTCTCCTCAAGGCCTTTGGCTGTAAGCGCATCGGCTGGGACGCGACGCTCGGTGGCGGTGCATACACGACAGACGAGTTGGATCCGTCGATTACGCATCAAATCGTCGACCGTCCGCCCGTCCAACCCCCGACAAAGGATGAAGACGCTGACGACGACGACGACGATGGCGATGACGAGGTCATGAAGTCGCATAGACTCGCGGCCAACCGACGGGTGCCGGGGCGCATCTACGTGCAGCCTCAATGGGTATGGGACAGCGTCAACGACGAGGAGCTTAAAGAGCCTCATCTTTACGCGCCCGGAGCGTCTCTACCGCCGCATCTCAGTCCTTTCGTCAAGCTGACGCAGGGCGCCTACGACCCGACGATGCCGCTTGAGGATCAGGAGCCCGAGGCGGAGGCGCTGCTGTCGGATGAGGAGGTAGAGGGCGACGAGGACGTCGAAGGGGGCGATGGTATGGACGTTGCGGGATCAGAAGACGAGGACGAGGACGAGGACGAAGACGAAGACGAAGACGAGGATGAGGATGAAGAAGACGAGGACGACAAAGGCAATGGTAAACACAAGGACAACCCCATCGAGGAGGACAAGGACGAAGACGAAGACGAGGCGGCGACGCGACAGCGGGAGCTAGAGGCGGAGCTCGTCGGGGCGCCGGTCAAGTCCGGCAAGGCGGTGGACGGCAAGACGAAGGCGCGGGAGCAGGCGAGGAGGGCGCTGTCGAAGAAGGCGAGGGACGAGGCCGAGGAGCTGGAGCGGGCCAAGGGCATGCTGAGCAAGAAGAAGAGGAAGCTTTTTGAGCAGATGGTCTACAGCAACAAGAAGAAGAGCGCCGAGGACGAGAAGCTGAGGGCCAAGAGGCGGAAGCTGGAGAAGGACAAGGCGAGGAAGAAGGGGGGTAGCTGAGGGTGAGAGAGGCTTAGGAACTACGGGTATAGAGGAGGAATGAGATTTGGTTTTGGGGGTTTGATAGTTGAACGATGGCTTGGCTATGAATCAGTGGTGATGTTTCATTGACACGTAGGTAAAGAGAGAGCCTTTCAGTGTCTAGTACGGGTAGAGATGCTTGAAGATAGACCTGAAGTTGTGGCGGCTTCACGTGCGTGAGGAATGTAGTCGTCTTTTTTTTTTTTCATCTTTGTCAGCCTACCCTACGCTCTCTTCAATTTGACAACACTCATAGTCGACCTATCCAGCCTCTGTCCTCGCCTGAAAACGTCAACCGTCCCCCTATTACCTCCAGCAGCCCAAGATGCAGGATGGCGATGCCTCACAATGGGACCTGGACAGCTCCGAGATCGCATCAGTCACGTCCGAAGACCTCTACGCGAACCGACCGAACCGATGGAAAGGCGCGGCGTCATCGTGGCAGACACGGACGGAGGAGGAGCGGCAACTGCACCAGTCGATGAAGAGGGTGGAGGGCAGAGATCTGGCGATTCACCTCTACAACGCGGCGGCTCTGCGGCGGAAGAAGAAGAGGAGGAGGATTGATCTCCAGACGGAAGATGAAGGGGAGGGGATGCGAGATGGAGGGGGAGAGGAGGACTGGGTTCCGCCTCGGATTTGGACGGCTTGGCCGACTAGGGAGGTTTCCTTGGCTGGGAGGGAGGAGGGGTCTTTGGCGGAGGAGGTTGTGGCTGCTGCGTTGAGGCTTGCGAGGGGGAGGTTGCGGAAGAGGAAGTGTTTGTTTGAGGAGGGGGGGGATGCTGATGCTGAGAAGGAGATGAAGATGGATACGGTGGAGGACGAGGACGAGGACGACGACGCAGACGCAGACGCAGAAACGCCGATTCCTACTCGCGAAGACCCTCGTTCCTCTCCACTCTCAGACACATCATCATCATCATCCTCTTCCTCTTCGTCATCGTCAGCTGCCCTAAACCAACCGGTCATCTCAGCCGACGACAACCTCTCAACCCATCTCCTAACCCCCTCCGTCAACCACATCCTCTCGAAGCTTCAGACGACGCTAACGACGCTCAACAACGCCCGAGTCGCAGGCGTGAGCTTCCAATCTGATTCCTCTACGGATTCCGATACGGAAGGCAGCGCTAGGATGAAGATGAATATGAAAAGGAAGAAGACGAAGAGAGAAACAAAGAAAGAAGACGATGATTCTAACGTCTCATCCTCTTCTCACGATTCGAAAAGAAGAAAGAAGAAGCACCATCCCTCTTCCCCCGTCATCGTCTACTCGGAGGAAAAGCTGCGCAGGTGGAGGCAAAGAGACTGGAGCGACGTCCTCGGCGCAGCCTCCCTCTCCGGCTTCCCCCACAAGGTCATCGTCCGGGCGTCGAACCGTTGCGCAAGCCTGTTCCAGGAGGATTTTCTGCTACGACGCTTCCATCAAGCTTCTTCCTCCGCTGCTACTTCTCACGCTACGGATTTCCACATCCGTCCTTCGACTGTAACGACCTGGGATGAAGACTTTACCGTGAAGAAGACGACGAAGTATCCGAAAGTTAGCCTTCAACAGCGACGGCTAGCCTCCATCCTGCACCAGTCGTCATCGCCTCGAAACGCAACGACGTCCCCTTCCCGATCGCCCGGCGCAAACTCCTCGTCAGCAACGGAGTCCAAATCGAGAAGGAGGAGGTCATCGTCAGCGGCATCGGGCCTGCTATTCTACTGTCCCGTGACGAACTGCCCCCGGGCGGCGGATGGATTCGCGAGGAGGACGAATCTGCTGAGGCATCTGAGGGGTATCCATCCCGAGAGGGGGGCTGCATCGACGGATGAGGATGGAGAGGAGGGTGGTGATTGTGTGGTTGAGGGGGTTCATGCTGATGGCTTTCTGAGGCCTATTCGTATGGGTAAGGGGTGGCGTCGGTGAGGGTTAGGGGAAGAGGTTCGTCGTCATGGTTTGTCGTGAATTCATCGTCTTTTATGCTCTTCCTCGCTATTCAGTTGTGAAGTCGAATGGGCCTTCTGCCTTGATTTATACCCGTACATGAAATGTATGAAAATTATACTCTGCCTCATCATCCCTCTCATGCTCAACCCTACGTCTACCCATCCAACCTAGAACTTTTTACCGCGAGAAAACCAAAATCGACACGTGAGGGTATCGTCGCCAGACAGAAATGAACGAATCAAAGGGAAAAAATCAATTCAACCGCGGACTCTTCCTCCTCGGCCCTGTTACAGCGTCGTCGACATCGTCCACGGCAAGGGGAGGCATGTTCTCCCTCCCGTCGAGGAGGATCCTATTCCGAGCAGAGGAGCGCGTCGGCCTCTTTAGCGACGGTGCCGAAGAAGCAGCAGCTGTAGAAGATGAAGAAGACGATGATGAAGAAGATGCAGTGGTGGATGTGGTGGGTGAAGGCGAAGGCGCGCTGACGTTGGCGTTTACCTCCCGTAGACTCAGTGGCGGACGGAGCTCGGGGGGGAGGAGGAGGAGGCTGTTGCTTGCGACGACGATGGAGGGCCTTCGCGTTGGGGGTTGGGGTTGGGGTTGGGGGTGAGGTTGAGGAGGAGGAGGAGGAGGGGGGGGCATGGGGGGGGTTGCTGGACGGGTTAGAGAGGATGAGACTCTGTCGATATCGATCTTATCGTCCATCTTATCGTTGTCGTGGTTATCGTCGTCGTCGTCGTCATCGTCATCTTGCTCCTCCTCCTCCTCAACTCCAACATCACCCTCCCCATCCCTCTCCTCCTCCTCTTCCCCCCCAATCTCAGTCCGCGGCAACGTCGTAGGAAAAGTATAAACAACCTTCCGCGGCGTCTCGCCCGTAGGCAGATACTCCCGGAGCGCAGACCGCGCGAACCCCATCCTCAACCGCCTCAGAGGCTCCTCCGCCTCCGCCTCCAACGGCCCGACCTCCTCCGCCAACGTCGCGGCGTCGACCTCTTCCCCCAGCGTCTTCACGCCATCCTCGACGGTCGTGAGCTGGTTCCTTAGGTGGGAGAGCGACTCGTCGACAGTCTGCGAATGCTTCATCTCAGCCTGGGAAACGTCCTCGTCCCGAGCTCCCTTCTCGGCCCTCGCGCGCGACACGAGCCGATCAAGCATCTCCATCTGCTCGTCCAGCCCATCTACCTGATCGTCGACTACGCGCGCCGTCTGCGCGTGCACCGACCTCGCAACGCCCTGCATCGCAGCGCTCTGCTCCCCCGCAGCCGCCCAGTCGTCCTTGAGCTTCGCCTTGAGAAGGTCGCGCGATCGACGGACCTCATCCAGGAGCCTTCCCTCTCGCTCGTCCCACGCGTCCATTCCGCGACCGTGCTGCGCCGCCGCGGCCTCGAGCGAGGCGCCGCAGTCCGTCACCGCCCGATGGAGGAGAGAGGCCCGGTCCGCCATCCGCGACTCGTGGCTTTCCGCTTGCGCCGTGATCAGGGCCGCCACCTGCGCCGTAAGCTTCTGTCGGTCGTCGGCTGCTTGGCGCCGTTCCTCCTCCAGGGCTTCCTGGATCCGTGCCGCGGCCGAGGCGTTCTGCAGCGCGGCGGCGGCGGCAGTGGCCTGGAGTTGGCGGCGGAGGCTCTCGGCTTCGCTCCGCTGGGCCGTCATGTGTCGGACGAGGTCGTCGAAGATGGACTTGAAGTCCTTGCCTAGAGAGCTGTAAGAGTCGTGCAGCTTTTCGTTGAAGTCGAGTTAGCAAACCTGATTCACCCACTCATGAAAAGACAGGGAGATGAAAGAACTCACCGAAGCGTGAAAGGCCGTCATGTCGTTCAGCACGTCGGCGGAGATGGCCTCGGCCGCCCGCGACACAGCCCGAAGACTCTCCGCCAGATGCGCCTTGAGCGAATCGCGAACATCAGCCACGGCATCGAGCAGCGCCTCCTCCTCGTCGCTCGCCCTCAGACGCTGATCCCTCCCCGCGCGCCGCGCCTCCTCGAGCGCGACGACGTGGCCGTCCAGCAATGCGCGCGCGTCCTCGAGCCCGCCCAGCTGCGCCTCGACGAAGCCTTCGAGCCTGTCGCCCATGGCCGCGACGTGTCGTAGGTGGGCGTCGCGAAACTCGGCCAGCCGCCTCTCGACGGCCTGCGTGACGTCGGCGACGCGCGCCTGTCCCTCGGCCCAGGCGACGCGGTTGAGGGCTTGGAGGTCGGATCGTCGCCGGTTCTTGGCGTGGAGGCCGTCGACGTCGTCCACCGTCCGCCGCAGCGTGTCTACCAGCTCGCCCCCGACGGCCGCGAGCCTCTCCTCCGTCTCCGCGTGGGCTCGCCGTCGCTGCGTCTCCTTGGCCAGCGAGGCGCGGGTGGCGGCCAGGACGATGTCGGCCCGCTCCAGCAGGCCGCGGGCGTCGTCGAGCTGGAGCCTCGTGGCGTCGTGGTCTCGACGCAGGCCCATGAAAGCCGACGTCATGGAGAACAAGTCCTGTACCTTGTTGCGGAGGTTGGACTCGAGCGTCTCGATCTTGGCCGCCTGCTCGTCGACGACGATGCGGCGCGACTCGCTCTGGGCCGTCATGTCGTCGTAGGCGTCGACGGCGAGGTAGACGCCGTTGCGCTGCCTCGTCGCGATGAGGTCGGCCTTGAGCCTCTCGATCTCGACGGCGAAGTCGCGCAGCAGCATCTTCTTGTTGAGCGGCGCGTTGAGCTGGGGACGGTTGCGGATGTTCTTGGCGCGAAAGGCGTAGTCGAGGGTCGACATCGTCTCCTCCAGGTTGCTGCGGGCCGGCGAGACGGTGGCGATGATGCAGGTCTTGGTCCGTCCTCCCAGCGAGTCTTGCAGGAGCCTCGTCAGCTTGGACTCGCGGTAGGGGATGTGAGCGCCGCCGTCGACGAGGGCGTTGATGACCCTTCCGAGCGTGAGCAGCGACTTGTTGATCAGTCCGGCCTCGGCAGCTCGTAGCTTCTCCGCGCCGGACCGCTGGATGTTCTCCGAGCCGGCGAGATCGACGAGGTTGAGCTTTCCGGCGGCGACGACGTCGTCATCACCACCATTATTACTACTGCTGCTGCTGCTGTTGGCATCGCCGCCGCTTCCCCTCTTGACATAGGCAGTAACGGTAAAGACGGTATGTCCTCGCGAGCTCAGGTCGTTGCACTTGGTCGCCGCCACCTGTCGACGCACGCTGCCCTGCCTCAGCACCCGGAGCCCCTGCGCGGCGTCTGCGATGTGCCGCTCCTCCATGCCCTGGATGACGGTCGTCTTGCGCGCCGCGTCGTCAAACATCTTGAGGCGCGTCTCCTCCGCCGCCAAGAGGTCGCGCAGCTCCTCGTTGTAAAGCTCGATGAAGGAGCACTTGACGCAGCTCTCGCCCGCACCCAGCTCGAGCTTGTTGAAGAGGTGCTGCAGCGCCCGGGGGATGATGCCCGCCTCCTCCGAGACCATGCCCAGCGTCGTCTCCTCCATGTCGCCCGACATGGTGTACGTCTTGCCCGTGCCCGTCTGCCCGTATGCGAAGATGGTGCAGTTGTAGCCGGCCAACATCTGGAAAAGAGTTAGCCATGGAAGAAGAAGAAGAAGAAGCAAATGAAGACAAAGAAAAGGGGACCGCTCACGTCGTCCAGTATCGGCTTGACAACATCGTCAAACACCATATTCTGATCTGCCGCCGCCGAAAACACCCGATCGAAGCTATACGTCTTATTGCTGAGCGCATGCGCCGCCCCCGTCGAAAGCTCCACCACCTTCCCCTTGACGCCATCCGTCCTCAAAACGACTGGACTCCCCTCCCTAACCTCCCTCTCGCTCCGGCCACGACATCTCACCACGACGTTGATATTGCTCCCCTCGCCACCGACCGCATCCGTCGAAGGCTCGCGTTCCTTACGCTTCGCTTCCGCCGACGGTGCTCGTCCCATACCCGACGTCGTCGCCGCCGATGACCGAACCGTCGCTGTCCGAGCCGCTGCTGTCGCTGCCGCTCCAGTCCTCCCGCGGACCGCCGATGCGGACCTCATGCTCGGACCCGCTGCCCGGCCCCCAGCCGCCTCGCGGTCGGGACGCGTCGTTCGTCGGGAAGCCAGCGCCGCGAAATCGAAATCGACTTTTTGCGACTGGAACGCGTCTGGATCGCGACGACCTCGGTCTGAGGCAAGCGAGCTCGGTTGATGCAGAGGGCGAAGAATGAAGATGAAGACAAAGAAGCTCGAGCGTCTATTTGTGTGTGAGAGGGAAGAAGAAGTGAGAAGAAAAAAAGCCCGCTGTAGGTACCTTGCATTCAGGAGCGCGCAAAGCTCGCGTCGCCGTGGGCAACCAAACGAAGCTATGACAACAAAGGGGAAAAAAACACACATTCAGCTGACTAAGATGACTTTCAAAATCAAACCCGCCTGCAGATAATCTTATCGCACCTATCTACGGACACTATAAAACTCTATCCGTACATCTTCAAGCCTTGCACCTCGTAAAAGGGAGGGAGGCTCGGAGCCTGGAGGCTTCAAAACACCGTCACCGTATTGACATACCCGTTCCGAAGCACCTCAAACACCAACCCAGGAAAGCCATAAAGCGTCGTCGTCGAGTCCCCCCCCGCAACCTCAGCCCTCTTCCCGCCACCGCTCTCCTCCCAACCCCCGAGAAACTCGCAGCTGCTCCCCGGGCTGTCCCCCCATCCGCGGTTGAGGACCATACCCCTCTGCCGCGCCGTCGCGCCGCCGTTGCCGCCGCCCCGATCGAATCGCCGGGCAAGCCGCTCCTCGATGACCTTGAATTCCGTCTCCGAGTCCGCCAGCGGCGCCGTCGTCGTCGTCGCCGTCGTCTCCGCCGCATCGTCCGACTCAGGCCCGTCCGGCCGCAGCTCCCACCGGCAACGTCTGTGCCGGTTAAACTCGTAGCAACCGGGTATATTACCGTGTAGCACCAGCTTCGTGGCGACGAGCCGGTCGGGGTGTTGGTTCTTAATGCCGTTGTTGCCCGTGCTCCCTCTGCTCGTCGTCGTCGTCGTCGGCGTCGAGAGGAGAACGTCGAAGCCGAGGTAAAAGTAATTGTAGAAGCACTCGCCCGATGATGACCCGCCTCCCCCTTGATCGTGTTCGCCGTCGTCGCCGTCGCCGGTCGCCTCGCCGTCCGACTCGTCCGAGCCGGTGTTCATCGAAGACTGGTCCGTGTCAGTCAGTTCATCTGGCCGGCCAGCATCCGCTTTCGCCGCGTGGGCCGCCTTCGACCGACCACCTCTTGCTCCGTCGGCGGCTGCGCGCATCGTATGGATCACCATCTTCTGGTCGTTCTTACGGTAGATGGCGCTCGGCGGACCCAGCGCCATCACCAGATCCTGCGGCGTAGTCTCCCCCAGCTGCAGCCGAAAGACGGGCCCGGAGCCGTTCCACTTCCGCACCATGTCGATGCGACCCCCGCTGCCTCGCAGCCTCACGAGCGACACCTCGTCCGGATAAGAGTCTCTAGATCGCGCCCCGCCGCCCACCACCGACGACGGCAGCCGCACGCTAGGAAGCGGGCTCGTCCACAGCGTCGGCCGCGCCTCGGCCCACGAGTCGCCGCTGAAGACGGCCATCGAGGTAGCCGCCTGGCTCGACGCCGCCGCCAAGAGCGTCACCACGTCCTTGTCCGGCGAGTAAGCGGCCTCGGCCAGGGCGAAGTTGAAGGCCACGCCCGGATACGACAGCACGTAGATGCCATCCCCGCCCCCCGGTCCAGGAGGGATGAACTCGCCCGCGTACGTCGGCCCCAGCACTCTGTGATAAATGTGTCGGAACGTCGGGCCGACAGCCTGCGCTCCCGAGGGCGGCGAACGCGGGTCCCCCCCGTTGGCAGCCGCCGCCGCAGCCGCCGCAGCCGCCGCGGGCTTGAGCAAGTCGCGGTCTTTGAAGGTGATGTGATTCTTGGTAAAGTCCGTAACCTCGATGAGTCGCAGTCGCTGCTCCGGCCCGTCGAAGCGTAGCCTCACGCCGTTCTGCGGCAGCACGACGCAAACCGTCTCCGTCACCGGCTGCTCCGGCGAATACACCACCTCGAGCTTCGGAAACCGCTGCGGCTCCGCCTTGAGCCTCGTCAAGACATCGTGAAGCGATGCGCCGAGACCTATAGCCCGGGTGTCAGCGTCAGGCCTTCCTCGTCCTCTCTCTCTCTCTCATCGTCATTCGTCCTACCTAGGAAGCCCAGCGCACGTCCGGGATGCAGCTGCGCCGTGAACAGGGACATGGCTACCGGCCGAGCCCCGGCTGAGCGTGCGGGCTCTCTTCGAAGATGGTGTCTGTACGATGCTTCTCGATGGGATGGATGTGTGTATGAAGCTTCGTGACGCCTTCTAGGGGGGGGGTTCTAGGACGAAGCCGCGAGCAGCCAGGAGGTACCTCCGTATCCCATGTGACGCGGGGCAGCGGGAGCGGGCCACATGACGCAAGGTACAGAGCAAGGCTGTGGCTTGGCATTGGCTTGTGGGGGTGACGAGAGCGGGTCATCCTTACTAAGCAAACTAAACCGTCACGACTCACGAGACAACTTCATTCCATCACAAGCGAGAGCAGAGGGCATGAGCACGAAGACGAAGGCGCCGACAACAACGACGACGACGCATGCAATCACTTTCTCTCTTCCGAAGCCACGAGAGACACCGTCTCACCAGTCCTCCACCTCTCCCGATTTCGGCTTCTCCACACGAACGACCTTGTCACAGTTCAAGAGACAAAGGGGGTCCAACGCCAACTTGATCTGCAAAAAGTCATCCTCGAGTCAGCGTCCGCTTTTGTATGGTGTAAAAGAGAGGGACAAAAAAAAGCAGCCTCTTCATACCTGGCGCATCGCGTCCACCGTCGTCTCGCCCAGCTCGTGGGGGAGATAATCCCTCTTTACGAGTCCGACGCCGTGCTCGCCCTGTGTTTATTTCATCTCGGCGTCAGCCCCATCATGTCCCCGTGCATCGTCGGGACGATCTTACCGTGACGGTACCCTCCATCTCGATGGCCCGCTTGACCATCCTGTGCACCACCTTCTCTGCCTTGTTGCGCTGGGCGTCGCTGTAGAGCAGACAGACTATGCGGACAAGCTGCGTCAGTCTTTTTTTTTTCGTGCTTCAAACATAATACCGTAGAAGATAGCGAAGAGAAGAAAAAAAAAACCTACTGTGAAAGTTGCCATCGCCGACGTGGCCGACGATACCGGCCGTCAGCCCACTGCTCTTGAGGTCCTCCTTGGTCTTCTCGATGATCTTGGGCAGGTAAGTCATCGGCACCGCCACGTCACCCGTCCACACCTTGTCCGACTCGCGCCCAGCCGCCATCGTGCTCCAGAGGGCCGAACGCCTCGCGCTCCACAGCTCCTCCTGCTCGTCCTGGTTGCGCGCGGCCTCGAACGTCAAGGCGCCGGCCTTGCGGGCGAGCGCCTGCACCTGAGCGGCCTGCTCCTTGACGGCCACGGCGGTTCCGGAGAATTTGAAGAAGAGGGTGGGCGCCTCGGCCCAGGTGCGCGACGTGGTGCCGGCCGCGTTGGTGAAGCGCATCTGGTTGTCGTCTAGGATCTCGACGGCGGCGACGGGCACGCCGTCGGCGACGACGCTGGCCGCGCACGCCGCTGCCTGGTGGATGGAGGGGAAGCTGCAGACGGCGACGCTCGTCGCCTGGGGCTTGACCGTCACCTTGAGGACGGCCTCGGTGACGAGGCCGAGGGTGCCCTCGGAGCCGATGAAGAGCTTCGTGAGGTCGTAGCCGGCGGAGCTCTTACGAGGCCTCTGGCGCGTCTTGATGACGGTGCCGTCGGCCAGGACGACGGTCAGGCTGAGGACCCATTCGCGGATGGTGCCGTAGCGAAAGGCGTTGGTGCCGCTGCAGCCGGTGCCAACCATGCCACCGATCATGGCGCCTCGGCCCGGGTCGGGTGGGAAGAACAGGCCGTCGTCGGCGAGCAAATCGTTGAGAGTCTCCCAGCCGACGGCCGGCTGGACGACGACGTCCATGTCCCCCTTGTGAACGGCCAAGACCTTGTCCATGCGGCCAAAGTCGATGGAGATGCCCTTGCGCGTCTGGACGTAGTGACCCTCGAGACTGGTACCACCGCTGTAGCCGACGACTGGGATTCGCCTCTTATGACAGACCTTGAGGAGACGCGACACCTCGTCGGTCGAGGCCGGATAGACGACGCAAAACGGCTTCTCGTCCGGCTGAGGCTGGTGTGAAGACCAGGAGGAGGTGCGGTGTCTCTCGACATCGTCCTCGAGCGTGCTGACGTTGTCCTTGCCGACGATTTCGATGAAGTCGTACCACGCCGCCTGCATGTTTTCCAACTTTGTGTTGTGCCGCGGCCCGCGCGCCTTGGACAGAGGGAGGGTCGAGCTCGCGTCCGGTTCTCGCGGCCAGAAGGTTCCGAGATAGTAGGCGATGCTCAAGCCAGACACGAAGACTTTTTTGTGTGAGGCGAGTAAAAAAAAAATCATCAGCACTTTGATTCCCGTCCCATTCGATCATATGAGGGTTCGCCAAGGGCACTCACAAAACGTCACCGTCCAGTTCCGAGAAGGGTCCTTGAGCTCGCGCCAGCGCTCATACTGCTCCCTCTGCTCCTTCTCCCTCCGAAGCCGCGCCTGGATGCTGCCCTGAACCTGACCGGCGAACGAAGGCTCGGGCCTCGCGGGCTCTGCCCTGCGTCGCTCCACCATTGGTGGTTTGGCGGTCCGGTCCGGAGGCTCGGAGCCGGTGGCGTAGAGCCGCGTCGCCGCCGGGGCGAGGCGCGGGCGAACCGGTAGGGCGGTCTTGGTTAGTCGCACCTTGAGCGACGCCATTGTATGGTTGGTCGTCGTTCGTAGGCTATTTTTCGACGGGGCTGGGGGAAGATGAAGCGGGGGAGTCTCCGAGATACTACCTACTACCTTACAGATATGGATAGCCGGGGAAATTTATGTCTGTAGCATAGCGGGTGTGATAGTGATAGCAGATAGTCTGATAGCGGGCGGTTCTGTTACGAATACGAAACATGTACATAAAAAGCTTCTTCAGGTTGGGGTTATGCAGAGGATTGTCCAGAATAAGATGCCAATCGGGAATCTGTTACCCTACAGAATGTCTGAATGTGTATCCGTAAAGATAGAGAGATAATGGCGTCGATCTTGTCTGTTTAGCACCCTATTAGTAGTTGAAGATAGTGAAAGATAGGCGTGCTACTAGGGAATAGTTCCCGTCTTAGTTAACAACCCGCAACAACGGCATCGCTATACTCGAAACCCCCTCGGTAGTAAAGCATGCTTTAACTCTGCAATTCTGAACAATCTTCTGAGAAGCAAGAGAAGTTCGAGTCAGTATTTCCTCATCTTTATTGAAAGCTCGGGTACGGATACACTCTCCGCAGTATATAGACAGCGGCTCCGTCTTAAACCTCGTCAGACCCAAGTTCTAAACGACAAGTCCCTCCTTATCAACTCTCTTCTGCCGTCCTGACATCCTAGCATCATCTCTGCTCTTCGTACTTATTAAAGAGGCAGTCAGCCGTAGGTGCTCGAAACAGGGACTGTCCTTGTTCCCGGCCTCTCTCAGGCGTTAGTATCGCTCACGTTTGTATCCGTAGCTCTATCTCACTCCTCCTTATTCTTCTTCTTCCTCTACCTCCTGAGACGTAATTCTAATACGTTCTGCCTCTCAGTTTCTCACGTTCTATGGTGTTCTTCTTTGCCCGAGTGCTTCCTTATGATACGCTCTCATCCTAGACTCCCTACTGGATGTCTGTTAACCTACCTGATCTAACCTGACAGTGTCTATCAACACCCATAAACAGAAAACACACTCTCCTCATCTCATACCCTCATCGTATAAGTCATAGAGAGAATACGCCTATACACACTCATAATTCTACGCCCAACTCCAATCCCGCACAAAGGCCTTCGGTAAACTCAGCAAGCAACAGCGCCGGCTCTACAGATATATCCCCTCCCTCTCCTCCTCCTCCCAAGGTACCACCCCCAACCTCCATCGTCTCAACCACCTCGTCATCATCATCATCGTGACCATCATGACCACCATCATCCTCAAAATCAGTACCCTTCACAACCCTCCTCTCCCCCCGCACCCGCTTCACAACATCCCTAGCCAAAACCCCAACAGCCCTCTCCCTCCTCCCACGAACCTCCTCCCCACCCTCCACCCCCAAGACAGCCCTCACAAGCTCCGAGCCCTCAAGCCAACGACACCGAATCCCCTCCCACCGCCCCTCCTCACCGTCTCGACTGCCCCCCCCAACATAAAGCCTCCGGAACTCAACGCGCAAAAGACGCCACCGCTCCGGATCGAGACCGAGGACCCTCCTGGCTTCCGTCAGCGACATGCGTCCTTCAAGGCTGCGAAGACGCTTCGTGACGTCGGTGCAGATGACGTCTAGCGCCACCCTCTCAGACGGACCGCAGGGGGGAAGGTCGACGACGATTTCCAGACGGGACTTTGCCGCTTCCCAGTCTTCGGGCCCGGCTTGCGTCTTGCTGCTGAGGCCTGCTTCGTGACATATGCGCTGGAAGTGAGAGCGTAGGGCGCGGTAGGAGGGGATGTCGAGGCCAAGACTACGACGGGCGTCTTCAAGCCTCATCTCAGATGGGAAACGCGTCTTTTTCCTCTCGACTTTTTCCTTCCCTTGACGCTCACCAACACCATCAAGATCCTCCTCATCATCATCCCCCCTATCCCCATTCGGAGCCCTTACCAACCACCCATTCCGTATCCTCAGCCGCGACAGCTCCCTAGCCTTGATGACGAACCCTTCCTCGTCGTTGAGAAGGCGTAGCATGTCCCGCTGACAGACGTTGTTGGCCCAAAGCTCGCCGACGCGCGAGACGAGACGGCTGTTTCTATGGGCGGCGGGCTTCTGCTTCCGGGGGAAATGCCAGCGGCGGAACTGTAGCTGGAAAGCTCGCTTGCTGCGTCGCATCATCCATCCCCTTTTTTGTTGGTTTTTTTTTGTCTTTGCGGGAGAGAGAGAGAGAGAGAGAGAGAGAGAGAGAGAGAAGGGACTTTTTCTCACCTTGGGCTGAATTCATGTGAGGCCTTCATATAAGTCATGATATCCTCGAGGGAACGACCCTCCTCGATATAAAGTCGATGACATGTCTGCCGATGAGGATCCCAGTCGTATACCATCTCCTCTCTCCCTTTCTTTTCTGCCCTCTATCTCTCTCTCTTTCTCTCTCTTCATTGCCTCTCTCCTCTTTATGACTGTCCGTCCTGCAAGAGACAGTCAGTCAGACGCGTCTCGGGTGTTTGTGTACATACATACAGATGTGTCTTAGTTCTGTCTCTCACCGGCACGTTACAGCATGAGCTTTGAAGTATAGGACGGACGAATAGGATCTTCGGCTCGGACCTCGGCTTACCGTCTGACACCATCCATGCCTCGACTAACCACATTCCTCTACGGATACTACTACATCGTACACTATGTATGACCGAGTATAAGTAAAGCTCCTCCTCCTCCTCCTCCTCCTCCTCCTCCTCCTCCTCCTCCTCCACCTCCTCCTCCTCCATCCCTCCGAAACATCCATACATATATGAATATCCATACATCATACCCATCCTCTTCTCTCCCTTCAGTCTGTCCCTGATCAACAACAGGAGAAATGCCCTCCCAAACCCCCCCCCAAAGCTACAACACCTTCACCCTCCCAGACCTCCTCCTCTCCCACCATCCCCCCTCCGCAACCACCGTAACGCCCGTGATAATCATATCCCTCCACCGACCCCTCTCCCGCAACGCCTTCACCGCAAGGCTAGCCACCTCCCTGATCCAAGCCTTCGACCTCCTCTCTTCCGACCCCCGCGTCCGCGCCATCGTCCTCACCTCCTCCGATGAAAGAAACCGCTACTTCTGCGTCGGGATGGACTTCAACGATAGGTCCGGACACCACGAAGAAGATGAAAAGGTAGAGAACCATCGAGATATGGGAGGACGCGTCTCCCTCGCCATCTACAACTGCTCCAAGCCCGTCGTGGCAGCAATCAACGGCTCAGCCGTCGGCGTAGGCATCACCATGACCCTCCCCGCAAACGTCAGGGTCGTCAGCCGAGAAGCCTCCGTAGGCTTCGTCTTCTCCCGTCGGGGAATCGTCCTCGAGGCCTGCAGCAGCTTCTTCCTCCCTCGCCTCGTCGGCACCTCGAGGGCCCTCCACCTCGCTTCGACGGGTGCCGTCTACCCCGCGTCTCATCGCCTCCTCGCCGACCTCTTCTCCGAGATCGTCGCCCCGGATCAGGTCCTTCCCACCGCCCTGGCTATCGCCGACGACTTGGCCGCCAACGCCAGCATCCTCACCATGCGTCTGAACAAGGATCTGCTCTATCGCACCCCTGCCTCGCCCGAAGAGGCTCACCTCGTCGAGAGCAGACTGCTGCACCCCTTGTTCCGCGGTCCAGACTTTCAGGAGGGTGTCGCCAGTTTCCTACAGAAGAGGAAGCCGCACTTTCGGGCTACCATGGACGACGCCCCCTCGACCTATCCGTGGTGGACACCCGTCGACGTCAGGGGCAAGTCCAAGCTCTAGAGGTCTGCCCTTACACACGATCCTCACAAACTGTACATGTATACCATCTACGTAGCCCCCGACGGCCAGGTGAAACATCAGTTAGGGGAAGAGAAAAAAAAGCGTTTGCCTTGTTTCTGCATTGCTCCCAACGCCTGAGACACACCTCAGCCCTGCTCTCTCGTCAAGGGGCAAAGCTCAACGACCCTGAATCCCCCCCTTTTTTTTCCCCGTGCTGGATCCTTCACGCCTGGAAGAAATATATGCCACGCCGACTTTTCTTTGCATTGTTTTTTTCCCACATGCTTCGGTAGGTACAAAGTGCTGGCTTACTCGCGATGCTATGTCGCCAAACCAATCGCCCAAGAGGCTGAACAAGCTGAAACGTGATTCCCAAAAGAAAAAAAAAACAGAGAGAAAGATTCAAGAAAAAAGAGGAAAAGAAAAGGATAAGATCGCCTTACACCGCCTGCCCCTGAACGCCATGCGAACAAAGGAGATGGCAGGAGAAAAGGAGGAACAAAGGGAAAATGAAATAGAGGAAGAAGTTCCCGACAACTCGGTCCCGGTTTAAAAAGGGAGGCTGCAACTTTGTTGTCCCTCCTGGAAAAGTTGGAGGAGGAGGCATCACCGAGAATGCAGTAGAAGTCGGCGATTTAAAGTGTGACGAGAGACTGGGAGCTTAGCGACGACCGAGCTTGAGCAGCCGAGTCCTCAGCCACAGCATAAAGGCGGTCCAGACGCCCATGGTGCGATGTTTCGCCGTCTTGGCCCTTCCGGCCGAGCCGAATTCGACGTCGTCGGCCCTCGGCTGGGACGCCTGTCGGAAGCGGGAGCTGTTGTGGGTTTTGCCGGCCGACTTCTCGTCGGCCTCGAAGACGCCGAGCCCGGTAGGGGCCGTCGTCCGGGGAAGGCCGTGGGAGCCGGCGCTGCTCGAATGGCTGGTCCGGCTCGTGGTGCGGAACCCCTTGGCCTGTTCGCGCTCCAGCTTCTGGACCTCCTTGTTATTGGCCCGTTCTCGCTTCCGAATGTACTTTTCCTCCTTGACCCGCTCCTTTTCCTCGAACTTGCGACGCGCCTCTCGAACGTGTTCTTTGCGAGTGGTCGGGTCCATCTCGCTGCGGGAGCGGAGGCGAAAGCCGCCAATGTCGAGCGAGGAGCGCAAGGGGGACATGGGCCCGGCCGACGACGCGCGCGAAGGGGCGGCGGTGATTTGCGGCGAGGGGGCGGCGGTGCCCGACATGACGGCGGGCGCCGTCGCCGACAGAGGCGAGTCGACTATCGAGGCTCCGGCGCTGAGCTGCAGCTCCGAACGGCTCTGGTTCGCCGAGCCGGAGGCCAGGCGTCGGACGGAGCCGGAGCTGGGACGTTGCGAGGGGTGATGCGCGTCCCAGAGGGGGCTGGGCGGCTGGCTAGCCAGGGACGGGCGGCGAGGATGGTGTTGGGACGGCTGCTGGTAGATGATGGGGCGCGGCGCGGTTGTGGAGTGAAGAGCGGGATAGGGTTCTCGATCGTCGTCATTGTCCTCGGTGATTGTTGGGGAGCAGTCGCGGACGATGTCGAGGGAGGCGCGCGAATGGGCGTAGGCGAGGGCCGTGCCTTGAGGCGTCTGCTGAAAGGGATGGACGAAGGAGCCTCCGTTGCGGCCGCTGTTGGTGGTTGCGATGGAGGCGTGCGAGGCAGCGCTTGCGGAGCGGACGTGAGAGAAGCTGTGAGCCCTGACAGCGCCTTTGCCGGCTCCGCTCGCCGTCCCTCCGGTCGTTGTGGTGGTGGCGGTGGTGGTGGCGGAGGCGGCGGCAGCAGCGGCGGCAGCAGCGGCAGCGGCGGCGGCGTGGGCGGTGGTGGTAGCGGCGGCAGAGCCCCCGTACTCCGAGGGCGCGAGGGAGAAGTTCAGGTCGCGAGGCGATCGAGGGGTGGCGGAGACGGAGTGGTAAGGGTAGTGATAGGGGTCGGAAAAGGATTGTTGATGACGCGAAGAGGGCTGATGATCCCAGTCGCGGTCGAGGTCGAGCGATTCGCGGTCATGTGAATGCAGCTTCTTGAGGAGAGGCTTGACGACCATACGATTCCGTGGCTTGGTGACCTTTACGCCTGAGCGCTGGTCGGCGACGGAGGAACGCATCTGCAGCGAGGTCATGATGATGGCTTTGGGGGAGAGCCGGAGAGGGGGAAGAAGAGAAGCGGAGAAGGAAGATGAGGTGATAGGAAGGTTAGCAGGGAAGAAAAGGAAAATTCAAGCTTTGTCCCGACAGCGTCGAAGAGAGCCAAGGTTAGAGGATGCCTCAAGACTGAGGTTCACAGGCGTCGGCACAAGCCAATGAAAGGGGTCAAGACATGACGCGGGCTCGTGTGATGCTGCTGAGCTGTGGTGGCTTATGCCCTTTTCTCTCTCTTTCACAACACCTCCTCTTCTCGATCTCTCTCTCTCTCTCTCTCTCTCTCTCTCTCTCTCTCCTCTCACACGCACACACACTCTCTCTTTAAGGTCTGGTGAGTCTCCCCCCCTTTCTCTCCCCCTCGCTAGCAGCGTGGCACGAAGATGGACGAAGTGAAGAGGCGAGGCATTGACGCGGCAGGGCGCAGCAAAGGCAAACAAGCTGACGACAATATGACCGACCGAGGTACTCAAAAGTAAAAGTAGATTGAACGGATGATGGACGACGCGGAAGACGTGTGCGTGACGAACAGCCAAGAGGGGGGGGGGGAAGAAGAACACCACCCCCGGCTGAGGTGAGGGGAGTGGTAGGGAGGACACTGGAGGAACAACAATGGAGGGGAGGAGAGAGAGGACAAGCTTGTCCCGGGGGGGGGGGGGGGGGGGGGGGGGGGGGGGGGGGGGGGGGGGGGGGGGGGGGGGGGGGGGGGGGGGGGGGGGGGGGGGGGGGGGGGGGGGGGGGGGAGGAGAAGTGAAGAGGAGGAAGAGGAGGAGGAGGAGGAGGAGGAGGAGGAGAAGGTCGTCTTTCAGCTTTGTACATACATGCATGCAGTACATACCTCTTGGGGTTGGATCCTCTTGTGTGGGAAGCAGAAAAAGGAGGGGATGGAAATCGCCGTGAGCAGCGGGGAAAGGTTTTTTTTTAGGGGTACAGTCTACAGACACCGTATGTACAGGTGAAGACGGGGGCAAGACATGTATCTCGATATCTTGTCTTGCCAATATCCCGCTCTCGACAATGTAGTACGAAAGCAGAATGTTAGGGTAATACGGGGGCGACGTCGGGCGCACCGCAAGCGCTACAGGTATCGTCTACGAGCGACAGCGGGGTGAGAACAATGGGCGCATGCGTATTGGTACATGAGTACATACATGCCACGTTCGAGAGAGGCCCCGCTGTAGTGCGGTGCGGTGCGGGGGGGGGGGGGGGGGGGGGGGGGGGGGGGGGGGGGGGGGGGGGGGGGGGGGGGGGGGGGGGGGAAGACAGAGAGAGAGAGAGAGAGAGGGGGGAAGGAAGAGGAGGAGACTCGAGCAGGCTACGGCAGCGGCCGCAGTATGTACAGCAGCAAGCTCTGCTCTTGCTTTTTTTTTTATGTGTGTGTTCTTTCTGATCAATTCATTGATGAGTGATTCATCATTATCATTCATTGATTCAGTTCATCCATACATACGGATATACATGTACATATGTACAACTCTCATTCATGGCCCAGTTGAAGCTCACACGTGGGCGCCCCGTTCTTTTTCGTTTCCCTTTTGCTTGCGGGGGAGGAGTCAGCTTTGGGGGGGGGTCAGTGAGAGACGGATGGCAGTACCTGGCGGGTACCTGGTGCGCGGGGGCGAGCGGGCGGGCGGGTCATCAACAAAGTTGGACGGATGCAGAAGAGGAGGAGGGCGCGCATACTGTGTGAGTCTCGATACTACCACGCACAGATTGAACACAGAGTGATGAGAGAGAGAGAGACGCGAACATAGCATGAATTAGGAAAGTAATTATCCGTACCTTGTATAGGTATCTACGGATATATGTTATCTTCAGATTCCGTTCTATTACCACTCTTATTACTCAGAAACGTCTTTTGAACTGCTTATGCCCATGCTACTATCATTAACACTTTCTAGCGACAGCCAGCCGCCCGGACACAGTGCAAGTGGTCTCTCGAATTGCACGGCCCTACAAATGCCGGCCTCGTACCTACCTAGGTACGGACGCCTCCTCCGCCCACCGATATAATAGTGGAGTATCCGTAGTAGCGTGTAAGTACCCACCAAGTACACACCGCCCAACAATAAGCCACGCAACGCAAGCCTCCGTTGCCGCCGCGACCGATAACACCACCACCTCCTCCTCCTCGTCTTCGTCCTCCTCCCCCTCTCAGCCGGAAGAAGACAAGAGGAGACGGATGCATCACAAGAGTCTCTCCGTATCGTCTAAAAAAAGGCCGAGGTAATCCACACCATCAACAAGTTCACTCCCCGCTCCTCTCCTCGTAACACAGCCTCACAAGCATAATAAAAACCGGAGACGAAATCACTTTCTGCCCTACGGATTACATACTTTCCCCGTAATATATTAAAAGGAAGAGAAACTGACATCATCAGCGGTGTCAAACTCCCCCCATCGTCGTCATCATCGTCGTCGTCGTCGTCAACTACTGACCGAGGTTGCTCAGCCACCGCAAACATACAACATAGTAATCATCGGCTGACGCTTTGTGAGATTTTTTTTCTTTCCTCTCTGCTCTCTCTCTCTCTCTCTCTCTCTCTCTCTCTCTCTCTCTTTTCTTCTTCTTCTTCTTCTTCCCTTTTTGGTCCCTACCTTTTCATGCCTCTCGTCCTGCCTATCTACCTACCTAGTACTAGGGTATCGAGAGCACGCCAGTAAAGCGAGACATACCGAAGTGTCCGCTTCCATCCTTTTTTCCCTTACTCTTTCCCCTTCTTCTGCTTCTCTTCCCTCCTTTTTGACGCACCTTTACAATTGAAACGGCTCCCTGCTGCCGGCGACCCGGACATGATCCCAAAAACCCCCGTGTTAAGACGGAGGAGAGGGGATAACATAACAAATAAGACAGGCAAGTTCTCCAACACCCCCGAAAGAAGGCCCCGCTGCGAGGCTCAAAAACCATAAATATATGCTTATTCTGCATGATAACTCTGCTTTGTGTCTGTCTTCCTTTTCCCTCTCCTCTCGTGAGCCCCATGAGGTTTCCCCACGTTTTGTCTCACAGCTTCGTTTCCCCCCCCCCTCCTCACGTCTTCGAATGCCGAACATACATATGTATCCATACCTATGTACAGATATATACCTCCCTATCACGTTCAACATGTAGTAAAAACCCTCGTGTGAGATGATTCATCACGAAGCCTTCATTTAGGGTTTGAAAAGAAACGTTAGGGGTAGTTCCAACTTTCTCAGACTTCGCTATAAAAGCTGCCCGAACTCTCACCATGTGTTTGTTTTGTTTCTCTTTTCTTTTTCTTTTCTTCCCCTTCCCACCTGAGAGATCCTTATTCCCGCCTCTCCAATGCCACGTGTGTGAATTCGTCCCTTTTCTTTTTCATTTTCATCCCTCGATGGAAACCCCCATGATTGTTTCCTTTTCCTTCTCATATTCTCCCTCTTCTGACTTGTCTCTCTCCCTCTCTCTCACTCTCTCTGTGTGTGTCTCGCTCTTTTCTCGGCCTCGGAAGCTCTGGGCTTTTCTCGGCCTACGGATGCGGCATTTCCCCTCTTATTCTGGCCAATCTCTTCTACTACGTGCCTACCTACCTAGTCGAAGGGGGAAGGGGGAAAAAATCAGCTCAGTAAGGGACAGTAAAACAAGAAGCGAATAATGGCTCTTCAAGATGATTGCAGACGCTTCGGATTTCTTCCGATGATGGCCTTACCTACCACTGTAATGGGGGCCAGAGGAGAAGAAGAAAAAAAAAAAAAGCTTGGTTCCAGCTTAAGAGCCTGCTTGAGAAAAACTGAAGAGAGAGGGAGCCGTCGAAGCTGGCAGGCAGGGTAGTAACTAGGTAGGTAGTGATGATCCGCGTCAGGATCGGAGGAGAGGGAAGAATCTGGAGATGATGCTACTTCAGCTCCTACACACATACATACGCATCATCGCCAGTTGCATGCTACTCTAACTCTACATTAGTATGTCTGGAGGCATAATAGCATCAGCCAATAATCAACTTGACAATACATACATGCACAGATATGTATGTATGTACGGATATGTACGGATATGTATGTAGGTAGGTAGGTAGGTAGGTAGGTATGTACGGTATGGGATGCAGCAGCCTGCAAGTCTTTTTCATACTGATGTTGTGATATATATCCGTATATAAAATATGATATATCCGTACATCATATGTATGTAGTATGCTTACTTTCACAGACAGATACGGATACATGCCTACCTACTACCTACCTACATACGAGTCTATCGTTACAGAGAAAGCTCTCGTTGCCGTAAGAGGCGAGCTGCGTCGTGCCAGCCGCTGCGCCCCTTGTTGTCCGCTAGACGATGCCATTCAGCGATCAGCTCTAGCAGTCGGGCCCAAACAAAATCGTTCTATAGATTGCTGGAGGTCGAATTTGATACCTATGTCCTAGCTAGCCTACATATGTATGCAGCAGGCAGTAAGTAAGAAAGGGAAAGAAAAAAGCAGCATCAAGTGACTGTCAGTGTCGTCTTTTGAGTGTTTGATGATATGCTATGCAGACATATCCATTACGGACTACATCTGCTATATCCATCCGGCGTTACGCTACCTACCGTAGTATGTAGGACGTGCGTACGTTGTATGGAGGAGGTCTCTGAGTAGGTCTGTATGTACTTCCGTAGGACAGGTATGTAAGGATACATATGCATATTGTGTAAGATGATGCAGGCAAAGTCTCCTAGGTACGGATAATAAGCTCTCGAGTCTCGAGTCTCGACGTACATACGTCCCCCTTACCCCCTAGGACCCCCCCCCTCCCTGCAATTCTGGTTATAAGATTTCACAAATAAGCCGAGGCCAAAGGAGAAGCAAAGAAAATCCTCGTCTTCGACAATCATTGACTGACAAGCTTGGCTTGAAATGCATGGGGTCCAAGACCAAGACCAAGACCAAGACAACGACAAAGAGCCGCAGTCGGCCGCGTCTAGCCTCTCTGTCCGAGACAGCTGTCTCTGCATGCAGTCTCCTTGTCTAGGTAGGTTGTTTGCCAATCCAATCTAATCTGGGTAGGTAAGTAGGTAGGGTTCCCTTTTTATTCCTCAACCATGATATATATGTACTCTGTATATATCATGTATGTAGTATGCAGGTATGCGGCATTTGATGCCGTGCCAGACCGGTTCCGAAACCAGTTGCTCTGTTTCTTCTTCTTCTTCTTCTTCTTCTTCGTCGTCGTCGTCTTCTTCTTCTACTTCCTTCTCCCCTTCGTCCGCCTCCCACTTTGGCCGTCCCTCCCCCCCTATCCCGGTAAAAGGGAATAAGATGGGTGAAGAAAGAGAAAGAGGAAGGGGGGGAAAGGGAGGGAGGGATGGATGAATACGATGCCATGCGCCCGGCAGAATTGCCCGGCCTATGTATGTACGGATATAATGTTTGTATGTATCCGTACGGATATATGATACAGTAGCCTTAGGTAGGTAGGTATACACCATACGAGGCCCCCCCCCCCGAAGTCGCATCGACAAAAAACATGGACCCAAGATGCACTGCAACTCTAGCAACCTCGTCAGCCTACGATCTCTACGGATACTACTGTGTCGTCTTTGATCCTGGCAATCTCGGAAGAAACCAAGAACCAGGGTTCTCAATATCCGTACATACATACATGCCTACATACTATCATACCTACCTACATACATACTATCATACGTACATACATGCATTTGCATGGGGGATATCCCCACACCCGCGAAATGCGGCAGGTCGTCGTCGTCGTCGTCGTCGTCGTCGTCGTCGTCGTCGTCGGCCGTCCGTGTGTGTGTGTCTCCATCATCATAGATGCTGCTGCTTGATTCTCTGCCTATATGTAGGTAGGATATGTGTTGATGAGACACACACACCCACCTGGTCATCTTCTCTGCCATTACATAGGTAGGCCAAGGCCCAGAACCTGTCTCGGGAAAGGATGAAGACTATCCCTACCAATGTCAACGTCCTAGGGAAGAGGGGGGGGGAGGGCAAGTCAACGACGATGCACGTCTCGGTGGTGTCAGTACCTTGCATGCCCTGCTTACCGGCTAGACGGACTCTGGTTGGACAATTCAAGCCCTCTCTTTTCTCTTGTCTCACCGGACGTTGCTTGCATGGGCCAACTTCGTGTCGACAGCATTCGAGCTATGCCATCAGAAGAAGCCCAGCTGAACATGGTGCCAATGAGGTGAGGAGAGGGGAAGGGGGGGGGAGGAAAAGAAGAGGGGGGGGGGGGGGGGGGGGATGGGATCGATCAAGTCTCCGGCTGGTGAATGAATGAGCCTTACCTTATGTATCTCTATGGACGGGCATATGTGTATGCATCTAGGTAGGTAGTAGGCAGGTAGGTGTAGTTGTCCATAGAGAGGAGCGTGGCATCGCATTGATATTATACCCACATACCTTGCCTACAGACGGATATTTATTATATTATATTATACTATCCTGTAGGCTGTATGTATGTAGATACTAGGTATGGAGTACGGATACATCGACTACGGTTCTGGCTTCAAGCCTATCTGGGTACCTACCGTATCACCAACTCTGCTGCTGCTCGTATTGTTTTTTTCCCTTTCGATAACAGCACGCCCCTCCAGTTGTGTGATTGTATTGTGTATGTATGCGTGTACGGAGAATGTAGGAATGTAATGTTGGTAGTATAGTACATATGTTTTGTATGAATCTATCTACTATCTACTACCTCTATATAGTTCCAATACAGGGTCAAAAACTGAGGTGAGATGGGATTGACCGTCGACCGGTTGTTGTTGTTGTTGTCGTCATTGTCATCGTAGTCGAAAGGGAGCCAGCGTCACCGGCTGCAAGTCAGGCCTGTCAAGCTCTCTCTCTCTCTCTCTTCCCCCCCTCTCTCCCCCCCCAACCTTCTCTGTCCACCCCGGGTGATAGATAGATAGCACTCACTACCTTGCTTCTCGATCCGTCTCGTCCAGACGCGAGAAAGACGTGTAACGGCTGGCTGGCTGGCTGGCTACAGGCTACAGGCTACAGGCTACAGCTGGCGGCAGGGCACATGCCGACTGAATTTTCTTCACGTACCGAATACATACATGCTTGCCAGCTGCTGCACATCATAGGTTCAATGACATGCCACCCTCCTCTTCCCCCCCCCCCCCCCCCCCCCCCCCCCCCCCCCCCCCCCCCCCCCCCCCCCCCCCCCCCCCCCCCCCCCCCCCCCCCCCCCCCCCCCCCCCCCCCCCCCCCCCCCCGGGAATGACGAATGACAGCGTCCTTTAGCTGCAGCTTATACTCTCCTGTTTCTCTCTCTCTCTCTCTCTCTATCTCTCTTTTCCTCTCTCGCCCGTCTCTCTCTCTCTCTCTCTCCGTCTCTCTCTCTCCCACATTCTCTTCCTTCTCTCCTTTCTCTCTCTCTTCCCTTTCTTCCAAAGCGTACTCTTTTCTTCCCTCTCCGATCTCATCTCATCACTATTTCTCTCTCTCTCTCTTTCTTCTCTCTCCCCCATCCCTCCTCTTCTTCCCCATCCATCATCCCCCCCCCCCCCCCCCCCCCCCCCCCCCCCCCCCCCCCCCCCCCCCCCCCCCCCCCCCCCCCCCCCCCCCCCCCCCCCCCCCCTCTCTCCCCCCTCCCACCCCCCCCCTTCCCACCTTCCCCCCTTCCACATGCCTTCCTGCTTCACACACAGTCGACCATCGTCCGACCGCGGAGTTGCACCCAAGTAGGGCAGTCATGTATATATTCCGATCCCTTCCTTCCCCGAATCTGCTTCTCGTCGTCATGGCATTGGCAAGAGCGAAGAACAACACATATCAACTCTGTTCGCCGCCGGTCTCGTCGACGTTCCTCCACCTCATCGTCAACTTCCTCATCCTGAAGCCGGACCTCGCCTGGTTCGGGAACGAAGGGATCGAGGCTCGCGGCATGGAGCGAGCACTTCCAGGGCATCTGTTCTAAACGCCATAGCCGCGCGCCCCCGGCCGTTCACCCAAGAGTCTCGATCCCGAGAACGCTTCCTGAACAGGCGTTGGCTACCGACCATCTGTTCGACATGACTATCGTGCTTCCACCACCTTTGTTGCCTGTATCCTACAGTATAAGTGGCCATCGTCTTCACCGAATATCATCGTCCTTATCATCATCATCTCCTATGACTTCTTCTTTTTCAACTTCATCGCATCGATCATCACCTTGATCATCACCAGCATCGTTACTTGATCACTTCAACATTATCAACGCATTTTTTTTTCTCCCTCTCTTCTACTACTTTTTTCGATATCCGCTGCGACTACCTCGCCCTAGTCTTTGCTTTCCTCCTGCTCCTGCCCGCGCCATCTCCTGTCATCGTCAAAGACGTCTCTGCCGGGTCATGATGAACGACGCTGCCTTCGCCGAGCTACTGGCCGGCATAGCGGGTCGTGCCATTGTTCGACTGCGCCACAGCTCCTCGCCCACCGTCTGGGCCTGTGTCTTCTGGGTCCTGTGGTAAGTTTCCCTCAAGCCTTTCCTCTTCCAAGCCAATCTCAAACGATGGAAACAGGATACACCGTTATCTACGTCTCCTCGTCCACTGCGTCAGCCACTGGACGTACAAGTCCAAGCCGAAACCGGAGAATCCAAGTTACACCTCAAAGGATGTCACCGTCGTCATCCCGACCATCCACAACGACTTCGAAGAGCTCCGACCGTCCCTCGAGAGCATCCTGAGATGCGACCCCGCCGAGTTGATCCTCGTCACGACGGACCCCAAACGCGCCGACCTCGAAAAACTTTCGGAATCGCTACGAAAGGTGGAGAGCACGACGGGGGGCAGATGCAACAGGATCCGCGTCTTCAGCACGCGCATTGCCAACAAGCGCCTTCAGGTGCGCGAGGCTCTTCCCCAGGTCGAGACGGAAATCACCATCATGGCCGACGACGACGTGACCTGGCCACCGACGATGATCCCCTGGATCCTGGCCCCGTTCGAGGACAAGGATATGGGTGCCGTCGGGACCTGTCAGCGGGCGAAACGCGAACGGTCCGGTTCCTGGGCCTTTTGCATGTGGAACTGGCTGGGACAGGCCTACATCGAGCGTCGCAACTTTGAGATATCGGCCACGCACAACATCGACGGCGGCACCTCGTGCATGTCCGGCCGGACGGGAGCCTACCGGTCCGAAATCTTGAAGAGTCACGACTTCCTCGACGGCTTCATCAACGAGAAGTGGCGTCGCTGGATCCTCAACGCCGACGACGACAACTTTGTCACCCGCTGGCTCGTCAATCACAAGTATAAGACTTGGATCCAGTACGAGCCCGAGTGCGAGCTCGAGACGACGCTGGAGAACAACCACAAGTTCCTGTACCAGTGCACGCGATGGGCCCGGAGCAACTGGCGCAGTAACTGGACCAGCCTGGTACAGGAACGCACCGTCTGGAGGTGAGCACAGAGGAGGTTCCTTATTAATTAAGAAAATGAAGGAGGCTGACGATGTTTTGTGCAGGCAGCAACCGTGGTGCACGTACGCGCTGCACATTGCGACCTTTACCTCGCTCGCCTTCGTCGTCGATCCGCTGCTGTTGGCTTCGTGCTGGTACGCCACGTCCGAGTGGGAATTGTATCAGCGTCGTTGGGCCTTTTGGTGTCTCTTTGTCTTTATCTTCGCCTTTACCAAGACGGTGAAGCTGATTGGGCTATGGAGGCGTCATCCCGTCGACATCATCTTTTTGCCCGTGTCGATCTTGTTTGGCTATTTCCACGGCCTCATCAAGCTGTATGCCCTGCTTACGCTGAACATGGTACGTCATGTTTTTTAAACCCACGACCTGGCAGACTTGGAACTGACACCCTCCCTCCTCTTCCTAGACATCTTGGGGCAGCCGGGCCGATGGCGATGCCGACAACGACAAGCGACTCCAGAATCTCTTGCCGCAGGCCGACGTGTTGCAAAACCCGGACCGGGACGGCACTTGGCTGGTTCGATATAACGACGAGTACCCAGCTGTCGACCGCGGAGGGGTGACGAGAGCCCAGTCGCTGCGCTCCAAGCCGTCGGTCAGGACGAGCGTGGTAGAAGTTTTCCCCGACAGGAAGAAGAGGAGCGTTTGATGCTCTTTGTCGACGCTTACGAGGCATGATGACCTGCTAGATTCAAGCCTACCTAATTGTTTACCTGGTCTTTCGTCTTTGGTCTCGGTCCTCGTCGTCTATGTGTCTTTTCTCGTCTCTCCGTCTCTTTTCATGTCTCCGTCTCTTGTCGTCCCTTTGTCCTTTTTTATCTCTCCGTCCCTTCTCGTCTCAGCGTGGCATGTGGCATAACTCATCATCCGGTATGAGAGCAGAGGGAAACAGGACTCTGAACATGCGTGAACTTGGGGTCGTTTTTCTCCTCTTCTCTTCCCCCTCCCCTTTCTCCCTTATAATCTCCTAATGCTTCGAGCTCACCTTTGTGATGAATGAATGACTGCATCATGATGACTGACGACCATGACATTCGGATGGGTTACATGGGCTACTCGCTGGGCCGGTGGTCTTGGCTGATGTGGCTTGACTTTGATTTTTTTTTAGAGGCAAAAAAAGTCGGTGCGGTTCAGGTGCTGATTGGCATTGAGGAGGACGTGGTGTACGATGTGGTGGTCGACAGCTTACCGAGTACCTATCACCTAGTGGTTTCGTTTCTCACATCAGAGCCTAGAAATACATTCATCTACTGCCTACATAGGTAGGTCGGTAGGCATCAAGTTAAGTGTACTCTGCAATGTTCAGCTGATTCCTGCACGACTCGAGCAAGAGGCTTGATTTTCATTGTTTGGGGTCCGAAAGACGCCATGTCTCCGATAGATGGATAAAAGAGGGGGGGGGGGGAGGTGGTGGTGAGGCTGTGGTGTCCTGTCCACTCGGCAAGGAGCGGCAGTCATGGCCTGTCGTGCTCACCGGGTTTCTGGGGTATTGAACGTGCAGGTCGGTAGAGCAGGGGAGGAGGGGGTGTGTGTTTGAGAAGGGGGGGAGGTGGTTCCCGGGGATATAAGAATGTGGAGGGGGGGGGGGGGGGGGGGGGGGGGGGGGGGGGGGGGGGGGGGGGGGGGGGGGGGGGGGGGGGGGGGGGGGGGGGGGGGGGGGGGGGGGGGGGGGGCGGGGGATGTTGGATGGGGATGGGGATGGGGGGGGGTGGAAGAGGGTCATCATCGAGGAGGCTGAGTAGGGGGGGGGGGAGAGTGAAGATGAGAGGAGAGGAGGGGAGGGAAGAAGGAGAGGAGAGATGGAGAGATGAAGAGTGAAGGTAGGCTTTCTGAGCTGAGCTGAGCTGAGCTGAGCTCGTATCGGGGGGGATATGTCTTTTCATGATCGATTTATTGCATGGTGAAGAGGTTTCTGTGAGATGAGGTTGATAGGCAGTTTATCTTGAGTTTTCTCTTTTTCTTTTTTGACTCTATCTAGGTATGATGTTTACTACCTAGTCCGTAGAGGTAGAGGTGGGCAAGTCGTGTAACGGACGTATATATGTATGTCTTGGTATTTGGCCGGGGAAACAGGGTCAGGGTCAGGGGAGGTTATGGAGGGATGGAGGGAGGGGGGTGTGTATAAGGATCAAGACAGAGAAGCAGGGTTAAGGTATGTATGTAGGTATAAGAAGGTAAGAAAGAGTGTGGGAGGGGGGGGGGGGGGGGGGGGGGGGGGGGGGGGGGGGGGGGGGGGGGGGGGGGGGGGGTGGGGGGGGGGGGGGGGGGGGGGGGGGGGGGGGGGGGGGGGGGGGGGGGGGGGGGGGGGGGGGGGGGGGGGGGGGGGGGGGGGGGGGGGGGATTTGTGGGTTGAGTGAGTGAGTGAGTTGATGAAAAGACGTCATCTTATACTGATATCTTGCGTGGTGAAGCAGAGAGGAAGAGAAGGGAAAGGGAAGGGGAAGAGGAGAGAGGGAAGATGGGGAGATGTTGGGATTCGAGGGCTTGGGGGGGGGGGGGGGGGGTGTGGGGGGGGGGGGGGGGGGGGGGTGGAGGAA
>PDHP01000054.1:4876-9876 GCA_003339455.1 Ophiocordyceps camponoti-leonardi (nom. inval.)
GCGTGAGGGCCACGAGCGCGACTGCGGTGCGAGGAGAGGGGCGGGTACGTGGTAGGTTCTCGCGGCCGGAGTGGTTGGGTATAGAGGAGCGCGCCCCCCCCCCCCCCCTATCTCGTCCAAGAAAAAAGTCGCTGAACGCGGATTCCTTAGGCACATCATCTCCCCCCCCCCCCCTTTTTGCTTATTGCCCTCTCCGACTGTTCCGTCCCGTCTCTTTACGGGGGAAAAAAGGGGAAAAAACTAACTGTTTACCCCAGGTTACCTACCTACCTAATACCTAGGCGAACTAATTTCGGAAAGGGGGGATATCAACAATGTGAGCCGTTTTCTTTTTTTTTTGTTTTTTGGGCTTTGCTTCTCACGATCCACTGGCCATGCCTCCATCTCCATGGATCTGAGACTTTTGAGATTCTCACACAGCATATCCGTACATACATACATACAGAATGAATCATATGACTTGTGGTTCATTACCCCCGGAATCCTCGGATATGCCTCACTCACGGGATTTCTCTCTCTCATCCTCGTCTTCATACTAATTCCTTTCCCCTTTTATTGAGGAACCCAAAAAAAAAAACATAAACCTGTCCCGTATACTTTAACAAACAAATAACGAAAAAAAGGTCCGTGAACGCCGACCCGAGTTTAACCTCAGGGACCGCCCCTAGCCAGGAGGAAAGATGATGAGTATGTGAATATGGCCCTGATGCTTCGGCGCTGTTGGCGGGGGGGAAAAAAAAACCAGAGCCGAGAAAGGGCAACCGTCGTCCGAAGGGGCCGAAGAATGAAGGAAACAGTAAAATCACCCAAGACCAAAATCAACAATCAAAAACCGCCCTGTCGAGGAAAGATGACGACTTTGTAAATACCTACCTAGCTAGCTACTAGCTAGGCAGCTAGCTGAACCACCAATGAGGCCCCCATCTTCCCCAAGGGGGCCGAAAGATCTAGGCAAGCCACGAGGGAAAACACGGCAATCGAAGATCCCGCCCTGTTGAAGACATGATAAGTATGTAGACGCTCAGCTCGACCAGATGAAGTCATATCTCCTTCTCAAGGGGCCCGAAGATTCTAGGAAAAAAAGCCACAAGGACAACAACCACAAAAGAAAAGAGGCATAACGGAAGGGAAAGCCAATTCCTGTCAATCTCTGCCAAGCCGTCACGGCCCGCACTGCAGTGTGGAGGGAATAAACAAGGGGAAATACCGACACACCCCTCCGAAAAGGGGCAAAAGCAAAGAAACAAGGAGAGCATCGTAGACGAGAGGGGGATAGAGCCTTACTCTAACTCCCTCCCCGTCCTGTCCTGTTCTTTTCTTCTCCGCAAAGTCAAAAAGAGAAGAAAAAGAAAGGAAAAGTAGACGAACCAAAGTAAAGAGAGGGACGAACTACTCCCCCTCCCGCCTCATCTCAACTTCCCACACCCCCACCCCTTTTCCCCATCTCTCTCAGTCTCTCTTAGTCTTCACACATATGTAAAGACAGGACCAAACCGAACGGACCTTTGGGTGGATCTGATGCAAAAGGGGAAAAAAAGAAGAAAAAAAAAAGTCAATTCATCAATCAATCATTGTTTCCGGCTCGGCGGTGGCCCCATCTTGGTCGAGCCCGTATCGAGCCGCTTCGAGGCCGGCAGACCCGGCGCCTCCAACGCGTGACTGCTGTTTCCACTGCCACCAACGCCACCGCCGCCAATCTGCGTAAAGGTTCCACCCTTGAACCACCGATCATCGTCCGCCTTTCGCTTCCTGCCCATCTCGGCTTGGACCTTGGGGTCGACCAGCTCCAGGCCCTGGACCGGCGTAAAGGTCAGAGTCGACGTCGTGCCGACGGCGCCGCCGACTGTGCTTCCCACCCCCGTCGTCCGCAGTCCCTTGCCGCGGAGGTCCATGCCGCCCGGTTGGCCGAAGCTGCTGCTGCTGCTGACGGCCGACCCTGCTGCGCCCGCGCTGTTGATGCCGCTCGCCCAACCCTTGTTCTTGGCGCTCAGCTTGGCGCGCGTGCGGCCGTCGACCTGCAGGGCCCGGATCCGACCGTCGTTCTGCTGCCCGATCATGCCGAGGCCCACCGTAGCCTCGCCCGTACCGTAGCCGACCTCCTTCTCCTCCTTGCCAAAGGCCATCCGGTTCTGGGCCTTTCGTAGGTCCGTCATCGCCAAGGCCTCCTTGGCCTTGCGGGCCCGTCGACCGCCGCGCTTGCGCGAAGGCTTGTCGTCCGGTATGGGGAGCGCGCGCTTGCCCTTGTTGGGAGGAGGCTCCGTGAGCTTCTCCAACCGCTCCAGGCAAGCCGCCCGCAGCTCCTCGCCCGTGTGGCCGTCGGCGCTCGAGTGCGTGCGGTCGACGCGGGCCGCCAGCACCAGCTTGGCCGCCACGATCCGCATGGCCTGCCTCTTGAGGTCGTTGGGGATGTGCTGGATCATCTCCGAGTGGTAGAGGTAACCCTGCTGCCGGATCCCGACGTTGGTCGCCAGCCCGGCCCGGCGCTTCTTGGAACCCCACGACGGGAGGTTGCACGCCGGCGTCTTGGAGAGGCCCGTCAGCCCGCCGGCGGTGTTGAGGAGCTGCGCCGCCGTCAAGGATCCGATCAGGGCCGTCAGGTTGGGCGCGAAGACGGTCATGCGCGACTGAACGTAGTCGGCCAGTATGCTCTTGGCCTTGTGGAGGTCGATGACCATGTTACACGCCTGTCGCACCCGCCGCAGCTCGTCCTCGCTCATCTCCTTGCCCTTGGACGTCGTCGCCTCCACCGTGACGATCATGAGCGACGGACCGTCGAGGACGGCCTTGAGTCCCATGCCGAGCGGGTTATCCGTCGACGACTGGAGCTTCCTGATGCTGTCCGAGGTCATGGGCCCGTTTCCGATGATGGCCACCACCTTTGCGTACTCCAGAGGTGTCGTCACCAGCCTCTCGAGCTCGGGAAATCGGGTCGAGTAGTGGTCCCGCACGAACTTGTGGACGAGGGCGACTTCGCCGTCGATCATGGTCGACAGACTGTTGGACTGCGTCAAGAGGCTGTACTCGGGGTGATCTTCGATATTCCCCACCGTGACAGTCTGTTCGGACGCCTGCGATCGAAAACTGGCGATTTTCTAGAGAGAAGGCGTTGCCGTCGAAGACACAAGTCAGGTCTAGTTCGGCAAGGACCAGAATGTAAACGGTGTTCAAGGAAGGGGAGAGTAAAGAGGGTAGGAGAGAGCAACAAGGGTCGAGAATTGAATACAAGGAAAGAAAAGGGTATGACTGACCTCGAGAACCGGCTCCAGCGTCTGCATCAGGACGGCAACGCTACGAACGTCCTTGACGGCACCCAGCTGCATCTTTTCGACTCTAGCCTTGGTGACCTCTGCATCTTCCAGCTCGCGACGTTCGCCCGTTTCGTTCCCCTCAGCCATCTCGGTGTCCTCTTCACCGCCGTCCATCTCCATGGCTGTGCCATCACGATCCTCGTTTTCGGTCGCTTCCGGCTGGTCGAGGAGGTTCTCAGGCGCGTCCGCCTCGTCGCCCGAGTCGCCGAAGTCGTTTAGTAGCTCGTCTACGACGGTAGACATGTCTGCGGTCGGAGTCTTCTTAGTTCTCAGGCCCTCTCGTTGAGACGCCGCTTCGCAGTCAGAGGTCTTTCTAGGGACGTGGTTGAGGATTTTTTTTTTTTAGGTGATAGACGTGAAGTGGCGGATGAACGACGCGGCGAGGCTGTGAGTTCTAAGGCGGTGCATTATTTAGGTACCTAGCTTGGTAGCCTACCTAGTAGCCCGGTAAGGCCACTTTTTGTAGGTGTGGGCTGGCAGGTGTGGGCCTCAGCCGCGTCTTATCGATAAGCTGAACTTCATCTATCTGTCTCGCCTTGATCATCAACTTATGCTTCCCAGCCTCTACTCCCTCTTTCTCCTCCTTCTCCTCCTCCTCCTCCTCCTCCTCGTCTGATCCTTCGTCGCGACGTCTCCTCCTCTTTTTCTTTCTTCACCTTTCTCCCCTTCACAGGTACAAATCTTCCTCAAGAGGGAAAAAAAAATAAAAATCATGGAGTCGGCGAGGGGCCCTCCGAGGGTGAAAAACAAAGCCGCGGCGCCGGTGCAAATCAGCGCCGAGCAACTCCTCCGCGAGGCCGTCGACCGACAGGAAGTCTCCCTCCAGGCGCCTACCCAGCGCTTCACCGACCTAGAGGAGCTACACGAGTACCAGGGCCGGAAGAGGAAGGAGTTCGAAGACTACGTTCGCCGCAACCGCGTCAGCCTCCATAACTGGACGCAGTACGCGCAATGGGAGCTGGAGCAGAAGGAGTTCGCGAGGGCCAGGTCCGTCTTCGAGAGGGCGCTCGACGTACATCCTCATAACGTCCAGCTATGGATCCGCTACATCGAGGCGGAGATGAAGTCGCGCAACATCAACCATGCGCGGAACCTGCTCGACCGCGCCGTCACCGTCCTGCCGCGCGTCGACAAGCTGTGGTACAAGTACGTCTACATGGAGGAGATGCTAGGAAACGTGCCGGGTACCCGTCAGGTTTTCGACCGCTGGATGCAATGGCACCCGGACGAGGCCGCCTGGAGCGCCTACATCAAGCTGGAGAAGAGGTACGGAGAGTACGACCGGGCGCGCGACATCTTCCACGCCTTCACCATGGTCCATCCCGAACCTCGCAACTGGATCAAGTGGGCCCGCTTCGAGGAGGAGCACGGCACCAGCGACCTGGTGCGCCAGGTGTTCGGCGCCGCCGTCGAGGCCGCCGGCGATGACCTCGTCGACGAGCGGCTCCTCATGGCCTACGCCCGCTTCGAGGCCAAGCTCAACGAGTACGAGCGGGCGCGCGCCATCTACAAGTTCGCCCTCGACCGCCTCCCGCGCTCGAGGTCGATGCTGCTGCACAAGGCCTACACCACCTTCGAGAAGCAGTTCGGCGACCAGGACGGCGTCGAGGACGTCGTCCTCTCCAAGCGCCGCCGCCTGTACGAGGAACAGATCCGCGAAAACGGCAAGAACTACGACGCCTGGTTCGACCT
>PDHP01000054.1:12376-164606 GCA_003339455.1 Ophiocordyceps camponoti-leonardi (nom. inval.)
GAGAGAGAGAGAGACCTCTTCCCCCCTTATCTTTCCCCTTCCACCTCTTCTACCCCCCCTTTTCTTCTTCCTCTACCATGATATGCCGGGTCAGGCAGAAGGAAAAGAAGAAGAAAAAGAAAACACCAGCCACGAGAAGACGCGAGACAGTCTTTTTTTTTTCGTCCCCCCCCCCGTCTCACCCGCCACGGCCGTCAGCCGAAGCAGGGACCCTGCCGGTGGCATAGGGGTTATCGTTCCAGTACCGCGGTCCGTAGTACGGGTGATGGTGATCGTCGTCGTCGTCGTCGTCGTCGTCGCCATCAGACTGCGGGTACCGCCGGTAGGCCGGCAGACTGCCCGCCCTGACCGCCCCGCCCTGCCGCTGCAACGAGCAACGGCGGCGACGGGCCTCGCGCTTCTCGTGGCGGCGTGCCTTCTCCTCCTTAAAGGCCTTACACTCGTGCGTCGCCTCCCTGGCCTCCTCCATCTCGCCCATGGCACCCTTGATGCCCAGGACGGCGAGGCCGACCGAGGTCGCATCCTGTATCATGGCCTTGGTCTTGAGCCTCTTGGCCTCGACCGAGCTCAGGCGGCCTTCTTCGACCGCCTTCTGCCGCTCCTTTCTCTTCTCCATGCTCTGATAGACGCCGTGGACGGCGTGGATGGTGGCGACGGTCGCGAGACCCGTCGTCACGACTTGCTTACCTCTCATCTTCCTGGCCTTCCTCTCATCCTGGTCCGAGTCGCCGAGGTCCGAGGCCGAGCCGTAATTAGACCGACGCCGGTCGTTGTCTCGGGGCCGGCCGTAGCGGCTGTTGCCGTCGTCGACGACGCCATCGTCGTACATGCCATCCGGGAAACGGCCCGAGCGGCGGTGGTCGTCGACGGGGGGCTCGCCGATGCCCAGCTTGGCCAGGCTGTTGCGGGCCTTGTCGACGACGCTGCGGCTGCGGCTGCGGTGCCTCCGACGATCGGGCGAGGGGCTTCTCGAGTCGTAGTCGCGACCGCGGCTCCGGGACCTTGGCCGTTCCAGCGCCTTCTTGGCACCAAAGGCCCCGAGCCCGGCGGTGGCCAGTGCGGCGAGTCCAGACGGTGCACCACCGGTGGCGCGGCTGTGGGAGCGGGCACGGGACCGAGAACGGCTCCTCCCCGTCAGCTTGTCCTCCTCGATGTCCCTCTTGGAACCGTTGAGGAGGCGGTTCCCGAGGAGGCCTCCGATGACGGACTCGGCGAGGCCAAGGCCGCCGTGGCTCTGGCTCTGAGCCGCGTCGACGGTGGCGGCTCCGGCGGCGGCGGTGAGGACGCGCTTCGTCTTCTCGCCCTTCCAGCCGCCGGGTTCCTTGGCGACGCGGAAGGCCTCGGTGGCGCCGGCAAGCAGGGAGGCCATGGCGGCCTTTTGAATCTTGTTGGTGCCGGCCGGGCCGCGGGAGCGGGAGCGAGAGTCGATGCTGCGGGTGTCGGACCGCCTGTCGTCGGTAGCGGCGGCCGTCAGGGACTTGACCGCGGCGCCGAGGCCTGTGGCGGCTATGGCGCTCTCCAGAAAGTTCCGATGGCCCCTTTTCTCCTTTGGGCCGAAATCGTCATCGTCGTAATAATAGTGGCCGTCGGCGCGGTGGAGGATGTAGTTGGCCGTCTGATCCTTCTTGGCCTGCTGCTTGCTGTAGAACTCGGCGCCCTGATAGCCGGCGAGGGCGCCGAAGCCGGCGAGGGCAGCCGAGGAGAGCGGGTTGCGCTGGACGTCAGTACCGTCCGTCTTTGCCTCGTGACGATCGTAGAGTTCCTTGGATCCGACGAGGAGGGCGGCACCGGCGACGGCGGCGATGAGCTTATCCTGCTTGGAAACGCTCTTGTGGCGCGGGGATCTGTCACCATCGTAGTAGCGGTCATCGTACCGGTCATCATAGCGGTCATCATAGCGGTCGCCCTCATAGCCGCGGTCGTAGCGACCGTCGTATCTGCGACGATAGCCGTAGTCGGCCTCATAGTATCCCGGCTCGGCCGAGCGGGCGCGGCGACGGGCGGCATCAACAGTCAAGTCGTCATCACGGGCGCGGGGTACAAGTTCGCGGGATGATGGATAAGGCTTTGCATAATCGTGAGCGTCAAGATAACGATCATCACCACGCCGTTCTTCGCGCACGTAGCGACGAGAGTATTCGCGGTCATAGGGCTCGTAGCCGGCCATGCCGACGAGAGTGACAAATTATTGGTATATTTTTCTAATAGAATCGGGGGAGGGGGAGGGAGAGATGAACAGTGGTGAACAGGGTTGGGAGATGACGGGAGGGAGAGAGAGAGAGAGAGTTGGAGAGAGAGAGAGAGAGAGACACGAGAGCGGCTGAGTGGTGGTAGTGGGTGGCGGGAAAGAGACGTCAGCAACACCACCACTTCGGTGAGCGGCCATTCTCACCTTGGCTCACCTTTTCTGCTCACCTTCTCTGCTGACCTCTCCGCTGCTGACCTTCCCGTTCCTCCAACCACCATGTACCAGTATCATGTATGTATGTCCACATCTGACACCTTTGACCTTGAGTGAGTGAGTGAGTCTCTACCTAGGTACGCTGCCTCGGTGATATCATCGTGAGATGTCATGGAGACAAAGACCCTCCTCGAAGCGAACCCCTTCCACGCAAAAAAAACCCCTACCTAGGCGGCGACCTTTCCCTGCCAACCGAGGACCCCCCCCTCCCTTGTTCAAGCTGCAAAGACAGAGAGAAAGAAAGAGAGAGAGAAAGAGAGAGAGAGAGAGAGAGAGAGAGAGAGGAAGAGAGGGGGGAGGGGACAGGGAGAGGTAGGCAGACGTCGTCCGTTCACTTCGTCGTCGTCCTTCGCCATCGAATGACAAAACTGCCTAATCAGCCATCTCGGTCGGGGCTCAGCTCAGCCACCTCATTCCCCCCCTCTCTCAACTTTGTTGTCAATGCCAAGTCAAAACACCAGAGAGTTTCAATTCAATTCATTCATAATAATAATAAGCTCAAAATCTGCCTTGACAATTCATCATCCATCCATCTGTCCATTTCATCCGCATAAACACACACCCCTCCCTTCACTCCTCCGGGTCCACCGACGGACGTCAAAGAAACTTCCCTCCTCTCTCTCTCTCTCTCTCTCTCTCTCTTCCGCATAGCTCTCGGGCCCTTTTTTTCTCCTCTTCACCTCTTGTCTCACTAATTCATCTGCGCCTCATCACTTGACGACGACGACGGGTAACGACAACAACAACATTGACGAGCATTCCACAGCCTCCGTTCATGCTTCTCTGCCCTGCAGTGTTTCGCTCATGCGCCTTGTCACGCATGTATGTATGTACGTATGCATGTATGTATGTGTGTAAGTCAGTACGAGTACGGATATGTGTGTACATACGGATATATATCTATATATATATATATATATATATAGCTAAGGATCATCCCCTTCTCTCCCTTTTCCTCCCCCCCCCTTTTTCTTAGTCCAGTAATGACACCATCTTTCTTCCACTCAACCCCATTCACCACCCTTCTCTCGTTCATCCTCAACTCTTTCAACGACAGCAACAACAACAGCTTCAACCATCCACAAGCCCCATAATCCCTCTTTCACCTCATCAAAAAACCACTCTTACGACCTCCTATCACTACCCCTTACTACCATCACCACCACCACCGCCGTCATGCTCCGCCACGCTACCCTCGCTCTCCTCGCCACCCTGGCCGCCGCCCAGCAGCCGCCTCTGCAGCAGCAGCCTACCTCTGCTCTCGGCACCGCCCCTGACGTCCAGGGCACCATCGGTGTCCCCGCCGTTCCCGCCGCTCCCAGCTCGACCTCCTTCCTCGGCGCCCCCGGCAACATCAAAGCAACCCTATCGTCCGCCATCTCCTCCGCAGCTGCGAGGTTCGTCCCCTACATCCCCTATATGCCTTCATAGTACTTCCCAGTAGTCCGGCTCTGCTAACTCAATAACCTCCTCCCCTCCAGCGGCCTGAGCTCAGCTTCGGAATTCCTCGACGCCGAGTCCAGCACGTCCAGTACGACGTCTTCCTCCTCATCGTCGTCCACCTCTTCCTCCTCCTCCTCCTCCTCTGATACGTCAGAGTCCACCACCACCTCGACCGCCACCGTTACCCCGTCCTCCACCCGCTCCTCCTCCTCCTCATCCCGCACCTCTTCGTCCTCCAGCTCGACTCGCTCTGCCTCGAACCCCGCCGCCATGCCCACGGCTCATGGCCACGCCGTCGGTGCTGCCGTTGCCATCGTTGGCCTTGCTTTTGCCATCTAATAAGAGTACCTGCTCGTCGTCGTGCATACCTACTACCTACCTACCTATCTACCTATTATTCATGTAACGTCGGCAAATACATACATAGATCCATCCATATATGTATACATATCTATATATCTTCTCTTCCTCTCATCTTCTGCACCTCAGTAGTAGTATCCGCAGTATCACTACCTTTGTATATCGCATCACCTTTTTCCATTTTCCCGTCGTACAAGTACATACAAACCTGCCTACCTACCTACCTACTACACACAAACATTCTACATACAAACATACATCGACGCCGTAGCAACCGCGCTCTGCCTTTCGATTCAACATAATGCGAGTCTGTCTGTGCAAATGTGACGAGCGGTAGCAACTTGTGTCCGTCGCTGGCAACTGACCATCCTCAACTCCAACTCCCATTTTTTTCTTTTCTCGTTTCCTGCACTCCTTGTCCTCTTCTTCGGAAAGAGGCACTCTTCTTTTTTTGTAATGTATTTTCTCTTCTCCCACCTTTGCAATATTTTACCACTTCGTCGCCCCTTGCCTCCAGCCCCATCTCCATCCATCCCGGGGCCCCATGCTTTTCCCTCCGTCGGCTTCCCTTTGCGGCTCATGTGATGCTCGGAAACCCATAAAGCTGCATTGACTTTCCAACCACTGGCCTGCGAGGCTCCCATCTTTCCCGCGGTCGGGCTGTCAGTGCAATCTGGGCAATCCAGGTAAAACCAAAACTCGTTGCTGCCGCATCCTCGGTCGTAAACCTCTTCGCTTCCTGCCACATTCGCCTTCATGCGCTTGCAGACCCTCAAGGCCACACTAGGCAGAAACTCTTCAAGGAAAATTAAAGAGTTATCCTGGCCCTCCTTCTCCAGAATCAACAATTCGGTCAGGGTAAACCCAACGCTTCATTACCCTCCCTCAGAGGACCATTTCGTTTTCCACGTGCGTCATGGTAGTCCGACGAGCCGGCGGATTCCATGACCGATGAGAAAAAGTGTGAAATAAGATCGTAGCAAATCGTACAATATCCTGGTCGCAGGCTCTTTCTTCATAAACCCAGCCCCTTCTGGTTTTTACCAAAGGTAATAGCAAGGGTAGGACGAGAAGCAAGGGGAGAGGGGCAGCAGACTTAGATCCCAATCTGTCGTCTCCCACATTTCCGCCCACCCTGTCTTGCTCTAGGTCTGAGCAGCATCGTTGCCGGCGGGCTTCAACCCGGTTGAAGTTGCGCTCGCCGCCGATTCGTCGCCGAGCCCATTGGTTTTCCCCGAAGCTGTGGAGGCCTTAACTTCGCCTTTGCTTTCCAAACCAATCGTGACCGCCGATTGGGCCTTATTCCCGTGCCTGAGACTGATGGACCCACCGGGCGCAGCACTGCCGAGGGGTGAAAAGTCGGGCACTTCGGCGGATAGATTCGATCCGCCATGGACGATCCCTCCATTGGTCGTCCCGTTGACGTTGCCATGCCCGTCGGGGAGCTGATGAAACGACGCCTCGCTCTGACCGTTGTATGGAAGGGACGGCGAGACGCCGTATGGAGCCGGCGTCAAGCCATTAAATTGCGGCCCGACGGTGAAGGCGCGGTTCTTAAACGTGAGACGTGCGGGGCCGCTGGTCCGGGCAAAGTCGTCGCGATCCTCCATCGGCAAAACGAAGCACTGCCAACCCGCCCTGCGGCGGAGCCGTTCGACATCGTCCTCTCCGACGACGAAGTCGAGCTCGCTCGACGACTCGCACACGGCTCGGATCATGTTCATGTCGGACGTAAGCTCCCTTATGCGCTTGAACGCCGCAACAAAGTGGACATGAACGAAGCCTTGCGAGTCCATCCTCCGGCGGAGATACATGTCTTTGCAAAGATTCTCGATCGAGAAATAATACTCGATTTGGTGTTTCAACAAGGAAAAAAGAACGCTGTCCCAGTACGGCTGCGGTGGAAAAGGTGCGATGGCAGACAGCGGTGCCATGGGATACTCGTAAGGCCCGAATTGGGTCTGCACCGGAGGCAGCCGCGTCGATCCGTTAGGCAGGGACATGCGATGGTAATTCGCGCCGGCACCATTGCGGCCACGCCCACCCCTGGTCTGGTGTGGCATGAATGTTTGGCCGTGGCCGCCCTGTCTCGGTGGAGGGCTATAAGGTCCCTGCTGTCGAGATTGCATAGACCCAGACGCGAATGCGGCCGAGGTCTGTTGATGCTGCGCATGGGTGTTGATCGAGTGGTGCCCACCGCGACCCCGGTATGGTCCCCGTCCCTTATCAACGCGGCCCTCCGGACGGTCTCGCACTCCGTTACCCTGTTCTAGTGAGCGTTCCTGTAAGTGAGAAAGGGTCAGATATGATCCATCAGTCACAGAAAGGGGTAAAATAAAAGCCAAGGACACCAGAGCATCGGCTCTGGAGGACAGGTCCGCTGAAGCTCTTCCGACCAGGACACGTCTTGACGCAGGAGCGACGGCCGTATTTGGAAGTACGTACAATAGGCTGAGACGTCATGTCCTTGGCCTTTTCTCCGGCGCTAGGACCTGGAGCTTTTTTCTGTTCCTTGACCAAGGCATCCAGGGTTGCGCGTTTCGTCGACGGTGGCGTCGAGCTGGTCCGAGCCGAGGATGGGTCGGACTCGCGCGGTCGATCTTTGAACTCGTTGGGCTTGCCGGCCGCGCCAGCCAGGGCAGCCCTGTCCCCGGCCGTCGGGCCGATGGGCGTTCGCGGACCTGCTGAGCCTCGAGCGCCACCACGAGGCTTGGAAGTGCGCATGTGTGGCATGTGCGTCTCGAAGTGAACGGAGGGAACGTAGTCGTAAGTGACCCATTTTCCTTTCTGTCGAGGCTTCGCGTGAGGCCCTTCATCTGAACCATCCTTGAGCTCTTTGTCATGGCGGTCGACCTGAGCTGGTATCGATTTTCTCTTGTCCTCCTTGATGGCGGTCTCGGGAGTAGGCCAGGAAGCGGCGTCCTCCACCGAGGGCAGAACGTCAGACTTGTTGTCTTTAAGGTGATCACCTTCCGGAGCGGGCCTGCGACTGCCATTACGTTCAGGACGGACGGCATCGGCCATGCTGCGGACGGGCCTCGCTCCATTTGTAGCAGCAGCATCTCGCGCGACGACGATATCGTGAGAATGCTTCGTCGGTGCCGGATTCCTCGTGGCTTCGGGCTGGATATGCGCGCCGTTGGTCGTCTCTTCGCCAGAATCCATGGTTGGCTTGGACTTTGCCATCTGAGCCTCTCTCCTCTGTTGCCAAACGTTGACTGACGGTATGGGCGCCTCAGATAGCTCAACCCGGGGAGCGTCCTGCAAGGGCGTCTGATCCTTGTCGACGCCTGGCGCGAGATCGTCGGCAAGCGGATCGGAGTTTCCGGTCCTCTTTCCCGACGGGCGATGCTTCCTGGCATCATGCTCTTCGACGGACTGCGCCGCGGAACTTGTAGATCCCGGTCCTCTGTCGGCTCGCCGCCACGGTCGGTCTATCCGTGCAGCATCATCGTCCCTCTTGGAGTCGGGCTTTCTTTCAGCAGCCGTCTCAGAGCGCAGGTCGCTCTCCGAGCCGAAGCTCGAGGCAACCTCGTGCTTGTCGGCCGTGGACGGGGCAGCATCGGCGCTGCGGGGCATAGCCGATGAGATGGTCGGTTTATCCGTGGACATGGCCCCGGAAACGACAGGCTGTGAACCTTGGGCCTGAGCGGGCGGGTTGGACGGCGAAGCAACGGAGGGTATGCCATGGCCCTTGGCTGCCTGTGCGTACGAGAAGGTTGAAGAGGCTGCCATTTCAAAAGCGTTCGACTCGGCTGCAATGATCCTGTCAGAAGAAGGGGTCCTGTTTGCACAGAGGGGAAGGGGGGAGGGTTGTCCGTCACGCACGAGGCGTCGTCTGTGGCTATGCGCGCTGGCGACGCTCCCCGAACGGGGTAGATTGTGGAACGTCGGCAAAGAACGAAAAAGACGATCTCGATGATCTGTGCTGTCCGCGAAGCTTCGGCGTCGGCGGAAAAAGAGGGGGGAAAATGCCTCTTCCACGGGCTGACGCTTGGTCGGCAGAGTGCTGATTGCCTGGCTTTCCGGAACTGACGGTCACGTCTGGGCGGATGTTCGCTGGGGAAGGGGAAGATCCCCGGTCAGACGGTAGGGTCGGCAGTTGTAACCCAGGACCAAGCCGTCAGTTCGACGATGTGGTAACAGCCTTGCACACACAAAAAAAAAGAACCGTCGACGAAATTGCACAGGCGAACGCCTGGAGAGGCAAATTTCGACAAGCGTAAAGGCGGCGCAAGCCCCAGTGAACTGATGCAGATTGATGAGAAGGAAGGGCAGTAGAGGGGTTCAGCTGAAGAGATGCAGGGCACGCCGAGGCGAAGCGAAGCGAACGAGGGAGACTTGAGAAGAAGGTAGATGGGTAATTTGAGAAAAGACAGGTTGACTTGCTGGCACGTTGGAGCCCTGGGAGAAGGGGGAAGGGGGGGGGGGGGGATGGCCGGCAGAAACGAACTGCGCTCTCGAGACAGCTCGAGTAATGGACACCCGGAGCCGCAGGAGAGAACTACAGCGACGATGGAGGAGGAGGAGGAGGGTGAAGGTATCGAGGGATCGTGGCCAGGGCGAAGCGGAGAGGGCAAATAAAAAGGTCAGAGGATTTTTTTTTGGGGGGGGGGGGATTTTTTTGCTCGGCTCTCAGTGTTGTGTGATGCGAACAAAATTTTTCCCACCCCTCTTCTTCCCCTCTCTCGGGGGACCGCTTCACAGCCAGAGTGACGGGAAGAGTGCGAGCAGCAAGCGCAAGGTACCCTCTCTGAGGCTAGTACCTTTTCAGCGAAGTAGATACTCGCTTACGTACCGGGTACCGCCAGCGGCCGTTTGCCGGGCCCCGACCACTAACAGTGACACTGGGAGGAATCGATTGCTAAAGCCTAAAGGCGCAGCAGCCGGGTACCTTAGACAGGTGCCTACAGAGGCTACAGTGGTGTACTACTCAGCAGGAGGTAGGTACCTAGGTAGGTGGACCGTGGGCTACAGCCTACCACGGATACAGGTAGTAGTATTACAGTGGCTTTGTAGGTGTGTCCAGGGGGGGGCGATTTCGAAGGCACCCTGGACTCTGGAGTGACTGAGCGGATGTCTGAGCAAGACTTCCTGGGCGCGTTGCCCGGGGTATCTGCTACCCCAGTTCCTATCCTACTTCTTCTGCGGGGGCAATGCTGACTGGCCTGCTGAGTGCATGTCGATTGTCGGCACAGCCGCACAGTACATACTACACACCAACTTCACACAAGCACATAGCAATATTCATACCTAAGGCGTGTGAGGGGGTATGACGCACTGTATCGTACCGCCTGTGGGCTGTATCCGTATGATCAGCGAACATTACTCGGAGGAGTGCATACTCCAATACTCAGCTCGACTTGAAATAGAGAAACCTGTGCATACATACATACATACATACATACATCCGTATGTACATCTTCTATACATGTATGTGCCTAGGTGTGTATGTTGTACGGATACGCTGTATCTATATGTATATGTACATATTGGGCACCTACTGTACAAAGACACAATATCAGCACCTCGACCAAGTGCTGAGTAGAGAGAGGCATCTAGGCTTCTCCTTCATAACGCAAGGAATCCTTCTCTGCTACTCTAATAAGTCAGAAGTCGGAACATTATGTTCCCCAAATATAGCTCGCCGTGTAGTAGGTAGGTGAAACCGCATACATATGTACAAGCATGTATAGAATGTGCTGTGCGGATATATCATATAGGTAGGTAGTACCTAGGTGATTTAAACGGCTCACAGGGAAAACACGAGGAGCCAAGCTCTTAGCAGATGAGGTAGAAGATGTGCGAGACGGAGCTCCGCGTTACTCAATCTCGCCGCGGTATAAAAATCAAGCCACGTCCCAAGAATAAGAGACACCTAGATATAATATCATCCTGTCTATCGTCGTCAACTTCAGTTGGGGGACTCCAAGTCCGGAATGTGCGCGGCTCGAGACAATACACACGCTCATGAGAAGGACGAAGTGACTCAGGTTCAGGGCCCTGACGCCGTTCCATCAGTGCCGAGCCCGGTTCGACAGCAACCCTTCGGGGTTCAACCAAAACATCAAGGCCGAATATGGTCATTGTGTCGGTGAGCCTGGTTCATCACAAAAGACAGTTCGACTCAAAACATCGTCGCTCGTCACGAAACCTGACCTGAAGTTCCCAACTCAGCACGTACATATGTATGTACAAAGAGGCGGACCTGCCTATCTGCTTCATATCAAGGTCGGTGAGTGTAATCGTAGTATTTGAATTGAGCCTCTCCTGTGCTTTCAACCAGCAACTCTGTCGATATTCACCCGGAGGATTCCTCTGCGGATGGGCTGCTTACTTTCTTCATCAACTCGTATGTATGTATGTACATATGTACGGGGATATTATTGTAGTTATGTGTGTACATATGTGTGTATGTATGTATCCATGCATGTATGTACGAAATATCTAGGAAAACAACGTAGGGCGATAGTCTGATGGCATAGGGAGTTGACAGTGATCTTATTTACATACTATGCCTCGGACGTTCTGTCCGTCTCCGCGGCAACGGCCCAGCACCTAATGACGTCGGGCTGGACCTACATACTATGTATGTACATGCTATGAGCCTTTTAAGAGGAGCACCTATTAAACAGCCGAGCACGACGCTCGGAACGACTGTCGGCACGGCTCGGGCAGGCTATATGTATGTATAGTATCTTCTCTCCTAGCGAGTCCGTGTGCGGCATCAGAACATCTTTCTTTCTATTCACTCCCCTCTTCTCCTGCGCTGCGGCTTCGGCCCGCAGGCCGTGCCATCACATGATGCCTCACGGTCTCACCTACCTACGGTGCCAGCTGCGCTCAGTATCATATCATATTGTATGGAGCGCACACACACATACGGATGCGTGCATGCTGGACTACGACGGGACGAGTAACATCATGTACACAGTAGGCACGAATGCACAACATCGTCAGTTCGGGCTCACGGCAAAGTCCCTCGGAGGCGTCATGTGGAGTAGCGGACCGCTTCGGTGAACTTGCTGGGCAGACTCTTGACTGTCTACTAGGAAGGATCCTTCATTTTTGAGGGCAAGTGGTATATCGGAGCCGCTAAAAGGGGGCGCTTGACCAAGGCTATTCTTCCCAATCATACACATGATATCCCGGCTAGTCTCCATCTTCGCCGTCCGGCTCCCAGCCCTTACCCCGACATCCACGCTGTGGCTTGCCTCGTTCCAAAGGAGGCCGCCAGGCGCAACCCCGCGGAGCCCATGGGAAAGTAACTGACTAGGTACCAAATCAGGCACGCGAGCTGGGCAACGGCGGAAAGGAGAGTCAAGATGGTACTGTGAAGCTGCGTAGGAAAGGTTAGCAATGGCTCTCGCGCCAGGTCGAGCACGGACAGACCTTGAGGGCGAAGACCAATGTCAACAAAATGGAGCCAAAGTAGGCCGCAGTAAATGGCAGTCTTGGCGTGGAGAAGAGATGGTGCAAGTAGTTGACCGGGCCCATGACAGCGGCAAAGGATGCCAAGAAGAGGAGCGAGCCGACGGACCACCTGGAAGTCCATGGTTAGGTCCAACGGTTACACTGCTGCATCATCGAGAGAGGCGGGAGACATCAAGGACACGGCAGTCAAGGCGGGCCATGATCAGAGCAAGCAGAGCAGGGCATGGGAAAGAGGGGTGGGAAAGCGAGCAAAAAAGGCCAAAGACCATGCTAACGAGACGGACAGTCCCACTTACAGAATCACAAACTTGCGCGGCCTCAGCGACAGAACCGGGAAAAGAGTGAAGCAGATGACGAAGCAGGCGAGGGCGGCAAGGTTGCAAGCCCCGAAGATCAACAACCGGTCCCATCTGCTCACTGCAACATCGAGTTAGCTCTGCCGCCCACGAGGCGCATCATTTGCATCACATGCAGAATCCGGTCCACGGCCGAAATGCCATGCACATGTCCCGCTGCAGGGGTTCGCGACCAGATGTCGTCAGGTTGACTCACATACGAACCAGCCCTCTTCCTCCTCTCGCCGATTTGGTGCCGGCAAAGGTGCTCCAGGACCCTCGGCGGTAGGCAGACGCATGTAGCCACGGTCTTGAAAGGGTGACAGATTCTTGATAGAAGAGAGAAGGCCGGACTGCTGTGACGTATTTGCGACCTCATCGTTACCTCGCCGACTCCAGCCGAGCGAGTTGATGGAGTCCCGGAACGAGCTGGAAGCCATACGCGGCGACGGGATGGGCGGGACGCGGGAGCGGCAGCGAGGACGATCGGCAAGGTTGACGAGAAGTCGACTAACAAAAAAGGAGGGGGGGGAGCGAAGATGCGCGCGCGCGCGGACTGGGAGTGATAGGTGCCCTAATGAGTTAGAGCGAGCGGGTTGCGCCCTGGGTACGGTCAGTCAGAGGTGCTCGGATCTCCCACGCAGATGGACGCAAGAGGGAGAAGAGCGGCGCGGGGAACAGGGAGATGGGGGGTGGGGGAGAGCCGGGTTGAAGCGATCCAAATGGGGTCTGCCTTGGCCAAGCTGCGAAAAGGAGGGGGAGGAGAAAAAGGGGGGGGGGGGGGGGGGGGGGGGGGGGGGCCCCCCGGGGGGCCTTCTGCGGGGGGGGGCCGCGGGCGCGGGGGGCCCGGGGAAAAACCCGCCGGGGGGGGGGGGGGGGGGGGGGGGGGGGGGGGGGGGGGGGGCGATGGAGGCCTACCAGGCGAGCCTTCTTCTGGCGGCGCTCACGGACACGAAGGGCCCGGCGAATAAACAGCCTTCGGGACTCGAGTCGAGGATAGATGGGGGGATCTGGGGCGCAGGATGAGATGCGGATTTGGCAGGCAGCCCGGGGGTGGAGAAGGGAAAGGGGGGGCACAAGACTGGGGGCAGTGAGGAAGAGGAACTGACAGGCAGAGATCGGTAGGTAGTAGGTCGGAAGATTAGGTAGGCAGGCAGGAGTAGGTAGGCGGACAGGCGGACGAGGAGGACGAGGAGGACGAGGAGGACGAGGAGAAGAATGGTGGTGGTGGTGGTGGTAGTGGTAGTGGTGGAGGTAAGGAGGAGGAGGAGGAGGAGGTACGTGGGCCGGGCGCGGGGAGGGGGGGCACATGATTGGCGGCTTGGAGGGGGTGCCCTCTAGGTACGGTAGCGCGGTGCTACTGGGCACGCGGGTACAAGGAGACTTCCATGTTGTTCGTTCGTGTTATCAGACTGAGACTGCACTCACTGTAGAGAAGAGAAAGTAGTAGGATGGTAGCACGAAGACACAAAAGCCTACCTACTACTGGATACTACCTACTCCTACCTAGGCACGTACATATGTACGTAGGTACGCTGGCAGGCCCAGCTGCGGGCGGGAGGACGGGCGGACGGGCGGCAGCGGGTGCCACCTGGGGACTGAGTTGGGGTGAGGCAAAGCAAAAAGATGATGCCGGTGTTGCGCGTCGCCGTGGTATCTCGCGCGTGGCGTCTATCGCGGGTACCAGTCGACGCGTGGCCTTCTCCAGCGCCGGAGTAGACACCGTCGATAGCGAATGACGCCGACGCTACCTGAAGCGCCTTTGCCCAAAGCAGCCGACACACCTGGCCAGGTCAGGTCCCTGTCCTGAGACATGGAGGGCGGGTTGCCGTAGCGGGCTCCTAAACTCGTCGGCTCCAAGGCAAAGAAGACTATGCAGGACCCTACTTTTCCTTCCTATGTCGAAGTGCGGATATGTATGTACCTACGCATTCATTATTGCCCGGCTTGCGTCTGACGTTACCTGCAAGGCCGGGCGGACGCACAGACGTGCCTACCTTGGCTAGACATGCGTAGATCGTGGGGAGAGAGATCCACTAGAGGGAAGTGCTGCACGCAACACACGCCGGCGAGAGAAGATGATACCCCATCTACCGTGTAGATAGACACAGATGCAGAGATCAAGAGTCAGAAACTGTGAGGGAATAGTAGATACCCAAGGATAGAGAGCGAGAGAGAGGGGGGGGAGAGAGAGATGAACGACTCTTCTGCTCTTCTGCCGGCGAGGCGTCGCAACGCGGCTGACCCCGTCCTGGCCGTGCCTTACATGGCCTCGTGGCCAGACAGAGGGCTCGAGGCGTCGCGTCCTCGCATGACCGGGCAGGAAGCTCCGATTTGGGATGCATCTCGATGGCAAAAGGCAAGAGCTTTCGAGTTGACGTCTGTGATTTTATTTTTTGCCTGTCTTAAATCCGGAGTCACGCTGAGCCTGAAGCTCACCCACCTTCTGTTGCTCTGGGGGTGGGCTCCTGGCGTTGTTCTGGATGCCACCACCACAGCGCTCTTCGGCCCCAGGCGAGTCAGACGACAAGGAGCGGGACGACCCTCGTATCGCACGCCGTAAGGGCTGGTGCAGACAGAAAAAGAGCAGGAAATAGAGCAGTATAAGACAGAGGGGTGGGTATGCCGTAGGATATTTCTGGACCGGCCCTGCATGTATGTATTGTATGTATGTCGACGTCAGCTCTGTTGTCGACGCCGTGTCTCGAGTCGAAACTCCCAACAACAACCGGAAAGTCTTGCCAGCCGCACCACGCCGTCTCTGCCTGGTCTCCGGGGTCGTCTGGAAATCCTCCTCGGCCACCCTTTCGAAGGATACAAGAGGATCTGGAGGAAGTGCACGTCGGTTGTCGACCTGGTATGATCGCTAAGCTCCGATTGTCGGCAAGGGAAAAATCGACAACCCCGAACGAAGCTGTTAGCGGCTAAGCTGCTACAGACAGCGGGACCGTTAGCAACAGCAGGCTCCACTTGCTTTGCCTTTTTTCCAAGCCCTGTCAGCCTTCTCTCTCCCTTGTCAGCCTCCTCCTTTCAGCCTCATCGAGTCAAATCCACCGTCCACGCAGAAAAAAACACAGATTTCGAAAAAGGAAAAACTACGAAAAAAACTTGTGCGACTGGAGAAAGGAAAGCCGTGTCTTGCTTCTGCCGGTGAGTCCTCGGCCGCCGCCACGCCGTACACCCCCCTCCCCTTAGAGTCCCCCCGAGTGCCGCCAAAGCCGCCGCTACCAACGGGCGGCCAGCGCCGATCCGCTGCTTTTCTGTCCCCCCTTCATCGTCCTCGTCTCGTCTTGTCGTCGCCTGTCCGCCGTGGCAAGCAAAGGCTTTCTCCCCCCCCCCATCCTCCCTTCCTCCCCCTTCGTCCCCTCCTCTTGAACGCTCCCACCTTCTTCTTCCTGTCTGGCTCTCTCACGCTCTGTCTCTCCCCTCTTCCGCTCTGTCTCTCCGTTTCTCTCCACGGACTCCCCCTTCGCTGTTTTGCTCAGCGCTGATGCTCCGTGGTCCAGCTTATCATAGGCCCTCCGGCCAGAAACACCCCACACTCCCACCCCCCCTCCCCCCGCCTTTTGGCCGGCACGCATTTCTCGACAAGGCCCCCTCACTCAAGGTGACTCGAACGCCGCCCACCTATAGATAGCAACCCGTCACCGCCTGCGCTCTCGAGAAACTACCGCCATCCACCCGCCACAACGCCGGACTCAAAAAGCAACCCCCCCCCCCGCCGAAGTCGCATTACCTTTTTTTTCTTCTTCTCTCAGATTCGATCGAGTCTTCATCATCTACGCGACACACACAACTATTAGATGGCTTGGTCATAGCTGTCTCCTTCGCTCTTGATCAAATTATCTATTCACAACGTGAGTCTCCCGACGTTGACCTCTCGCGGCTGCGTTGCGACGCCACTGCAACAGCCGCGAGCAGCGCCCGAGTCAAGCGCTCGCGCTCCTCAACCCTGCGACCAACATTGGCGAACCCCATCTCTTCTTCTCGACTGACCCTCGCTCCGACCTAGTTTGCTCTCGCCTCTTTGCCACTCGACCGGCTCCGACTTTTACTCCCAAATATCCGACCCGAAGCGTTTCGACCGGCGCCCGGAGCCATACCTGGGCAGACCCAACTACTTCCCGCGGCCGACCGGCATTCGCGGCCATAAAATCCTCTGGACCCGGCGCTCCTCGACACTGGCCATGGCCCAACACGGGTTCAACCACTTCGGCTCCGCGTCCAACGGAGGCAACATCGACCCCAACGACCTCGCCATGACCGGCGGCTATTCCCCCTCCTTCAACAACGGTGGCAGCGGCGCCGGCAATAACAACAACGGCAATTTCAACTCCGGCACGGGAAGTGCTCCCAACGGCTACTCGAGCGGCTCCGCTGTATTCGGAGACGACGAACTGCTCGACGGCCTGGCCAGCCCCTCCGACGGTCACTCAGGCATGCATACACATAGCCAGGACTACTCTGCCATCAATGTCAGCTTCTCCCAGGGCGCCTTTCCTTCGCATCGCGGCTCTGGCATGCACATGGATCATTCACAAATGAACGGCAACTTTTCCAACACGCCGGACGGCGATCCTATTCATAATTCGTACACCGCCGGCTTCAATACGCCGTTTCGCCAGATGCCCAACACCCACTCCTTTGGCACCTCGCTGCACTCGCCACTATCTTACTCGGGCTCACCACTGACGGGAGGGGATATCAACGCCGATGGGCATGAGCCCAGTTACCTCAATGCGAAGGCCAGAACACGCATGCCCCAGCAGATGCAGCGGAAAGCCTCCAACGCTCGCAGCCCCATGACGCCCAAGACCAGCAGCATCCACGGCATCCCCATAGGGTCTTCGCACGACTCCCCTGCTTACGGATCCCAGCCCATGCGCAACTCTGGCAGCCACGACAAGTCTCCTTCGGCGCCGTGGATGAACACGCCCACAGGAAGCATACCCGCTTCGTACAACTCGGGCTTCTCCTCTCCCATGCAGCAAGGCATGGTACCCATCAACGAGGTCATGCTTAAGGGCGGCACTTCGATGCCTGCCAAGCTTGGCGTTCCTTCCGGCGCCGTCTCGACGCAGGAGATGAAGCGGAAACGGCGCCGCGAATCCCACAACCTCGTCGAGCGCCGCCGCCGTGACAACATAAACGAGAGGATTCAAGACTTGAGCAAGCTCGTCCCCACACACCGGCTAGAAGATGAAAAGATCCGCAAGCTGCTGCAGAACGGAACACCCTTGTCACCGACCCTGACTGGTATATCAAATCCATCACAGGCCACTTCAAGCTTGGCTGGGCCCGGCGCTCGGCGGGCGGCCGGGGGCAGCTCCGGCAACATCACCACCGGTCTCCCCATGGAGGAAAAGGACAAGGGGCCCAACAAGGGAGATATCCTAAACGGCGCCGTCAGCTGGGCTCGCGATCTCATGTGGATGCTGCATCTCAAGCTTCAGCAGCAGGAGGAGTTGATGAACACCATCGTTGAGCTCGGCGGTCACTTTCCCTTTGAGCTGACCGAGGATGAGAGGCGCATGCAAACGGAGCTGATGGATGCCATGGCCAAGAGCGGAACCGGCTCATTCTCCTACTCCAGGGGTGCCGGGTCTGGTCTGCGCGTGCCGAACCACACGGACTATCGCGGAGACCCCGTCAACGGCATGACGCCAAATCTGGACTCTATCGGCATCACGCCAGAGCATAACGGCAACGTGGGACTCGCCGGAGATCTCGGAGATGCCACGGCGCACTTTTGGCACGATCCCGACGATGACGGCAGCGGAAACGCCTCCCTCAACTTCAAGGAGGAGGACGAATATGACATGGACCTAACACAGTAGGCCGGGCAATCACGGCATATCTCCCTCTGTCCCTTTCCCGTCCCTTGGCTTTTGCACGATGACGCTGGAGCGTCGCATCTGAGAGTGGCGCAGCGCTGTTCATCACGGTGGGGATGCCAAGGTGCAGGTAACCCCTATGCTCTCCGGACTCGAGGTCACATGCACGCGTCCTCGGCCAACTTCCTCCGCTATCCTCCCTTTTTTCATCTTCTTCTCCTCACCTCGGCTGATTTTCTTTCATCGCTATTCTTGGGGCTGCTGCTGTGAGCATCGAGCATACATAAGCTGGACATACACGCGACGTCTTGCCCCGTCGTGGAGTGGAAGGACATTTTTATATATCTCAATGGCTCTGCCTATCGTGTCGGGTGTCTCTTTTATCGTTCTTCTATCTGCTCTCTTCATCTCGGTGTTTCCCATTGTTTGTTTTCATTCATCCTTGCTCTTTCAACTTCATTTCCGGGTTTTCGGAGGATCATTGTACAGGTTTCCTTTTCTTTTCCTTTGCATCGTTATACCTCTCTCCTGGTCTGTTGTGTGCGGCGATACCTGGGGACGGCGCTCTTAGAGGCCATCCTCACCCGGCCTTGTGGCTGTGTTTGCTTTGCTGTTTTGCGATCTCTTTGCTGGGGGGATTGGTGGTTGCTCTCTGCCTGTGGCGTTGACACACACACACACCTCTTCTTCTAGTTCGGTATTGCTCGGGACTTGGTGGCCATGGGCCTACGGGCTTTGGTTGCTGTTTTCATCTCTTTATTCCCCCTTGTTGGGTCTGCTTTCTACTTCGTCTCTAAACCCTGCTCCAAATGCCATCGTGGGCATTTAGGTAGTTGTCTTGCCTACCTACCTAACTTTCGATAATGAGCCTACATATATCCCCTTACACCTGTTACGACCTTGCCTTTCCTGTGGCAGGTCATTGATTTTGCCACTTAAGGTCGCTCCCCTTCTTTACCTCTTCACCTGGAGACGAACGTGGAATCTCCCGACTCCAACAAACAGTAGAGGACGACGGGCAGCTTGAGCCTGAAGGTTACTTACTCAAAGGGGACTGACGCAGATCCGACGAAGGGTCCACGCAGATTCACTCGAAAAAAATAAAGAAATAGACAGAGCGAGAGAGAGAAAAGGGACAGCTCACGGTGACCGTCACCAGTGCCGGGTACAGAGTAGGTACTCACTCATAGCGGTGAGCAGCGCCCAGGCCTCGTTGCGCTTCATGTCTTCTTGCAAGGCGATGCGCTCGAGAGCGCAGCGGCCGTCAAAGTACTTGCACATGAGCTGCCATGCGGAGCGCAGCTTGTCATCGCGAAAGCGATGGGCTATGGCCGAAAGGTAGCGCGACTCCTTGCCCGTGGCCTTTTTGGCGTCGAGGATCAGGTGGGGGGTGAGGCCGGCTAGGTGCGGCCCTTCGTTCGTGCTGGGGTGCGCCGTCGCGACGGGCACGGTCTTACGCGTGTGCGTCGTCGCCTTGTCTGCTGCTGCGCGGTGGGCGCGGGCGGACATGCGTTCCAGGCGGGCCTTTTCTGCTGCGGCGGCGGAGGTGGAGTCTTGGTTAGGAGGATCTGCTGATGGCGGATCATCGTCATTGTATTTGTGGTCATTGCCGTCGTTTTCGTCGTCGTCGTCGTCGTCGTTGTCGTTGTCTTCGTCATCGTCGTCGTTTCGGTCCCCGGCGGTGGCGACGGCGGCCTCGGCGGCGACGGTAGCGGTGGTGGTGGCGGCGGCGGCGGCGGCGGCGGCGGCGGCGGCGGCGTCTTCCTGGGCGCGGGCTTCCTCCGCCGCAGCCGCGAGCTCCTCTGCCTCCATCTCGTAATCGACCTCGTAGATGATCTCGGGCCAGACGACGACGTAGGCAAAGGTGCACAGCTGCGTGACCCAGCCGCCCCTCATGAGCCAGGCTAGCATGCGCAAATAGAGCGGCCGATGAGCCTTTGATGGGCAGAGGGACTTGAAGGCCTTGGGGCACATGGATAGCTCGGCCAGGAAGTTCGGCAGCGGCGGCGCGACGGGAAAGGCGCGCTGCCACTCGTAGGCCGCCTGAGGGAGCCGGCCGAGATGGCAGTTAGGCGATACTATGTACGTGTCGCGCGCGTGGAGAGGTGGGATGGCAATGGCGCGTCGCCAAAAGATGAAGTGGTGCGCGTACTTGCGTACCTGGCCCAGGGTCAGAACGTGGCTCTGTCCGACTTGGTAGAAGCTGTCGTTGAGCGAATTCATGAGTTTCACCTTTGTTAAAAAAAAAACAACATTCAAGGAATAGGGGGGAGGGCGGGTTCCGGACGTACGACGTGGTTGGTTTGGCCAGCCGGACAAACTCTACCATGGACAACGTTGTCGGATCTCTGTCAGCCTGTAGCTCAGCTATAATCTTCTTCTCGTCTTCCATGAGTAACAGGGCGAAGTTTCGGTCGAGGAAGCCCGGCTCGTCGAGGGCGTCCGGGCTGAGAAAGGCGTTTGCCGTCGTCAGCCACAGGCCGCGTCGGCCTCGGTCGCGGTCGGTCGGGATGTCGGAGACGTAGCAGGGAGCGGGGATCTGCACCGAAGGCGACAGCACGCCGGCGGCCGTGTCCAAGTGAAGGGTCGCCATCTTATTCTGCGACACGGCTTCGTACATGTCGTGGACGGAGGCGGCAAGCGACGACATGTGCAAGATCTCCTTCCAAAGGGCGCCCACGTTCGTAACGCCTGGACGTTGTCGCGTCAGCCGACGATTCTTTTCAACACACACACAGACGACTTTTTGCGATTCAAGAAGAGCCGAGGCGGACCATCTTCGCGGGCCTTGTCCTTGGCGGCCAGGATGCGCTTCGACTCCTTCCAGACGAAGTCGCTGTGCTGCTGGCTGTACCTGTAGGCCTTGTTGACCTTTTTCACCACGTTCCCGTATAGGGCGTCGACGAGCTCCTTAAGCTCGCTCTTCTTGGGAAGAAGGATGAAGACGAGGTTGAACATGGTCATGGAGCTGCGCTTCTCGTCGTCGGCATCATCCTTAGTGCTGTCCTTGACGACTTCGGGCTGCTCCGTTTCCGGCGGCTCCTCCGGCGGCTTTGAGGCTGAAGGGGCCCGCGACTTGTCCAATTTCCTCGCTCGTTTCCACCTGCCATTCTCCGGCACGTGGACTGGATATGAGATGCACACGAGGGGGTCGAGGGAAAGCTGGAAAAGCTTCTTGTGATATGACCGCGCCGGCGTCAGGATTCCGGCCAGGTCGCGGGTTGGAAAGCCGGCAAGACGCTCCCACGGTACCGTCGTCGCGCCGGACTCGGCCATGAGGTGATCATCGTGGTGCCGTAGTACGTCGGAAGAGAGATCCCGGCTCGCGTGCAGGGAGGCATCGTCGGCGGCCTCGGCGGCTTCGGTCGCTGTCGGACTGCCGCTGTTTACGGGTTGGACATTGGGAGGGTAGTGGAAGACGAAGGCCGGGCCGTCGCGGGAGCGGTTGATGACGAGTGCCACGGCCAGGAGGTTCTGCTTGTTGACGCCCGACATGGCCATGAGCCCATGACCGTGATGCCGGAAGAGGCCAAGGCCGGATAGCGTGCATCGCCGAGGCCCGGGAATCGAGAAGGGATCAAGTGGGTCTCTCCGTTGGAGGACAGCGTTACATATTTGCACCTGAACCAGTCATAAATTGGCACACTTCTCTTCCGACTCAGGAGAGACGAGGACACATTTCTTCTGATCTCCATTCATTTACACAGGGCGGATTGCCTCTGCGGGATGCGCCGAAGCTTAGCCGAGTGAGCTGCAGGAGTGACCGAGTTAGGACAAACGGTCTTCCCGACAGCATGTGACCCGCCGTGCGTCTTCTTTGAGGGAAGGATTCTGCTGCCCGACAGTAATTATCGGCAGACTGTAGTTGTGTAATATTCTATTCTTATCCGTACAGTAGATAGAATCAGAAAGTCATGCGGAAAGCCAGTCTTAATCTTAAGAAGCCCTCGTCGCCCGAAGAAGCCTCCTGTCATGCTATGGGTTTCCATCCATCTTCGAGACACGTGACTGGCCGTTTTGTCCCCTTGTACCCATCCACCGCCCTCATGTGACAGAGATACTGGTGCGCACGGTGCTGCTGCTAGTGGCCACCCGTACTCGCGACTCGATAGAGGGCAGAGGCCAAGCGTGGGCCCTGTTCCATTCCCTCCCGTCTCCAATAGGGAGACACCTCGTCGCACTGATCAGATTCACAAGGCATGTCTGTACACTTGGCTCTTCTCCCTTCACAACCCTTTGCTCTCTTCAAACCAATCCTACAACGGTCGCCTCTCTCCGGCTTTGATTGGCCTCTCCGGCCGGCCCCGGCTGAACACGATAGGCAGTCAGAAGGGCCAGGAAGCATCGCTTCGTGTGCCATGAGGTCATCGCCCTGAGCTTCATATATTTCTCCCCCTACCCTTTCGTCCATCTCCCTCCAACCTTTACTCTCCTATTCTCTGCTACATTTTCTATCGACATTATTTTTAGCTGGACTTTCGCCCACCATGTCACCAGCTGTCGCCGTCGCGAATGGCGATCACAGCCGCATGCGCTTCATCCCCCTCACTTACGACCAAGCCAACTCGACACAGTCGGCCCTGAGACTCGTCCTCACTCTCTTGCCGCAGTGGGCTCCCGATGAGGCACACATCGTCTTCGTTCGCTTCACCGATGGCATTACCAATACGCTACTCAAAGCCGAGAATCGCCGACCCGGCCTCTCCAAGACGGATATTGATCGCGAGTCCATACTCCTTCGCGCCTACGGCAACGGCACCGACGTCCTCATCGATCGCGAGCGCGAAGCCGCCAATCACGAGCTCCTTATGAAACACGATCTGGCCCCCGAGCTGCTGGCTCGGTTCGCCAACGGAATGCTTTACCGCTTCATCCCCGGTGAAGTCGCCCAGTCCAAGGACCTCGTCGCTCCCGATGTCATGGCCGCCGTGGCACGCCGCCTGGCCCAATGGCACGCCGTCGTCCCTTGCCTGCCCGATTCGGCCATCCGGCGCAAGGAGACTGCCAATGGCTCCGTCGACTCCGGCGGCGGCGAGAAGACCAAAATTGCAAACATCGCCCCGGGCAAAATCTTTCCCAACGTCTGGACAACGATGCAAAAATGGATACTGGCTCTTCCCACAGAGACGAGACCGCAAACCGACCGGCGCGATTTGCTGCAGAGAGAGCTTGAGGATATGGTGCAGCAGCTCAGCCAGCGTCCCGGACTTGGGACTAACGGGGTATGCATATCCATGGAGCCCCACCTTGTTATCACGGCTGACTGAGGACGGACTTTAGTTGGTGTTTGCTCACTGCGATCTTCTATGTGCCAACGTCATCATCCATCGTAGTGGTGGCGCTGTGTCGTCTGTCAGCTTCATCGACTACGAATACGGCACACCATCTCCCGTCGCTTTCGATGTCGCAAATCACTTTGCCGAATGGGCTGGCTATGACTGCGATTATTCGGCAGTCCCGACGCAATCTCACCGGCTCGCTTTCATCCGCGAATACATTCGGGCGTATGCCCAGCTGTCAGGCGTTGACATGGACGAGGAGCGGGAGGTCAGGAGATTAATGCACGAGGTCGATGTCTTCCGCGGTGTACCCGGCTTCTTCTGGGGAATATGGTCTTTGATCCAGGCTGAGATCTCTCACATCGACTTCGACTACGCCTCGTACGCCGAAGCGCGCCTCGGCGAGTACTGGGCCTACAAGGCTGAGAAGGACGGCAGTCGTGCCGCGGCAGGGGACGAGATGCCGCTTAGAGAAAGGACCTGGGCCAGTCTTTGAACGGAGATGGCCCGAGTGAGTTATCTCGACCTGGGGAAGGGCGGGCGTGGGATGGGCGAAGCCATTAGAAAGAAAAAGAAGAAAGGGGGAAAAAAAACACATGTGAACAAAAAGACTCTCCTGCTACCTAGTTCACGATAGAAGGGTGGTATTTTACAGGCCAGAGGGACATTGCGGGCGCCGGCGCTGGGAAGTTGATCGACGCTTGAGAAGGGATTTCGATGGGGTGCTGATATGCTTTCTCCCTTGTGTAGGTAGGTAGTTGTGTCTTGTCACGTACCGAAGCGGAAGCTATGATACGTCTAACCGCTTCGAATGTTCAGCTCGCTGTTTGTTTCTGACACTAAACATGTTTCACGAGACATGGGGATCTGCGGGTCGTCAGTCGACGGCTGATCGGCCCGCAAGGGAAGTGTGATGTGATGGATGGCTTTCGTGCTTAGACTTGACGACGAAACGGGACTCACGATGCCAGATTCGGCGCATCCGTCTGAAGCAGACGCGATCGATCCGTCGATGCAGACCTGCAAAAGATGATGATGATGACGTCGCCGCATATCGCCGAGTTTCTCACGGCTATGGCAGAGCTGGAGGCGGAGCGTGGGACGAGCCACACGCGCCTCACGAGAGTCAAAAGGAGGTACGGAGGTGGCGGGCTCGGGCTGAGCAGAATCGTCAAGGAAGCCACATCTGCAGCGCCGGGCCAACACTCGCTTCCGACCAATAAGAGAGGAGTCGGCTTGGTTGGTACGGGAAGTCGGTTCGGGCGAAAAAAGCTGCAGCCACCGTCGGTTGACGGGCCGATGGCTCGAACTGCTTCTAGACAAGGGGCCATCCAAATCTGTGCGTTGGGAGGCTGAAGGCTGTAGATGATCGACATGGTAATGCTGTTATTCTGGGCTCGCAGCCGGATAGGGAATTGGGACGAAGAGAGACATGGATATGTGACAGGGGTTCGTCGCTGCTGTTTGAGTTAATATTCCCGTCGACTTGGGAAAGAAGGAAGTAAGAAGCTGGGGGTGACACAGCGTCACAGACATCGGTGGCGTTTGGGCGAGCCACGTCCTCGCCCTTGACATCACGTCGTCGCAGCCTGGGCTCGTAGCGGCGAGCCCAGTTGCTGCGGTCGATGCTCGTTATCGGAACGGTGGTTCTTGCGAGAGATGGGATGTATGTACATATGTAGAGCTGAAGCAAGCAGCGGTTGGTCTCTCTCTGTGATTCCCTTGTTACCTTTCGTTTCTTCTTTCTCTTCCTCTTCTGTCCTGACTACTACGATATATCATATGCACGAGCCTTGGTCGTACACACGTACTAGATACTCCCTGGTCGCTCAAGACAAGGAAGAGGCGAGACGGCAGCGCGATAAGCTGATAGCTTGATTTTTCGCCTTACAGCTTGGCTCGTTCTGGTGAGTCGTTGTCCGAGGCTGAGCGAGCTGGATCGAGGTGGCTCTGCTTGAGCACCGAATAGGTACAGACGAACGAAACGACGAATTGAGATGCCGTCAGCTTGAAAGTCGGGCCTCGGGGTGCGATTAATAGGAGATGGTGGAATGGAGCGAGGTAATGAGTGATACTGGCCTGGAAAGAAACGTGCTGCTTATCGGAGCACGGAGTTGTACGGAGTAGATATAGCCTATAGGGTACTCCATAATAAGTGCCTGCGCTAGCGACGGGTAGGGACGAGACCTGACCTAACGTGGCTATCAATCGCACCTTCCTTGATAGGCCCTGCCGCAAACTGTTATCCTGCAATGACGGCAAATCCCACTGCAAAAAACTTGCCTTGGCATTCATTAGAATTACCTCTCTATTGAGATGTCTCAATGGTGATCACGAGAATACATATCCGTACTAGGTACTAGGTAAGTACTACTATGAATATGATAGTAGGAGATACGTACTCGTAGTCAGGGCAAGTTGGCGAGTGCGCTGTTGTACAACGAGCCGTACTGTGTCGTCACAGAGAACACTGTGCATTCTCCCGCCTGCCGCCCGCCTGTGCCGGCTGTTTCAGGCTATCCAAACACTGTGCTCTTGCTATCGTCAACTGTCTCTGCCACTCTCTCGGTATACTCCGCCCTCTTATTAGCTAAGCCGTGATCCCCCACCTCTCTCGACTTGCAGAAGAGCCTAAGCCAGCTAACTTCCTCTCCGTCCGTCCATCTCCCTCTCTTTTTCTTCTTCTTCTTCTTCTTCCTCTTCTTTTCTCCTTCTTCTTCCCTTTCCGCTACTCCTCTGTCTCTCTCGCTCTACCACTGTCTCTCTCTCTCTCTCACTCTCTCACTCTCTCTGTCTCTCCCCCCCCCCTCCCCTCTTCCCCATCTCCTCCTCCTTACCCCCTCACCCCTCTCTTTCAGGAGACGAAGAGGGCAACACACAACTGACCTGTGCTCGCTCGCACAAATGCCCATTTATTCAGGCTACATGTATGTATGCAGCACGGCCAGCCAGGGCTCAGCAACCGCTCGACAACAGCAAACCGTCGAGGCTGGCCATCGCCGCGAGGCCGAGGCCATCGTCATGTCCTGACCCCGTTCAGCCGGTTGGAGCCTTCTGCCGCTCTTAAGCATGAGCCCGCGGACATGTCGACTCTTTACCCTTCAGTCGGTGTCGCCATGGATGTCGCCGCCATAGACGCTAACAGTGACATCGATGCCGATATTCGCCGCCTGTTGGACGAGCAAGCCGCCATCCAGTCCCAGCTTACCGTCTTGATGGCAGCCCAACAACGTTTCGACCTGAACATGGAGGTTCAAATGCTACGTCACAAGCTTCGCATTTTCAAGGCAATCGTCGAGCACCATGGTACATTCTCCTGTCTGTTGCGCCCAAGTTGGACTACTTGCTGACCACCTGCCTTCTCCCCTCTTCCCTCTCAGGCCTGGCACCCCAAGTTCCTGTTTTATCACAGATGGAAGAGGCCCGCGCACTCCAGTATCACTGTGAGTGCCTCGAAGCGGCTTGCCTAGAGAACCGTAGGGCTAATTGACTCGAAACCCCCGTGTTGCAGCAAACGTGAAAGGCTGATCAGTGTATCAGACGTGGATGCTCTCGAGTCCCTGAGGCGCTCCTCCACCGAAGCCCCGCACGGCTTCGCCGCATGGCTCGACAAACGCCTACAGCTCTGCGACCCCGTCAGGCGTCTCAGGCAAGCATCAACGGGCAAGTCTGGCCCCTTGCCGTCCGTCAAGTGCTGGCATCAGCATTGCATCTACTCCATTTACGGTTTTCCCTCCCAACTTGAGCGAGACAGCCATGCCAAGCTGCACTATGAGCCTCCCTACAGGATGGAGTCCATTGTCTCCCACGGAAACTCACCTCCAACCTCGCTCTCTAAGCATTCGTCCTTCGTCTTCGAGCCGCCGTGTCAAACAAGTACTCACAGCGCGCGGGAGCCCGTTCTGCATCTCCCCCCTCTCAACCTCCTGCCTCAGCCGCAGGACAGTGGCACTCTGCCCAGAACGAGCACGTCTACCGAAGGCAGTCGTGGTGCCCGAAGAAGCTCCGGAGCCTCTGAGATGGAATCCCTCTTGCCCCCATTGAAAAGGGCCAGGTTCGGCCAGCCACGGCTCGAATCTATCGGAGAACTGTTTTTGGCACGAGACCAAGGACCGTGTCTCCGTTGTCGAGCGGCACGGCGAGAGGTAATGCCGCGTTCTGGAATTGCGACTTTGAAGAATGGCTTTTCCTAATAAATGATAGTGCGACGAGAGCCAGCCTTGCTGGTACTGCACCGCCAATTCTCCCTCCGACCAAGACGATATCTGGGCCCATCTCGGGTGTTGCCGAGGATCCATGGCCTCCTTTGCCAACGTCTTTCTCCCAGGTAAGCTCCCCCCCCCCCTCTTCAACTCTCGATGTGGCGAAACGCGGTGACAGAGGGCTCATGCAAATCAGGGCCCTTCTCCTCGAGGCAAACTCGCACACCCACAGTATCATCCGCTGCTCAACGGCGCTTCGTGAACGAATACATACTGACCGGCTGCTCCCTGAGTGCCTGCACCCAAGACGTGGTCGATGCTAATTTGGACTTCCTCGATGGCTTCTGGTGGTCGGCGCATCTCGAAGCCGTCTACGCCGCCAACGATGGCACCTCTGGTTATGACCGTGATATGCCTGGCCACGCGCCACCCGTCTTGTTGGCTCTCGCCAGCAGTTGGCAGGCTCGAGAGGGATCACACCATCCATTGGAGCTGTTGAAGCTCAGCAGCGGCTTGTCGGCGTCTCGTGAGGAGGAGGAGACGACTTATCCGCCGCTGTACAACGCTAAGCTACTTCTGAGGGAGACTGTCTTGTACGGCGTGCTCCAGCCAGATCCATACGCCCGATTTCTTGGACCAACCCCATCACAGCAGCCGGCTCCCGAGGGTCTGGACGTGGACGATCATGGCAGAGTGGTTCAAGAATGTCTCGCACGGTTCCTGAAGTCCCTGGAGCCTTTCGTCTTGCAGAGCTTCACCATGGGCTCGGGGACGATACTGGCCAACTTTCTGGCCTTGTGCATCTTTAGCATCGTTCGAACTATCCTCCTGGAGATCAGTCCGCGGGCCTACTCTCCGGCCCAGCGACAGGCAACGCCCGCCCTCTTCTCGGGCGGGCAGGCGGCGCATGGCACCTACAAGGCGCTGGTCAGGCTCTATTCTTTATACTGCCCTTTACTGGAGGACATCTCGTACAAGACCTTGACCGATGAGGAAACGTCGCTCTACGTCGCCGTGAACCGTCTTCTGCAAAGGCAGTCCTGGGGCGAAGGGGGCATCAGCTCGAGCGCCGACTTTCTGGTCAAGCTTGGCGACGAGTGTGCCGGTGAGGGGACGGGGTTCATGGGCTTCCTCCAACAACGTCGGTCATGCCGGTTGACAACCTGTGAGCCCTCGTCTGCGCTGCTCTCACAGGGACCGCGGCGTTCCACGGCGCTCTCTTCAAGCCTGGGAAGTCTGCAGTCGTGGCGTCACGTCACGATGGACGACACGGAGGTAATTCCCAAAAAGGCCGGACCCCTAGCTGAGGCCGACCACGAACGGGCGAGGAGGCACACGGTGGGCGAGCCCTCAGCGTACGCTCCGCCAATGGAGCCATCGCTACAGTCCCCTGACCTAGGCACAAGGTTGAGGATGCCGTGCCCGAGGCCGCCCGTCAGGCGTGTCTTTTGCGAGAAGTGCACCGAGTATTCAGAAGGATTCCGCGGCGAGCATGAATTGAGGCGTCACACCGAGGCCAAGCACTCGGCTATGGCGCGACGCTGGGTCTGTTGCGAGCCGGATAACAAGGACGCCTCGATACAGCCTCTCGTGGCGCTCTCGACGTGCAAGGCTTGCATGGCGCAGAAGCAGTACGGCGCTTACTACAATGCGGCGGCGCACCTTCGCCGGGCGCATTTTCACCCTCAACGTGGCGGCAAGGCCAGCGGCGACTGGCCGCCCATGCCGGTACTCAAGGACTGGATGAGGGAAGTCCGACAACCGCTAGACGGGGGTAACAACTGCGACAGCGGCGGCGAGGACGACGACCTGTACCCTGCTGCCGAGTCGCCGCCCTCGTCGACGGGCCAGCCAGGTCCGGAATCGACGACGCGTCGCTCGGTCCTGGCCTCGCCACCAAGTGACCTTCGACCGCAACATCGCGAGACGGGCGCCCTGCCTGAGAATCGCAGCCAGTGTCCGCATCCGGACTGCGGCCGCGTCGTCAAAGACCTGGCCGCGCACATGCTGACACATCAGGAGGAGCGGCCGGAGAAGTGTCCAATCGCATCGTGCGAGTATCACACGAAGGGCTTCGCCCGTAAGTACGACAAGAACCGGCACGCGCTGACTCACTATCGCGGCACCATGGTCTGTCCCTTTTGCCCAGGCATGGGCTCGGTCTACGAGAAGACCTTTGGCCGGGCCGACGTCTTCAAGAGACACCTCGCAACGGCGCACAACGTCGAGCAGACGCCCCCCAACGGCCGCGGCGGCGCCAGGCTGCTGGGCCTCGTACACGACCAGGGCCACCACCTCCACCTGCACAGCCAGCCTACCGGCACGGCGGCCGCCAGGTGCTCTATTTGTAGCAGCTGCTTCGCAGGCGCGCAGGACTTTTACGAGCACCTCGACGAGTGTGTGCTGAGCGTTGTCGTGCCGGCCGCCTGCGTCCCGGCGCCGGCCGAACAGCAGGGGGCTCAGGTCAGGGAAAGGCCGGCCATCCCTGGCTGACGGCTCCCGTCTGGCTGGGACTTGTGGGGTTTTCGGCGTGGATGGCGCGCGGCGGTCGAGCCATGGCCGGAAAGTGGCCGTTGCGGATGGCGTCCTTCTGGCCGACGGCACGAGCGGCAATGCGTCTGCGTGATGCGTCGGCGTGATGCGGACAGGGATCAAAAATGTCTCCCTTTCCTTTTCTTTATTTGTTTTTCCCAAGAGAGAAATGAGGAAAAAAAAAAGGGGGCAATAAAGTCAAGGAGAAATCCGTTCTCTCTGTTTCTTCCACTTGCTTATTGCCAAAATGCTCGCGATATACATGTGCTTCTGGCTCGATGGACGCGAAAGCGGCATGAGACGAGATGACGGGCTGGAGAAAGGCGTGAGTGATACTCACGGTGATAGTGACAAAGTTGGGCCAAGTTGTTCGTTCCCAAAAGGGGGGGCTAAATCGGTCAACCTTTGGTCAAAGCCCCGAGTTTCTTTATTGTCTTTCTTGTCCTGTGTCCTGTCTGCTCCACCTATTCCCGATATCATGGAGACCATACAATGAAGGGGTATCAGTATCAATGTCCGTTCGTCTACGTCCTCTTTTCCTCTTCCTATTTCGGCTGGTTGTATGTACGAACTTGCTCGTGAGCGAGCACACTCTAATCAGACCGCTGACCCGCCCGTGCATGACTACCTACGCAATGAGTAACGAGTGAGAAGACCCGAGACAGCGAGAAGAGAAGGAGAAAAAAAAAGGGAAAAAGAAAGAATCCCAGGAACGTCAGGCTTCTTTGAGGGAGAAATCAAGCGCCCCCAGGGACGTGACGTGAAAAGGGGTGAGAAAAAGACGAGGGAAGGAAGGAAAAGAAGAGAAGAAGCAAGAAGGGGGGAGGGAAAAGGGGGGCATCCGATGTCATCGCGACGAAGCCTTCTCGCTCATGGTTCTGGGCCAGGCAGTGGAGCCCTTGAAGTAGTCGTGAATCTCCTGAGAAAACTCGCCGTCCTCGGGCATGCCGTGGCCGTCCTGGTCCTCACTATCCCTGGGGCCGCGAGCCTTCTGCACCATCTCCCACTCGGCGCGCATGTCCTGGATCTTGGCCCTCCAGTCCAGTTCCGGGTCGTAGGTACGGCCGATGCCGCGCATCCGTTCCCACAGGCTGAGGTGGGCAGGGTTCACGGCCACGCCGTGATACTCGTCGGCCTTGCCTTGGCGGATGTAGTTCCAGCGGCGCTCCTGCTCCTTGAGATCCAGGCCGGTCGTGTCCGGGAGAAAGAGCCAGGTCAGCAGCATGCCGGCGAGCCCGAACCAGGGCACGACCCAAAACTTGGTGCGTGTGTCGATGTAGTTGTAGAGGACCGAGGCGAGTAGGGCGCCGGACTTGCCCAGGCAGGCGGAGAAGCCGTGGGCGGTGGCGCGGATGGGCGTGGGAAACACCTCGCCGGCGACGAGGAAGGTGACGGAGTTGGGACCGAACTGGTTGAAGAAGGAGGAGATGAAGTACATGGCCTGGAAGGCGTGGATGTGCTCAGGCTTGGTGTACTTGTCGTACTGGAAGGCCGGGATGACGAACATGAGGAAGCACATGAGGAAGCCGACCTGCTGCATCATCTTTCTGCCGTAGAGCTTGTTGTCGATGAGGAGCGAGGCGAGGTAGTAGCCGGCCAGGGAGACGGTGATGTTGACCAAGTTCCAGGACCAGGTGGTCATGAGCGAGTCGGGGTTGTCGGAGATGACCTTGATGAACTGGCCCTGGAAGAGCTTGTTGCCGTAGAAGAAGACGTCGTTGCAGAACCAGGTGCCGGCGGTGGCGAGGAGTCGGCCGCCGAAGTGGTGGACGCAGTGGCGCAGAGCGTTGACGTCGTAGCCGGTCACGTTGGAGCGGCTCTTGGCGTCGGCGAGCTGCCTGGATGCGTGCGGCATCTTCCAGGTACGGTAGTAGGCGAGCCAGGCGGTGCCGACGGCGGGAAAGGCAAAGGACAGGCGGAAGGCGAACTGGGCCGAAGAGCTGCTGTAAGGCGGACTGCCGCTGCCCTTGTTGAAGATGAGCAGGAGAACCATGAGGAGAACCTGGTTGACAAACTGGCCCCATCCCTGCATGAGGAAGGCCGTGGTGACACGACGACCGCGGTGCAGGCGGTCCTGGCGCGTCGACAGTTTGCCGGCGGTGTCGGCACCCTCAAGAGAGGAGGTGGCGGTAATGGGATACTCGCCTCCAACGCCGAGACCTAGGAGTAATGGGTCAGAAACTGTCAGGCGTGCGGGGAGTACGGACGTAGATATCGTACTGTAGAAGAAAAGCGACCAAGCATAGCAAATGACCCAGCCCTCCAGTGTCAAGCCCCAGCTGGCGGTGAGCATCAGCAGGCCGATGAGCATGATGAGGGCATCCTGGATGAGACCCCAGCGGCGGCCGATCCAATCGCCAATTACCTGGATAGGGAAGCCGTCGTCAGTCCTGTTGAGATGGCGCAGGGATTCGCCCCCGGCGTCGTATGTATATAGCAAGGGGGGGGGAAAGGGGGTCGGAGTTTTAAGTTGAGGGATGGGAAAAGTTGCTTACACCGACGGCAGCCTGGCCGACCATGATGCCGATGATCTCAAGATAGGTTACGCTGGCAACCCAGTTCTGGCTGCAGACCTCGTGCTTTTCCCAGCATTGCGGCCAGACTTGCCTGAAGAGAGGCTCGAGGTTGCCGATGGAAAAAAGGACGTAGCCCTCGAGGCCGAGGCCGGCACCGGGGATGACGGCGTGACGGAAGTACCAGGACAAAGGCGACAAGGGGTCCTTTTTGATCATGGAACCAAGGGAATGCAGTTCTTGAGCGGCCTCACGACGGTCGACAGCCGATACAAAGGCGACGCGGTCGGCCCAGGGAAGATCGGCCCAGTAGACGCCGTCGGGGGTGTAGCAGTCATCGGGGCGGGTAACATGGCTGAAGATGTGGCGCTCATCGCGGGGACCGGAGTCATCGCTTTCGGAATCGGTCGGCAGAGGGCCGTTGGGGACGGGGACCTCGCCGGGAATAACGGGCGTGTGGCGATGAGAAGGATGTTGAGCTGCCGTCCCGGGCGAGGAAGCGTCTGTAAGCGCCATTGACGGGGGCCGAAGGCTGCATGCGCCGATTGGATCGGACAAGCGAGGCGAGTTGTACGGCAGCGCTTGTTACTAGTTACTAGGTAGCTAGTAGGTATTAAGCGCGCCCAGGAAGAAGGGAGGAAGAATTCTGTGGTGTGACGACGATGATGATGGCGATGGCGGTGGCGATGATGACGATGATGACGATGATATTGTTGACGATGATGGTGATGATGATGATGATTATGAATGATGGATGAAGACGGTGAATTAATCAGTGACAGGGACGATGCTGAGAGGAGGCGATGAGAGTTGATGATTCAGGTGCCTGCCCGGCAGGTGGTGTAAGAGAGGATGGGAAGTAGGTACTACCCAGGTAGGTAGTAAGTAAGCGAGGCGAGAGAGGATATGAGGTTGGGGACGAAGGAAGGAAGGAAGAAAGGAAGAAACAAAGTGCAAGTAGGAAGGTAGTAGGTAGTAAGGAGGTAGGTATTAGATAGAGTAGGTAGGTTCACTGTAGGACGGTAGGTAGGTAGTGTCAAGTGAAGATGAGGAAAGGACAGATGGGAATAGTATGTATGTACATATGTATTCGAGGGGAGAAGGCGCAGTGGAGAATGGGGAGGTTCCCTTTTCGAGTCTCCCCCCCCCCTCGAAAAGCAACAAGGAAAGGAAGCCTTGGAATAGCAACTCAGTCGCAGAGAGCAGGCAATGCGGAGCAGAGCAGAAGAGAGCAGAGCAAAAGAAGAAGTGCGGGAGAAACAGAAGAGGGCCTCAGGGAAGGAGAAGAAGAAGAGAAAGGGGAAAGGAAAAAAAAAAAAAGAAAAAAAGACGCCGAGATAGATAAGAGACGACGATCGAAAAGCAACTCTGCAAGCTGCAAAGAAACGCGGAGCACAGCAAACAAGCAAGCAAGCAGCAGCGGGAACCCCACAAGTCGCCAAATTATTAGACGAGATAGGTATGTATGTATGTAAAAGAGAAGAAATTCAGCAGCCCGCACTTTTTATAACGGGCAGTGCATTATTATTTTCCTGTCATCTCAAGGAGGAGAAATATTGATAATGATAAGAAGAAGGGCGGAAACTTTCACCGGGAAGAAGAGAGAGAGCGAGAGAGAGAGAGAGAGAGAGGGTGAGGGTGAGGGTGAGGGAAGAGTGCTGTATTGTAGGTATGTATGTACTTGCACAACACAACACAACACAGCACAACACAGCAGCAGATTTACCTATAGCAGACTATACCGAAAGTATGTACATGCTATACTAAAACCTCGGATACTAACAGGAGACGAAAAAAGAAGAGGACGATTTGTTGCTCGCGTGCCAACTATGCCACCTACCTAACTAACAACCTACCTAGTACCTACTTACCTCAGACAGTTCCCATCCATCCTATGCTATGCACAAGCAGAAACAGAAAGCTAGGCCTTGGCTACCAGGAATTACCTGTACATACCTACCTACCTATGTACAGACCTAGTACCCATCTATTCCCAAAGTCAAGAACATAATACTGTAGAAATACAATGGAAATCCCGTCCCAAGCAGGATAATCAAAGAAGGGGATGGCGAGGGAAGTTCTTCACTGACGTCTAGTAAAAAAAAAAGAGGGAAGAACCAAAGAGAAACAAAAGAAAGAAGAAAGGAAAAGTCGGCGCATTTGCCGTCGATTCCATTAGAATAGACCGTACCCATCCATCCCATGCAGCTTAATTTAGGTAGGGTGCCTCGCTTGCTTGCTTGCTTGCTTGCCTGCCTGGGAACAATACTGGAACTTTGGACCAGTTAGAAGACGCCGTTCAAGACCGTGGTCCAACTGGTTGGCTAGCAGCCTTCCACCCACTTTTTTTTATTATTATAAGACGCCCTCCTAGAAACGACCTACATCTACGGAGTATGGATAGGTACGGATACTACCTTACTCCTGATTCTTTTCCCTCCCTCCCTCTTTCTAGGCTAGTAGGCACCTAGTACTCCGTATAGTATCTACGGATAGTAGTCAAGGACTGATTAAAATAAAGAGACAAAACCGTCACCTGCTGGGTAGTAGGTAGGTGCCTACTAGGTATAAGTGCGAAACCGAGGTCTCTATCATCACCAGCCCCCTATAACCGTTCTAAGACTAAGTACGGACACAGTCTACACATGTGTACATATGTACTATAACCACGTCATGTACTAGGCAATAAAGTAAAGAAAACTGCACGACGCACAGCAGTTACCACTTACCAGAGATCTTTTTTTTTTCCATCTATTTCGTTAATCTCGACCGGCTATAACGGCACGTCGAATCTCACCACACCCTAATCTATCCGGCATCTAGGTTATCTATCAAGTCTTCAACTTAAGCTATATCAACGGCACATAACCGTTATATGTACATACATACATATGTACGGATAGGTATGTATGTTGCAGCACAGGAGTGTTGTTACGTGCACAACACATGGATGCACTGCCCTCGTTCTTATTGGCTCCTCCTTCTTCCGGCCTCCCCCCGTCTTCACTCCTTCCGAGGCCCGGACAGATCCGGAGCCGTCCCGTCCGGCCTCGCATAAGAATGCATACCCACTTCCGTACTACTTACTAGGCTCGCCGTCTTTCTCCTACAGAGAAACACACACACACCCTACTCACGTATGTACATAGGTATAGACGAGAAACGACTTGCATCCCGTCCGAGTGCATGCATACCTACATACATACATACATACATACACGCACGCGCGCCACACACGCAACACACGCAAATAACACGCGAGGCACGTGCTCCCAAAATCCCCGTCCCGTCTTTCTTCTCCTCCGCCATGTTCCAGTCTCCGGAGCCGTCGCCCCCATCATCAGCAGCCCTTTCGCCCTGCTTCCTTGTGTCCCCTTGTGTCCGTCCAAAACGCCTCGCTGTAGCTCACTCGTTTCGGACCAACAGACATAGTAAAAGAAAAATGATGACGAGTCGGTCGGAGCAACGTAGGGCGGCTGTCCTACCACATCATGAGAGCCATCGTATACATACATACATACCTACCAACATGTCGTGTCTCCCTCAACTTCCTGTGCCCCTTCCTTTTCTCTTCGCCTCTTCCTTCCCTTTTTCCTTTCGGCGATTTGGGCGCCGTCATTCCTCGATTCCTATTTGTCACCTGGTCGAGGTGTCGCTTCGTCGTCCACGCCCCGGTATGACAGTGTTGGCCGCGGCGTCGCATCCACGCTCCTAACCTGCTCGCCTCCTTGCTCCGCCGGCCCGTCGGCTCCTGAGTTGCCTCCTTCATGTCGTGTCGGTGCTGCGTCTTCACTTCCTGCTCCCAGTATTGGCGGCTTTATCTCTTGAGAGGGTGTCGTCACGACTTGTGTAACCGTCTCCGGCGTGCTCTCCGAGCATTGCGCGACGCTCTCGTGGCTGTCCGCCCGCATCATCTCGATGCCCAACTTCGAGCTTGGTAATGCCGATTTTCCCGTCATGGCTTTGCTGCCTCGACCCGACTGCTTGTCTTTCGCCGCCTCCGTCTCCTCGTCTTCGTCGTCCGCCGTTTCCGTCCCCTCCACCACCTCACATTTGCCCGTTTTCCTTGGCGGATGCGCCCGCAGCAGGTGATGTTCCATCTGGCAAGGCGCCGAGTGCTGCGACGTGAGGGATGGTACTACCCGGAGGGAACCCTCAACCCCCGCCGCTGCCTCCGTATCGGCAATGCCCAGCCCGCCGCCCTCCCCCCAATCGCCACTAGATGCCTTGTTGCGACTGGTCGTTGCAATGGCCGAGTCGTCTACTGCCACGGGCTCGGCATCTCCAAACACGCTCGATGTCATCGAGTCATCGCGGCTCGACCCCAGCCCCGGGACCTGCCGACCCCCCAAGGTCGACGCGCTCGGTTCCACGCTGTCGTCTGTCCGTGCCGCCGTCTTGCGCAGGCTGGCCAGCGCCGGGTGAGGCTGTGGGAGCGACGCTGCGCGCTGCGGCGATTCGGGCTGCCACTGGCAGAGGCTCCGAAGCACCTCGATGAGCTTCGACGAGCTGATGGGCTTCTCGATGAGCGAGTCAAAGTAGTGAGGGGCTTGTAGCTCCTTCAGGTAGGCTGTGAGGGCCACTATCGGCGTGTGCGAGTTTGAGTTCTTCGTCTCCCGTATCATACGCGCCACGTCGGCCCCGCTGATCTGTGGCAATTTGAACTCGAGGAAGATGACGTCGAACTGTATTTCACTCATCGAGTATCGCACCGCTTGCGATCCGTTAGCCACGGCGATGGTGCGGCAGTGAAGCTTCTCCAGCAGCTTTTCCATCACCATCCTCGCCACCGGGTGGTCCTCGCAGATGAGGACATCGAGCGGCCGGAACGTCGGTCCGCTGTCGAAGTTTACCTGGGAAAGCCGTCGCGAGCTTTGCCTGCGACGCTGGACCCGCAGCAACGCGTTGTGCTTGTCACCTTCGTTGTCGGATGACGATGGAGACATGTCAAATACTTGGCTCCTGCGGTTTCGGTGATACGATAGAATCTCCGACGTCACAGGACTCGCCTCCTGAGAACCCAGCGTCAGGGACCTTGAGCGGCTGGTAGACGAGGCGCTACCTTGGCGCGGCGTCGCCATCAGCTTCTGCGGCGAGAGCGCCAGCGGCGCCGGCGTCGAGCCTCGACCCTTGACCGGCGATGCCGCCGCCGACGTAGCCGCTTTCTGCAGACTCGGCGGGACTTTGGGTATCTCGAACGCGGTCGGGGGCTGCAAGGAGGCGGAATGGTGCGACAGGCTGGACGAGTTGCTCGATGCCTTTCTTCGCCCCTCGGCCCCCTGTCCAGCGATGAAGGAGACAAGGAGCGGCGACGACGGCTGCGAAGCCCGGCTCGGCGACGAGTTCGAGTGGCTGAAGCCCGACGGCGACTGCGGCCGGTGGCCGGCTTTGGCTCCGGATATGGTCCTGTGCAGGTGGCTCGACAAGACCGGGCTGGCGTCGAGCGACGGCGCCGGAGACGCCGTCACATTGGTGGCCGCCACCGCGCTGGGACTGCCGGAAGCCTGTTTGCTTTGTGCGGCTAGGGCGTCGGCTCGTAGTTTCTGTATGACATCCTTATTGGCCTTTTCCAGCACCGGTAGGTTCTTGAAGGTAAAGGACCCAAAGTCATCGGTGGCCACGGGCTCGCTGAGCCGACGTGTTTTGAGGTCCCGCACATGAGGAGGAATGTGAAGCGGTATCAGCTTGCGGTTCATCGAGTTGACCTGTGACCGTACCCGCGAGAGCGCGTCGTGCGGCCTGTCTGGGTAGTCGGAGCCGGCCGTCGACGAGTGCGGGGACATCTGGTCCTCCATTTCCTCGGCGAAAGACTGAAGGACTGCACCTCTTGCGTCGAAGTATTCCGTATCCTCCGGGTTCTCCGGATGCGGCACGAACTGGGCTTCGTCCTCGAAGAGTGTATCCCAGTTGATGCCGTGGAACCAGGGATGGCTCCGGATCTCCTCGCCACCCGAGGCAAACTTCTCATCCTTGTTGGCGCCCAGTCTCTGTTTCGGATCCACGCAGAGGAGCTTATTGATGAGATCCTTGGCTTCCTCCGAGACGGGCTCGCACATGCCGTCTTCGGGCCACTGAATCTTGCGCGCCAGTATGTTCTCAAACACCTGCTCCGCCTCGCCCGCGTGAAAAGGGGGGGTGCCGTAGAGGAACTCGAACATGATGCAGCCCACGGACCACCAGTCACTCGTCTCGTCCTGCACGTCGCCCTTGATGGTCTCCGGGGCCAAATAGTCGGGCGTCCCGACGAAACGGCGGTTCGTGTCCTGGGGATCGAAAAGCGCCATGCGAGGGGGCATCATGTTGGACTGAGGTAGTGAGTTCCGCGCGTGGCCATCTGCGCTGGCTCTGGCAGGCAAGTCTGGCGATCCGTAAGGAACGGCCTCGTCCTCGGACACCAGCTTGGCGCTCGACGGCTGAGACAGATGATCCGGATCGTTGAGGGTGAAGGAGGAGAGCATATGTGTCATGGCCTCGCTTCCCCCGCTGTCGCTTCGGTGGCTGCTGGAAATCCGCCGTGGCTCGTGAGATAGAGGAGCCAGGCTGAAGAAGGACGGCTGCGCGGCGCTGCTCGCGTCCGGCGTCGTCTGCGGCGTCGTGCTGGGCGATTGCGCATGGCCGTGCAGATCGAGCGACGTGGACCGAGACGAAGCCATCGATGTTGAGCGAGCAAAGGGACCTTGCTTCAGCAGATCGGGCGTCGAGTCCGCCGCCTCGCTGTTCAGCGCCCGCTTCTGTCGGCCCACCAAGCCCATCCGCGACAGGCCAAAGTCGGTCAGCTTGAGGTGACCCTTCTGGTCAATCAGCAGGTTGTCGGGCTTGAGATCGCGGTGGATGACGTTTCTTCCGTGGATGTCTTCGACGCCCAGTACCACTTCGCCGAGATATTTCTTGACCCAGTCCTCGGGGAGGCCTCCCAGAACTTTGATGAGCGAGGCGCAGTCGCCTCCGTTGAGATACTCCATGACGAGGTAGAGGTATTCCTTGCTTGAAAATGTCCAGTAGAGCTTGGCGACGAATTCGCTTTGCCCCTGCCACATCATAATGGCGCGCTCCGCCTTGACGTTGCCTACCTGATTTTTGGCCACCATGTCGGCCTTCTTCAGGACTTTGATGGCGAAGTACTCGCCGGTGGATTTTTTCTTGGATAGGTAGACGCTTCCAAAGGCGCCCTTGCTGATGGGCTTGATAATCTCAAAGTCCTTGATAGATGGCGGTGCAGGCCGGGGCTGCGGTGGCGCCTGGCTGGCGTTGAGGCGCGGAGAGGACGGCGCCCTCATGACGAGATCCGAGATGGCAGCCGAAGATTGTCTCCGGTGATGACGGGACGGGTGAGACACGGGCGAGCTGAACTCGCTGCAAGGAAACATGGGCGACGCTTCGGGCGACGCCGCGCCCTCCTGAGAGACGGGCAATACTCTGGGTTTGATCCGCAAGGGAGACGACGGCTGCACTGCGCGCGAGGGTGATTCTTGGCGCCGCGGCGACGACGTCCCCGGCATCACCAAGCTTCTGCGGTGATGATGTCTGGCGCTGGCGGCGCGCCTGAGGTCTCCAAACTCCGATATAGGCGATTCTGTCCTCAGCACGTTCCGCGAGGCGCCAGACGACGATCGCATACTACCCTCGGGGTCTGCGGGGTCCGTCTCGAAGACAAGTGAAGATGACCTCCGCGCGTCTCGAGGCTGAAGCTGAGACGACAGCCCTCCCTCGGCGTGGGAGCGCGGTGTCGAGCACTCTTTGGGACTGCTGGAGCGCGTCGATGCGACGAATGAAGCCGGCTGCGACCGGGATCGGCTGGATGCGGTCGATAGATCCATCTGGCGCAGGGCTGCGGCCAGGACGGATGGGCTATCAAGCGACTGTCTGGCAAAGCCTTGATCAGACCGGCCGCGCGGCTCCTCGTCCCGTGGTGCCTCCCCAGTCAAACTCGCCAGGGCGCCGGGTCCGGAACAGTTCTCCGGGATATCCCCTATGCCGGCGTCCTCTTCGTCTTCGGTCGAGTCGCTCAGTCGCCCGGCCGCGAGACGAGCGGCTTTCCTCAACGCTCTCGCGATGCAATCCTGCACCAGAACAGCAAGCTCGATGCGAATCCGCTCCGCATACTCAATGATCCTCCGATGGCGAAAGACGGCTTCGACCTTGGCCCGCGCTACCTTTTCTGTGTCGGCACATAGGAGGGCAAGACCCTGCTCTTGTTCCAGGGTATTCGTGCTGGGCGACTGCCACTGAAGAACTTGGGATATCCTCGACTCTGACTGAGGCGATTGGGCGCGAAAGTCGCCGTCATCCTGCTGCGAAGAACTCTCCTTGATTGCGGGACTACTAATTTCAATGGCCGTATCACAGAGATCCATCAGCAGCTCGACAATGCGGGCCAACGGTCTGCGAACAGCAAAGGAGCGAGCCCTTGCGTGGCCGAATCCACCGGCTCGATCGCGTGAAGGTGCCGCAGAGGTGGCGGGCGAAGTCTGCGACGAAGGAGACGGACCGATGGGCATGCCCTTGTATTCAGCCACGGGGCCCGCCGACTGCTCTCCGGTCATGGAACGGCTCTTACGTGCCTCTAAGACGTCGAGAACTCGGACAATGGCGTGGCGATGCTCGGTTAAACTCTCCTGGGCCATTTGCACGTCCATCTCAGCGCGGTGTTCCTGAAGGCAAAGTTCGGTGTGCTTCTCAAACCACCAGGGATGGATTTGGCGCTCGCAGATGCGGCAAAGCACCGAAGGAGGCGGCTCTCGCTCTTGGTTATCTTCGCCCCCGGACTCGGCCAACTGGGTCAGATAACTGGCCAGGACCTCGGCGCCTGATCCAAGGGAGTCGACAATGACGTCTGGCAGGTCAATCTTGATCTCGTGTGGGCCAGACCAGGGCCGAATCATCCACATAGTCTACAGAATGGACGACCATTAGCGCCTTGCTAACATAATGCCTGCCTGATGTCGATAGCGAAAGAAGAGGGGATTGGACCAACATGGCTCTCCCCGCCAGAAACGGTGTCATAAACGACGATGCCCTGAGCCTCTAGATCTGCTGTTTGAGGCTCGGCGTCGGAGAAGGGTACCTGGATATGATCGACGACAGGCATCGCTCGTAGTTTGGAGAGGGGGCCAAGTTGAATGGAAAAGGTGACTCGATAGCTCCTGGAATCATCTCGCTTCATGGATTCGACGACATCCGAGAATACGGACTTGTTTTTGCTGACGATCAAGTCGGATATGGGGGTACCGTTGACGGCGTCGGCAGGGCTGCCGACGACATCGGTCCAGGACGGGCTGACCCATCTGATGGTGCCGTCCAAGTTGAGATCGACGATGACGTTGAGTGTCTGTTCCGCAGCCTCGCGAAGCTCGTCTCGCTCGTCGCGGATATCCTGACTCAGTGACCTCTCCATGGGGCCTGCCTTCTGAGCCCTGAGCGAGACGACGGCCGGAGGCGCCAGAAGAGGAGGATTTTCAGCCATTGTGGCTTTCGAGGCCGAGGCCGAGGCGTATAGAGGAGGTGAAGCGGGCAAAACTGGCTGGCGGCTGGCACTCGACCGAGTGGTATGCAGGGGACTCTCCGGCAGCGAAGCTAGCCAGAACTACAAGGTTGTGGGAGTCGAATACATGGCTGATGCCCACCGGCGCACCGTCACTTCTGTAGGCGTGGAGAGGCGAGGCGGGCGACGAGGAGGATGCGGGTTCGGCGGTGGTAGGTCTTGGAGAGGGGGGGGGGGGGGGGGAAGGAGCGTCGGAAGACGGCTGCTGCTCACAACGACGAAACGGACGTGACGAAGTAACGAGCGGCGCGAGGGATAAGCAGTCAAAAAGAATTTGGTGAACAGGTCGCCCCGTCACGAAGGTTGGTGCCCGGTGGACGGCGGTGGTCAACCAGCTGTTGGCAGCGCAGAGGAGAGGAGGAGAGGCCCTTTCTTCGTATTCGGACGTAGGACGTAGCAGGTTGCAAGGCCGCATTTCCTCTACCACGGGATAAGCGGGGAAATGCCGAAGGGCAGCCAATCACGGGGCGTTATTTCACTAGCACGCCGCTTCTGCGATGCACCAGCCCATCACGGGGTCCAACCAGAAGCCACGTCTTTTTCAGGGTGCTACCCTTCTTCTTGCTTTCTCATCCAAATGGGAGTCAATCCACGATGAGGGAGTCTTGCTTTCTCTGTGTCTTCCTCGGTGCTGAACAAACGAACGAACGTGGGTGGGTATCAGTACCCGTACGGATACATGCTATCTCATACCTTTACCGTATGTACGGATACATACGGACGATATATCCCGCAGGTACGGATAGAGGTAGGTACCCACCAGCCTCCCGTCTTGAGTAAAGGTGCTATCATGTGCCCGGTCAGCACTCAGCAGCGTGTTTGCCCCAGGACAAGATTGTTGTGCTAATAATTTGACCCTCGTGTTGCTTTTCCCCTTCTTCCACTTGTCTCTTACTTCCTTCTTTTCGTCTCCTCTCAGTCTCACCCAAGCGTCGACTCCGCGTCTCCCCCATCCCTTGCTTACTATCCGTAGTACCTACTACAGTTACAGGCTACCTGGTACGGATAGGCTGGTACGACAGTCGCTCTGCCAGTGGGGACACTGTGCATACATGTCTCTTCTCATACGGCCTTTTACGTAAGACTCGTTTTTAACGTGACCTCCCTTCAAAGAATCGTTTCACTATTGTACGGATATCCGTAGAAGCAGCAAAAACATGTCAGGGAGAGAGATAGTCCCTATTCTCTCCGCAATGTGACAGTGTATCTGCGCCTTCGTCCCTCAAGAGTCGATGACCGGACCTCATGTCTAGGTAGGTACATACCTAGTGAATCTAGTTACCTAGGTATCTAGTTACCTGCCTACAAGGAGCGCTCAATGGCCCTTCTACCGGCTCTTCAGGAGCTCACTAAATAAGCCCCGGGTCGTCGTTCATCAGCGACCCAAAGATGGCCGAGGCTATGTGTGGCGGTCCTATAGAGTATATGTATGTAAATATGCGTACCTACACACAGTCGTACGGACTGCTACACAGCCAATTCTTTGCCCCCTTCACCTCTATGTTCTCTTCTCGGTTTGCCTCGGAAAGGACAAAAACAATGGCATGCATATACTGCAATTTTCGTGCTCACAGCCTACGAAGAGGCATCAAGGCACGTCCGTACACTACACGGATACCACATCCATCGATGGGCAGGACACCTAGAGGCCGCATTGAAATGGCACCAGTTAGACGCCATCCCTCCCAATGGTGTCATCATCATCCCATCATCTGCCGCATACTTACCTGCCCTATTACCATGCAAGAGACAGGTGACTGACAGGCGCGGCGCGCAGCTTTTCAGTTCGAACCAGAAAGTTTGGTTGCATACATATTGCATACATGCACACAATCATCCAGCGAGTCTAGACCCGTATTTGCATTCCCGGGGAAAAGGTCGTAAGCATCCGGCATAGTAGGTATGTACTTGCTCCAACGTCAAAATCATGCACAAGACCCTACGCCATCACACGTCTACCCGTAGGTCTATACATACTTCGTCGTCGTCCCCTCCTAGGGACAGTAAGTCGCTTCCTACGTCTCTGTGTGCGAGTCCCTGTCGGCCTGAGCCAGCCACTTCTTTCTCCTCGCCTCTAGCCACTCTCCCTTCTCGACCCATCGCTCCTCTAACCAGCGCGCCAGCCCCTCATCCGTATACGGGAGAGATTCGACCGGGAACCGACGCGCGTGAACGTGAAACTTGAACCCTTGGCGGTGGCTCAGCTTCGGCACGCTCAGCGTTTCCCACATCGTGGGTGCCACCTGGAACGTATTGTTATGCTGGTAGGCGATGCTCAAGTCGTAGACGGCCTTCACATGTGGCGCTTTTCGCAGGTGCTGCACCGTGGCTATAAATCCCTTGGTGCGCGGATACAGAAGATGCATCGGCTGCGGCTTGTCCATCTTTTTGCACCAAGCGCGGGACTCGTCATACTTACTCTTGCTGAACCTAGTCGCCTCGCTGAAGCTGACGAGCCCTGTACCATCGTCTGAGACCTTCTCGTCCCTCGAATGGCCTCGGAGACACTCACATGTGGGAAAGCCGCAATTGACGATGCCAGAGAAGACATGATCGAGCTCCTTCTCGTCTTTAAGCCAGTTTCGGCTCACCATGGGCATGCCTATGGCCCAGAGGCCCCATCCGAGAAAAGGTACCATGCGCAACTGCCGCTTGACAAAATACCGGCAACGCCCGAGCATCGCGGCTCGCCGGGCAAGGGCCTGGATCATGTAGAAGTCGGCCCAGGCGACATGGTTGACAATAACGATGGCCGACTCGCCACGTGGTAAAGCGTCGCCTGAGCAGACGATTTCTGCGCCATTGATGCGCTCGAAAATGGCCTGAATCCATCCCCATACAGTCTCGGCAATGCGCGACGAGACGTTGTAAACCAGCCGCGGCGCAAGCGGACGCAGAGGCAGGAGGAGCGACAGGAAGATGTCGGCCAGCAAAAGGTGCAGCAACCATGGCGAGGTGACGACGACGCCGCGTAGGTGGGTGACGAGTGTCATGACTTGTCGCGAAACGGGACTCGGCGGTTAGCACCGACGAATGCTGCGACTCGTTGGGACAGGGAAGGCCTGGTTAGAGCTTATTAGCACTAACTCTGGATATCGTGGAGTTGCATGATGACGACATTTTGTCTTGAATTCTCTCTTGTCTTCCGGGCCATCCTCCCCAAAGGAGACAGATAGCTTGGTCGTCCGTGGCCATGACTCAGCCGACAGAACACCGGGCCGTTTTGGCGGCAGATGCCTGAGTGCGGATACTGCCACATCCGTACGGTTGAGGTAAGATACCGAGGTGATCTACTAGACGGTGCTAATTGTCAATCATCGTCCTACCTGACTTACCTACTTCCGTACGGATACTGCTATCCGTATCCGTACGCAAGTTAGCATTGAGCCTTGTTGAGGTGCCCTCGGTCTCCGGTCAGTGCCGGGCCTTATTATTAGGTATTATTATTAGAGTACGGATACTGGGTGATGCAACCCCCTCCACCCCCCAGGACAGGACAGGCCGGCAGACCAGACAACCGAGTGCCGCGACCCAGATGACTAAGGGTGTGTAGCCTGAGGCATCCAGATTGCCTGCTCTTGGCAGGTGTCATGACACTGACAGTCTCTCAAAGGGCAAGTACCCACCCAATGTCATTTTTACGTCTCAATCCCCACGATTCATCCGGTCTCCCGCTCTCGGCACTTCTCACTTTATTTCTTCTTCTCATCCACCGCGCTGTTTGGCTGATCTCTACGACTCCTACCCGTGTTTCGGTTAATCGCGGCTGAGAGGGTGAATTATGTACTGAGCATCGCTCACAGCAGCCAGCCTTACAATTTTCGCCGCCGTCTTGTCCCAAATTCCGCTATCGCCATCGGCTGTTTCTTGATCTCTGGCTCCTGTCACATTGATATGTTGGCGGAAGCGTCGCTTACCGTGCAAATCTTCTCTTGAGCAACTGCCTGGACGCAGTGCGGCTCGCCATGGCGTCTTCGCTATCGCCGGATCATCACCAGTCTCAAAGCTCACCGGAGGCCGCGTCAGCCTTCGGCGGACCGGAGAGGAGCACGCCGGCGCCGCTGAACCTCAACTTCCTTAAATCACTTGCGGATAAGCGGGCCACCCGCGGTAGGCGTGGTCTGCCCTCTCCGTGCTGGATCCCGGTCGACTAACCACGTTTTCGCTCATCTATCTAGACAATAACCCACCCAAGAGACGCGGTCCCAAGCCGGACAGCAAACCAGCTCTGACCAGGAGGCAAGAACTCAATCGACAAGCCCAGCGGTACGATGCGTGCCTCGAAATTTTCATATGGCGTTTGTTGACTGATCAACTTCCTACCGTGCAGAACACATCGTGAGCGGAAAGAGCTTTACATAAAAGCACTCGAGGACGAGGTCCTCAGGCTCAAGGAATTATACGGCAACGTCTCCCTGGAAAAGGAGAAGCTGGTCGAGGCGAATAGACAGCTTCGAGACGCGTTGGCACAACACGGCATCCAGTTCATACCCAGTGCAGGGCAAGAGAACCTGTCAAGCAACCTGAGCATGGGCAACGCCTCAGGCACGAGTCCCGGCGCCAGCTTTGCCGCAGGTTCCCTCACGTCGTTCTCGCCTTCGCAGTCGTCCCCTGGCTTTACGAGCAATATGCATCCAATGACGGCCGATCAATTGCGCGCCACCACACAGCCAACGAAAGGCAGTGGTGTTGATTGCGAACAAGCCGGCATTGATTTTGTCTTAGCGTACGGTAGCTCCGCATCCTCAAGAGCCTACCTCTCACCTCCTCCGCAGTGAGGCAGGGTATCTAATAGCAAGAAGAGGAGGGGGCGAAAAGGACGTGGAGAAGGCGGGGACAGAGGAGGAGGGGGAGGGGGCAAACTTGGATCAAACGACAGAGATCGGGTTTGCTGACGATGGCGGCCTAACCGAGAGACCATTTAGACTCGAGAAACCCTGCATGCAGCACTTGCCGATCCTGCTAGAGCGTGCTGCCGGCTCCGACAGCAAAGCGTGCGGCCATGCGCTGATGATGTCTTGTCCGCCGACACCATCGACGAACGAATCAGCCTATACGCCCAAGGTGAAGAAGGAGTCGCAAAGCAACCCGGGTCAAGAGTTCATGGGTCTCAACAAGGCAGACCTGGCAACGCTTCTTGACCTCAGCAAGAAGCTGGACCTGGATGGCGAAATCACTCCTGTGGTGGCTTGGGGCATGATCCTCAGCCACCCCAGGTTCACCGAACTGCGGTCCGACGACATCAGGAGGCTCGCAGATGAATTAAGCCAGAAAGTGAGATGCTATGGGTGAGTTTCGTGCCGTGGGGGAACCTTGGTGTTTCATCGATCCCTTGGACGTCTCGCACTGACTACATTGTGATAGGTTTGGAGCTGTGTTGGAGGAGTTTGAGCTACGCGACGCTTTCGAGAGCATACTGCCCTGCGATCCAGAAACCATGGTGTACTAGCATTTTGGTCCTTGATGTTACCTGAACATTTGTCGCGGCGCGTCGATTGCGCTTCACATTTTGACACTCGGAGATGAAAGTTCCTAGGAGCCTCATCCTAAGAATGCTTCATAGGACATATTCTCATAATAAATGTACATACATGGTACCTTACACCTTCATGCAATCACTATAATGAGAATGTCTGTCCGTCAGGCAAAGGACTCAAAAGTCTTGAGCAATGATGAGGTGAGAGGTCTCCCGTCTCACTGAGTAGGTATTTGTTACATAAGCCAACTGCAAGAGGCCTTCGGCAGGCCCCACACAGTTCACACACGGGGTCCACACCCCACCAGAATTTCGGCCCTGTTCTCACACCTGAAATAATATCGTGCGAATCCTTCGTCGTGAGGCTTCAATTTCTACGGCAAGCAATAAGCTTCCCACCATGGCCGACACCCTGGACTACATCAAGATCTGCGAGAGCTGCCCGCCAGGTGATGGCTGGGGCCCGCCAGTCACAACTGACACGACCCTTAACGGCGTACCCTATGCGCCCTTCTCCAAAGGCGACAAGCTGGGCCGCATGGCCGACTGGACCTCTGAGGGCAAAGACCGTGAGCGCGGCGGGCGGATGCAGTACAACCGAAACTACAGAGGTGAGCTAGCGATCCAAGTTTCGACAGCGAGCCCCGTTGGTTGACGTTATCCCCCAAGACCAGCAGGTGTATGGAGCAAGCCATGCTGTTACCTTCAACGCGCCGCCGGCCGAGGACGAGTCGACGTTTTCTCTCGTGAGCAACACGAGGGATTCGACCAAATCGAGATACGGTCGTGGCGCCATCTTCACCCGTGGCCGCGGCCAGCGAGGTGGTAGAGGCGATTCCCGTTCCGGGCGCTCGCAGCCTCAGCGATCAGGCGGCGGTGGCGGAGGAGGAGGAGGAGGAGGAGGCGGCGGAGGTAGCGGAGGCCGGCAGGGCTACGACCGCGGCGGCCGCTCCAACGCGGGTCCTCGCGGCCGTCGGTTCGGCTGGAAAGACTACGATAAGCCAGCGCGCAATCGTGACGCTAGTATCAACATCAAGGCCGACTGGCAATTGCTGGAGGAGATTGACTTCAACCGGCTGGCTAAGCTGAACCTCGACGCCGATGACGGTGAAGACCTCGACGACTATGGCTTCCTCTACTACTACAACCGGTCGCATGACAAGCAGCCCGTCAAGGGTGCGGAGAAGAAGCTCATGGCCATCGACCGTGCCACTTACAACGTCACGACGTCTTCCGACCCCGTCATCCAGGAGCTCGCCGACCGTGACGAGGCTACCATTTTTGCCACCGACAGCATTCTGTCCATGATCATGTGCTCGCCCCGCTCCGTCTACCCTTGGGATCTCGTCATCGTGCGGCAGGGCAACAAACTGTTCTTTGACAAGCGCGACAATGCGACGCTCGATATGGTGACGGTCAACGAGAACGCGGCCGACGCTCCGCTCGACGCGGCCGACGGCAGCAAGGACGTCGTCAACCAGCCTGCCGCCCTCGCCGAGGAGGCGACGTACATCAACCACAACTTCGCCAACCAGGTCGTCACCGAGAGCGAGACGGCGAAGATGGAGATGACGCACGGCAACCCCTTCTACAACGCGTCCGAAGATACGGACCCGCCGGCCAGTAAAGCCTACAAGTACCGCAAATTCGACCTCTCCACCAACGAGGAGGACCCCGTCTACCTCATCGTCCGCACCGAGGTCGACGCAGTGCAAAAGAACGCCATCAGCGGCGAGGACCAGTTCATCACCATCAAGGCCCTGAATGAGTTTGACAGCAAGGCCCAGGGCAGCGGCGGTGCCCTGGATTGGCGGAGCAAGCTGGTCGCCCAGCGTGGCGCCGTTGTCGCCACCGAGATGAAGAACAACAGCTGCAAGCTGGCCCGGTGGACAACCCAGAGTATCCTGTCCAAGTCGGACGTCATGAAGCTAGGGTAGGCTCCTCTCTCTCTCTCTCTCTCTCTCTCTCTTATCCTCTGTGACCTTGCTGACACGTGGCCCCCAGCTTCGTCTCTCGCGTCAATCCGAGGTCCAACGACAAGCACGTCATCCTAGGCGTCGTCGGCTGGAAACCCCGCGACTTCGCCAACCAGATGAACCTCTCGCTCTCCAACGGCTGGGGCATCGTCCGCACGATTGCTGACATGTGCCTCAAGCGTGACGAGGGTAAGTTTGTCCTCGTCAAGGATCCTAACAAGTCGATACTGCGCCTCTACGAGGTTCCCGCCGGAAGCTTCGATGAGGATGACGACAACGATGATGATGGTGGCCACGATGACGGCCAAGGCGATGGTGCTGAGGAGTAAGAAGAAGATGAAGATGACGAATAGGGTCACCCCAAAATCGCATCCCGTGGTATCTATCTACTCATAGCGTTTGGGCCCGTGGTGAAATGGCGATGAGGGCAAATATAAAGAGTATGAGGCGTGTGAAGAGCAAACAACAGCTTCGTGAGGAAATTACAATATGCAGTATATAAAAAGAACGACCACCAGGTCATCATGCATTGTTTGCCTCGCGTGTAAAGACGGCTTACGAACGCCTGGGTGCCTACGTAGGTAGTAGATGGTGAACATATATACATACACACAAGGTCGGTAGGTAGGTAAGGATGAACAGACGTCAAGGACAGAGCCTCTTCCTTGGCAACGGTCTGCGACCACCTCTGCCGAGTTCCTCCCCCCCCCCCTAAAAGCCATCTCCGCGTCACGCAAGCGGCTAGATCACAGCGATGTAACCAACCCCCTTTTTGCCTGCTTCGTCCGGGTCCAGCCCAGCCGAGCCCATCTCCCAGTCCCAGTCCCAGTCCCAGTCCCCAAAGAGCAGACCTAGCTTGTGTGCCCTTTGTATCTCGGCTTCATAGCCTGGCAATTTCATTTGCGTCATAGCCCGTCATAAAAAAACATGTCATGCTTCGCAAAGGTAAGTTTTTTTTTTTTTTCCGCTCAAGCCACTACGGAAAAGGTAGGGGCAGTGGTAAAATACCCAGTTTGGCTGGGCTCGGCGGCCTGATGTCCCCGTTGCAGATACCCCTGCTGCTGCTGCTGCTGCTGCTGCACGGCAGACGTGACGGGAGGCGAGACGCGATTTCTTACCCCATGGGCGAACGACGCGGACCCGGCATGGTTCACCGTCGGCTCGTAGCCTGATATCGGTTCGACCCGTTCGTGATGCTGATGGCGCCAGGGAGGGACATGCGTCCGGGAGACGGTGTGTGACTGCCAGACTGGGCCCGGGGTAGCGGATGACACCGAGAATGTCATGTTCGCAAGGCCGTGCCCGCCAGCGACGAGCGGATGATGAGGAAATGTGCCGGAGGAGGACTCGAGCTGCTGCTGCTGCTGATTCCACGGCGCGCTCTCATCCGTTTGGTTCCCGTATCCGTCGTGAGTCGCAGCCTCGTGCCGAACGTCAGACGTGCGATGAAGGTTTCCGTATGCCATGACTGCCGGAGGAGGAAGCACAAGGCCGTCACCCTCGAGAATGGTCCCGAGTCCGAGTGCCGGCTGGAGCGTCCTTAGAGGAGGAAGATGATAGCTGTGAGGCTGCAGCGTATCGGTCACGGATCGGACTGGCGGTAGATGCAAGCCGTCTTTGGCAGGGAATTGCTGTCCATGCATCCCTGCCAGAATGGCGGCGATCTCTTCGCGCTCGGCCGCCGAGGTATCCAGCATGTCCTGACGACCGCCGGCCTCGTCTGAACGGACGGCAGTGACGGGCGAATCTGAGTGCGTCTCGTGGCCAGCCACGACGCTGAGGGCGACGGACGTCTTGCGTGATGGGGGAGGCCTGAGCCGTGCCTTGGAAGGGACGCGGTCCCGTTCCTGTAGCTGGCGTCGGCCAGGGGCCGTAATCACGGCCTTTCTCTTCCTCACTCTGTTCTTCTGAGGAGGTCTCGTCTTTCGAACTGCGGAGGAGGTCGGACGCGTTTTTCTCCAGTCGACGGCGTCCGGATCCAGGGCATGACGCGGATCGTCTCCCAGGCGATCGTCGTGAGCACAGGTCAAGCAGACGGAGAGCTTGCACTGCGAGCACTTCTGGATCACGCCGCGGCTCTGTTTCTGGCACAGGTCGCACTTGGCCGTGGCAACGTTGGATGCTTCCCAGCCTGTGTGTTGGTTCATCGGTACGGGCAGTACGCGAGGAGAGGAGACGACGGTTCTTTCGGTCCGGATAGCACCATCTGGATGCTCGAGACTTGCAGGTTGGGGAGCGGGTTCATGTCCGTTGGATGGGGCACCATCGTCGACGACGAGGCCTAGGCCGTCTCTTCCATCGAGAGGCTCCATGACGAGACGAGTGTTGATGAAAGGCATATGAACGAAGGAGAGGAGGCGGACGAAAGGAGTTTGTTGAACCAGGTGAAAGTGTGATATCAAGTTTGAAAGGGCAGACAAGAATGTGGATGAGAATAAAAAAACAAATGTTCACGAGGACAGTTGATGGGTTTATCTCATTTCATCATATTTCTTTTTCTTTTCTTTGCCCTCTCGTTTAAGTATGACTAGGATATGAGGGAAACAATCCATTGAGGATGGCACGTGGAGGTCCGAAAAAGGCGGACAATAGGCAGGCAACAATACAGAATGGCGGTCGTGTATGTTGATGTGATTCACGGACGATGGATAGGCGCCCGAGACCGGATGAAGTTTGCCTCGTCAGGGTCAGGGCCAAGCCATAACCGGCGGGGGGGTTTTTTTTTTTCTTGTCTGATAGACTCCCCAGGTTGTTTGTCGAGACACGACATTTTGAATGGATCTTGAAAGCTGCGGTTCTCATGGTCGTGAGGACGATACCGAATTAAGGGGATAGATATATATTGGGCTGATATGAGAGAGGGGGTGAGAGGAAAAGCGTGTCCACGACGGCAAGTGGTATCTATGTTATGTTCGTATTTTCTGCTGCGATATCTGACACTGACGAGACGGAAAAGGACGAAATGAGGAGGGGGGTTTTTGAACGAGACGGCTGAAGGATTGTTCGGTATCTGTCGTTGAGATGCAGTGGTCAAGTCGGTCGGTAGTCGAGGTAGGTTGGGATGTGAGGTATAGGGTAAGTTCTCCCACATTTTATCAGATCATGGTCGATCTGCCTAGGTATCTTCTCCTCCACCTGGTCAGGATCTGGTAGGTAATCACCCAAATCAGCAACTGCACATAACGCCCTAAAACAAGACCGGAGAATTGAATGATGACGAAACGCTCTGCTTTGTTTCTAGAGATTCCCACAGCCTCACAGAGGGAAACATGACCAAACATATCCGTATTAGGGGTCGAGATGGAAGACGATGGAACTATGCTGATTATCTACACTGATGTTGTATGTATATATGTAGAAACCTGTACATATAAGCCGAACCACCACTTTTACTACTCTAGGAAGTGAACGCCGTCTCAAGAACGGACAGCCAACTTCTCCTTATGGTGAGAAGCGATTCATACGGTCGAACTATACGGACGTGGACGTGATTACTATAAAAAAATAGGAGGAAGTAAGGCAACAACTCGGCCACCAACTTCTCCGTTGGTAGTTTTCAAGATTGCCGTTGAGAATTGCGCGCCACTATCCGTACGGATAGAGAGTATGATATGCAGTCACACACAAAACTTCTTTCCGGCTCTCTCTCTCTCTCTCTCTCTCTCTCACGCAAACCTCTCTCTTTGTGTGCCTGCCTATCTGTACCTAACTACGGATACTACTAGCGATACGGTGAGCCCCTCCGCTAACACGGATACCACTCATCAGTCTTACCACTCCCAGGGGAAGGGCTAGTGTCCGTACGGACGTACCTAGAATTTTTTTTTCAAATGTGCAGCTCGGCTTCTCGGCATCTCCAGGCCTTCAGCCCGAGCCACAGCCCTCCTACAGGGAGTGGGGTCCCCTCCCCCCCCCCCCCTCGTCTCCCCCTGCCTTACCAGCCCCCCCTCCCCGCCTACCAGCAGCGCAGATTTCCCTCTCCTCTTCTCGTGATTGGTCCACGGCTTTTGTCTCAAGCCGCAACTTGCACAGCCTGCCTCTCTCTCTCTCTCTCTCTCTCTCTCTCTCTCTCTCTCTCTCTCTCTCTCTCTTCGGCGCCTACCTAGCCCTCCAGGTTGCCTGAGGTGCCTGCCTACGCAAGCGACTCGGGTCCGGCGTCTGACTCCCTCCGCCTGGTTTTCTTCTTCTTCTCTCTTTGCACAGCCCGCTTCTTCCGTCTTCCCGCGCGCATTCGCTATAAATGTGTGTACATATAGACGCAGTATCCGTACACCACATCTTTACGTCGACCAAAGCCCAAAACTCTCACAGGCACACACCCTGCCTGTGCTTTCTGAGCCTCTCTCTACCCCAGCCTATCCGCCTCCATACCCACCCCGGGCCACACACCCCGAAGGGCCCCAAACCCACCCCTACCTACTAGTACCTAGGTACGGATACTAAAGAAGAGACCCCAAGGAAGGCAGGTAGGTAGGGAAGTGCTCAGACTCATCATCATCATCACCTCTTCCACGCGTCCCGCGGCACGAGCACCCACCAACGTCTTGCACCGCCTCCTGGCTCGTACCTCTTACCTTCTTTACCTTTTCCTTATTGCCCTCTCTTTAGTACATATGTAGGTACGGATACCTAGGTCGTAGACAGTGGTAGTAAGGGGGTGGGTTGCATCCAGCTGGGCCGCGGCAGAGGCCGGCTTACGTACAGCGGACCTCCTCCGACTCAGGTAAAACCGACCCAGGGAACCTTCTTGACGTCGCCTCAGTAGAAAACCCTCCCCAGTCCCCCCCTCCCCCCCCTCTCTCTCTCTCACCCCCCCCCCGGCCCTCCGCCGCCACAATTCTTTCTCCCCTTCCCCCCTTCGTACATACAAACGCTTCATCCAACCAAAGAATCCGCTTCTTTCTCTCCGCCCTCTCGTATCTTCTCTCCGAATCTCCTCCTCTTCCCTCCTCCTCCTCCTCCTCCTCGAAGCGCGACGCGGCTCCCTCCCATCTCTTTATCTCCGCTCATATCGTCAGCCGCCGACTACTCGCAATGTCTAACCAGGAGTACTACGGTGGTGGTGGTGGCGGCTATCCCCAGCATCCCCAACCTGTAAGCCGCCCCAAGATTTCATCTACCTCATGTTTCCCTCTTATTGCTCTCGGCGTCGTCATCACCACCTATCGTCGCCGTCCTCCCATCGTCTCAGCCGCCTTCAATACATAAGATCAAGAAGAAAACACAAACAGAGGCTGATATGATATTATTCTCCTAAAGAGCTACGGTCCTCCTCAGGGAAACTATGGCCCCCCTCAGGGATATAACGGCGGCTATCAACAAGGCCAGCCCCCTATGCAGTATCAACAGGCCCCTCCCCCCAACGACTCCCGCGGCCGCCGCGGTGGCAGCAACAATTGCCTGATGGCTTGTCTGGCCGCTCTTTGCTGCTGCTGCGTCGCCGAAGAGGGTTGCGAATGCTGGTACGTCCATGGCCTCTCACATGTCCATGTCCTTTCCTCGTCTCGCGTGACGGTTACTTACATTCTCTTGCTCTACAAAGTCTCGAATGCTGCGAGTGCCTCTGTTGATGCAAAATCTTCACTGCACTCCCGGTCCGACGTCGAATGGAGCTACGCGCCTACTCTGGCCTGCAGCGACCGCTCGCGTCGTTCACCCCCCCCCCCCCCCCCCCCCCCCCCCCCCCCCCCCCCCCCCCCCCCCCCCCCCCCCCCCCCCCCAAAGCCCAACCACACAACCTCCTCGATTCTGCCCGATGCGGCTCTACTACATATCTGGCTGCCGTCTATCACCGAAGGTATAGGCGTCGGCATGGTTGTGGACCCATCAACTTCTCCACCCCTTTTCCCCTCGTCCACTCTACGTTGTTTAAAAACTATTAAACTTGCCTTCCTTTCCTTTTTACTTTGTCGTCGTGTTGTCGAATTTCATATTATTATTGCAGTGGAGAGGTAGGGGTCTGGTGTTGGCTCACGATGTGTTCATTAGACGGCGGACATGATAAGCTGGATATTGAAATGTCTATAAACTGCCATCGCCGTCGAGCGACCATCTGACGTATCCCTCCATCTGCTACTTTTCACCCTCTGCATCGTGCCCTTCGAATCTCCTCTCACGAACCTACTACGAGTCCAGCTCCACGTAGTTGGCGGGAAACAAACCGGATTGGCCGTTGTAGTGTCCGAACCACCAGTCCTCATCGGGGAATTCGAGATTCGTAATCTTGGCATCCTCGGGAAAGCTAAGTTCTGCAATCCAGTCAATACATATCCGCCGCTTGGCGCCCGTCGGGAGTTCTCACCATTATCCTCGGCTGCTTCGTAATCGTACATGGCCGTCGCCGTCGCCCCGTCCGCCTCCGTTGCTGGCTCCTGCACCGGCGGCGCGGGGGGCGGCGCCGGGGCTGCCGGTGCCGGAGCGGGGGCCGGAGGGGGAGCGGCTTCGCCCTCCTCGTCGTCCACGAGCTCCACATAGTTGCTGGGGAATAGGCCGCTCTCGCCCGCCGAGTTGGTGCCCATCCACCAGTCTTCGTCCACCATGTCGATATTGGTGACGTATTCGCCGTCGACGAGGTCGATTTCGTTATCCTCAGCCTTCTCGTAGTCGTACTGGATGAGAGCGCGTTTCCCTCTCTGAGCGCCTGCATGCGCCGCTTCGTGTGCCTCCTCCTGTGGTGCAGCCGCCTTGCTTTCCGCTGCACCGCGAGCGACAGGGGCAGCCACGCGGATCGGAGATGTCGCTTCTTCCCCATCTTCCTCTTCTTCCTCGTCGGCCGGCGGCGGGAGGCGGTTGGGTAGACCCGGCAGCGCAAAGCCCTTCGAGGGCCGCGAGCCGTCCTGAACTGGCGACGCGGACTCAGTCTCGTGAGCCGCAGGGGAGCGCATCGGAGGGGCGTCTTTGAACCGGTCCCGTATAGCGGAAACACCCCCGGGCGAACGCATCGGCTCCTCCTCGGCGCCCCCGTTAGCATCTCCCGAGTCCTGCTGGCCGTCAGAATCGGGCGCGACGCGACTGTAGCCGGGAGCTTGGACCGGTGCCCAAGTCTTGCCCGTGTAACCACTCTTCCACTCGCCAGCGCCGGTCGACTGAGGACCCAAAGGCGACGCGCTGGGACCGCCGGCGTCCGAGCCGCCTCTCTCCCTGGCCTTCTTCTCCGCCCAGATCTGGGCTGGTGTCTTGCCTCCCTGGTCCGCAAAGGTCCGGCTTGTCGTTGTCACAGGAGCAGGGGCAGAGGGGCTTGAAGATCCAAATCCGAGGCCGCCCGGAGCCGGCGCCTTTGTTCCGGTGAAGCCCGAGCCGCCGCCGAACTTGTTGGAGACCTTAGGCCTCGGCATCGACGTGATCCGCTCCGACTGACCAGTTTTGTCGGCGAAAGGCCGGGATGGCGAGACATCGTCTTCCGCTGGCGCGTCGCCGGGCTTTTGCGCCTTCGCGCGGATCGCCGCAATATCAACCTTGCCGACCGGCTCATATGCACCCTTGACCGGCACCGGCCGATCATCTTCCTGTCTCTTCGCTGCCGCTCGGATGGCAGCGATGTCTACCTTGCCCACGGGCTGATAACCACCCTTGACGACGTCTTCAGAGGAATCGTCATGACGACCGGCACCGTCTGCATCCGAAGACGCAGGCTTTTGCTTGGTGAGCTCGGCCATGTTGACCTTGGTCGGTCGATAGGCAGACTCGACCTTTTCTATTTGAGTCCTCGTGACAGGAGGAGCGTCGGCGCCCCATCCATCGGCGTCGACACTGTCATCTTTCCTGGAGCGGGCCGCCACGATGGGGTTGACAGAACGACCGGAGCTCGAGGCTGTCGGCGTGAAAACGGGCTTCGACCTGATAGGAGGAGGCGCCGAGGCGGACACACCACCGGCACCTGTAGCCGAGTACTTGGCTCCAGAAGCATCGGAGACCTTTTTCATGATGGATTCTGGCTCGAGGTCACTGTCGGAGCGGGCGGTGATCTGGACGTGGTACCCGTGGAGGACCTTTGCGACGGCGGCCGTATGGCTGGTAAAGTAGCCCTTTGTCCGCTCAGGAACACCGCCGCCGCACCATGCGATGAGAACGCACTTTGGAAGGGCTGTATTGGGGTCCTTGACCTTGACGAAGGCGTACTGTATACGGCCCTCGTTGAAGTCCTCGATCAGGTCGGCCAGTTCGCCATCTGCAGTCCATGTTAGGGAAACAACGCACGCGACAACTAGCAGAAGGACGATTCCTACCACCCGTGTCCTCTACCTTGAGAACGCTCTCCTTGGCGCCGCCGTCTTGAAAGGCGCTGACGAGCGGCGCCTGGACGGAGAAGAGCGCCCACTGCGCGTAGGTGGGCGACGAGGAAGACAGTGGAGGGCCGCTGACGACTCCGTTGTAGCTGCTTTTTATCGACGGTCCGTTGGTGGATAAGTTCAGCGAGGCCATGCTAGACGGTGTTTGCCACTTGAGTTGTGGTTTTGGAGGGTCTCTTGAGGAGGAGATGGGGGAGAGCGGCCTCGATGCCAGGTGACGTGAGAGCGCAGCAAGAGAGAGGAGACTTGAAGCAGCAAGCCTACTGCGGTAAGAGAATAGATTGGCAGGCAGGCAGGTACAATTTCGATAGTTATTGGGAGGAAGGGAGAGGTAGTAAGGCGACGACGGATAGTGCCCAGGTAGACTGGGAAGACAGCTCGGGGGATGTTTCGGTGACGCGGCAAGCCGCTGTTTCTGGGGAATGGGGGATGGCGGGGCGACGATTGCTGAGAAGTGGAGGGCCTACTCCGTACAGTGGGTGCAGCAAGCTAGCGGTTGCTGCGATAGACGGATAGCATAGTGCCGTCACTGCGCTGCGGGTGATCCGTTAGCTAAGAAGCAGATCCGCCCCCCGCGTGGCTGTTTCGCCAATACGAAGCAGGCTAAAATAAAACCGACCTACCGCAACCTACCTACTACTTACTCCGTAGTACGCACGGCTTTTGCCTCGTCAGACACTTTTCCCTTCCCATCGGCCATCGCACACTCCTCTTCCCCCATCGCAAAGAAGCCATGTCCACCATTACGGAAATCACGTCCTCGTCACAGTGGGATCAACTACTGAGCTCTGCTCCCGCCTCGGCTCTCCTCGTCGTCTCCTTTCACGCCCCGTGGGCCGCGCCGTGCGCGCAGATGGCCAAGGTCCTCTCGACCTTGGCATCTGAATTCCCCGTCACCGAGCCGCCGACGACCGTCTGGGCTTCCATCAACGCCGAAGACCTCAGCGAGATTAGCGAGACATACGATGTCACGGCTGTCCCCTTCCTTGTCTTGCTGAGAGACGGCCGCGTTGTGGAGACGGTCAGCGGTAGCAGTGCTGTCAAGGTCAGGACCGCCATCGAGACGCACGCACGCGGAGGAGCCGAGAAGCAGGCCAACGGCCTTGATACTGTCGCCGATCAGCCTCAGATTAATCAACAAACGTCCGCTGAGCCGGAGAAGCAAAAGGAACAACTCTTCAAGCGCCTGCACGATCTTGTGAATGCGGCGCCCGTGATGCTGTTTATGAAAGGAACACCGAGTTCTCCTCAGTGCGGGTTTTCGCGGCAGATTGTGGCAATCTTGCGGGAGAATTCTGTCAAATACGGATTCTTCAACATCTTGGCCGACGATGAGGTTCGCCAGGGCCTAAAGGAGTACGGCGAATGGCCGACTTACCCCCAACTATGGATCGATGGTGAACTCGTCGGTGGGCTCGACATTGTGAGCTGCCTTCGGCCGTCTTAAGCTACATCGACTAACGCGCAATGACCACCTAGGTAAAAGAAGAGCTCGCCAACGACAAAGATTTCCTGAAGCCGTATTGCGCCGGACCCGTACCAGAGTCGACCGCGGCGTGACGGACATGACCAGACGGTGGCAGCCTTTCGGCATCCGTCCCGCGCTGCAATCCCTTACAATCATCATAAAGGGCCAGGCACGGCATGCATGGCCTTGAAGGACCTCATCAACGAACGAGGCAAGCGGTTGCAGCCGCTCGCTCCATACGGGATAAAGTACAGAGCGTTCATATGGGCTCGGGGCAAGTGGGTAGCGGCGACGGCGAGAAGCGTAGTCATAGCCAAGGCCTGGAGGAGTGGCAGCGAGCCGTGACACTTGTGAGCGATGACTCCCGCGGGCGGGCGATCAGCAAAGTCGGCTCCGCTTATGTCTCTATGTATGAGTACGCTAGGCATGAGCTCAGAGATTCTATCTATGGCGTAACAAGGAGGAAGAAAAAAAAGAACGCTGTAGCCGCAAGGATGCTGTGCTTCTGATAAGCACTCGTGTTCGCACACCGGTAGTTAAAGCTGGATCTCGCCGTCACGGAGTCCACAGGCAGCCTTCCTATTCGTGCAACTGCATGTAAGACAGCAGTAGTCGTGGTGAAGATGGCGCAGGCGATGCTATATTCATCCTAGCTGGGAAAGCCATAGGGCTATAAGGATCCAAGGATCATCCACCGCTGACAAATTCACCTTCAAGGAGGGAAGGGGGGGGGGGGGGGGGGGGGGGGGGGGAAAGGGGGTGCGGCGGGTCGGGGGGGGGGGGGGGGGGGCAGCCGGGTGTTGGTCTTTTTTTTTTTTCCCCGGGGGGGGGGGGGGGGGGGGGGGGGGGAGGAGGAGGAGAACGGGGTGCATCTGCCAGGCGCCAGGGGGGGGGGGGAGAAAGGGAAAGAGGCTTATTCCTACCTGCTTCCATGTAAATCTCACAACTCCTCATCTACCTAATCCTTTTGGGACAGCTCAGCTGCTATTCCTGATCACTACCCATTCTATTTCTATCCGTACTTCGGCTGCTTCTACCAAGCCTTTCTCTTCTTCTTCTGCTCCTCCCCCTGCTCCTCGTCCTCGTCCTCGTCCTTCACTCCTTGTCTCTTATTAGTCTCTTCCTCTCTGCCGAGGTCAATGTCGGCATTGCGTTATGTGTCGCGGTTCGCCTCTTAAAGACGTCCTTGCGCCGGCATTCGCCATTCCAATTGCTTGCTTTTGCCGCCCACTTCATCTATCCTTCATCCGCGCCGGTGGCCCGCCAAGGAAGAGCTTCGTTTCTTCTATAAACTCGCTCAACACCAAACGTCCCCCATGCCTCCGACTCCGCCTTCCTACCCGTTGAATATGACGCCAACTTCACCGACCATGAATCCGGGGAGCCGCTCGCCTGAGGATGAATTCCGTGTCGTCAGGAGAAGGAATCGAGTGCCTTTGAGCTGCTATCCCTGCCGGACCAGAAAGTGCGTCGTTGCCTGAAGTCCCTCACTACGTGCCACTGACAGACAGACTCGCAGATTGTGAGCCGAGCCATGCGTCTGTATACATGTTTACTTTTCTTTCGACACTGACAGCCCGAAAGAAAATGTGATAGGAATCACCCTTGTAGCAATTGCATCAAACGCGAGGGCATGAACCCGACCTCTTGTTCCTACGCTACCCCGTCTTCCCGGAAAAAGAGCACCAGCTTAGCAGAGTCGAGCCCGGATGACATGCAGAACCGTATCGATCGCCTCGAAAACCTGGTCTTATCGCTCATGCACAACGCGCCTAGTCCCGATCACGGCACGGCTCGCACAGGTGCTTCGGCTTCCCTTTCCGTCACGGACAGCGGCTCTTCTTCCAAGGCGGGCCATGAAGGGGCAGCCATGGCGGACGATGAGAGCGACGTTGACGATGGTCTTGCAACGTCTTTGGGCGTCCTCAAGGTTGATGCTGATAAAGGAAAGTCCATGTATGTGGGCCAGGAACACTGGCACCTCCTCCTTGCCGACATATCCGAGGTGAAGAACTACTTTGCTTGCCACAAGAAGGAACTGGAGAAGAGCTACGAACGCGTCTGGTCGACGAAGCCTGTGACGGCCCGCGAGGGGCCTACGCTACTCCTCGGCGCTGTCCCGGCCTCGGAGCCTCAACTACGGGCCGGACTCCCTCCCAAGCCCAGTGTCTTTACCTTGTGCAGCCGCTATTTCAACTCGATGGAAAGGTCGGTCAGCATTATTCACGCGCCGACCTTTCTGCAACAGCTCCGATCGCACTGGGACGACCCGTCCAGAACACCAATCATGTGGTTAGGTCTTCTCTACTCTATACTCTGCCTCGCTATGCTGAGTTTCCACCAAGTGGGCGATGAGCCTCCGGAGTGGAGGGGTCGAACTTTGGAGCTCGCGTCCGAGTTCAGGCTGCGCACCGTTCAGTGTCTCATCAAGGCCGATTACACTAAGCCCGTAGAGTATACTGTCGAGACCATGATTCTCTACGTTTTTGGAGAGTATTCTTCACGCTGGGATGTGGATCTAGGCCTCTGGTTGATCGTCTCTTCGATGACGAGGATTGCCTTCCGGATGGGATACCATCGTGACGCCCAATGGTTTCCTTCCCTGACACCCTTCCAGGCGGTAGGTTGCCCTCCCCGGCCCGAATCAGCTGGCACACAGCAGAGGCCCTGACCGGCAGACAGGAGATGAGGCGGAGAACATGGGCGCTGGTGAGGATTTGCGACGTCGTCTTCTCCCTTCAGGTCTCCCTGCCGGGGATGATCAATGAGCATGACTGCGACACGCAACTCCCCAACAATCTCTACGACGACGACTTCGACCCTGACACTAGCGAGCTGCCGCCGTCTCGTCCCAACACAGAAGCAACGCCCACGTCTTACATCATTGCCAAGGCCCGCCTCTGCAATGAACTCGGCAACGTCCTCCAAGCCACCAACAAGGTCGGGCAAAATATCTCTTACGACGATATCCTTCAGTTCGATGCCAAGCTGCGGCATGTCGCGCAGGAGCTTCCACCACATCTCAAGATCAGCCCACTGGAGGAGTCGCGCGACCCCTTGACACTCATCGTTGCCCGCTTCAGCATCGATATACTCTACCAGAAGATCCTCTGTCTGCTTCACCGGAAGTACATGTCCAAGGCGCGGCAGAACCCGAGATATGCTCCGTCGCGGCGCAGCGCTATAGAGGCGTCCCTTCAGGCGATGTCACATCTGCAGACGCTGCACCGGGAGTCGAGAGGCAACGGGAGGCTCCGAGCTGTCGCTTGGTACGTCAAGTCGATAGCCACCAAAGAGTTCATCCTGCCGGCCATGCTCATCGTCCTGGACCTACACTTTGACAATATGGCGAGGCAGTCAGGGGCGCCACTGGATCACGACGGCGCCTTCCTGTGGTCTCTGGAAGAGCGCTCGAGCATGATCAGCACACTGGAGGAGGCTGCCTCCATATGGAGAAGCCTCGCCGACTCGTCGATGGAGGCATTCAAGGCCGCCAAGGTTGTCGACATTGTGCTGAACAAGATGAGAGATCCCACGCGAACCTCAAATGCGACTAGTTGTGAGCAGACGAGTCCGCAAACCAGCATGGCTGCGAACGCCGGGCCTACGCCAACCGGGTCTCCCAACACGATCAGCCCCGAGTACTTTGTCGCCTCGAACGACGTGATGAACTCTTTTTCCAATGTCAGCAGTAGCGCCTTTCTCGGCATGGAGTTCAGTCTACCACTGCCCAATATTGCAGACGTGCAAGCCGCCGGGCTCAATACGGCCGGATCAGCATCTCCACTGGACATGTTTTCCAACCTCGGCGGCACGGCGACTGATCTGAGCAGTGTCGGGATCGATTGGGTGAGCGTACTCGGTGAGGGGAAACGAGCGCTTGAGCAGCCTGCTGACTGGAGCAATAGAATGCCTTCGAGAATTACACGCAAATGGCTGGCTGGGGGGCAGACCAGAGTGCCGAGTTATTTGGAGCGGCGGATGCCTCATCTGAACAAGAACCTGGCCTGAGGCATGTGCAGTGAAGTTGAAGGAGAAATAAGGTCATGAAGATGTCACGATAGAGCGGCCTCCTCGAATTAAACCAACTTGAATATCATGAAGAAATGCGTCGGTAAAGAAAAAAGTAGGTGCAATGGAAAATCAATTTCAAAAGCCCAGTAGCCGTGTTGGCCGCTCCCGAGTCTAGCTGAAGCGGCGGCGTACTGCTACCTCTTTATTGTTCCCAGCCCAGAGTGGAAACTCGTGAAGGTAACTATAGATAAGCCTCATCACCCTTATCTTGGAAACTGAGACGAGGGATTCAGATGTTGGATATGAAGAAGAAATGAACCAAGGTCTCGGATGCGGAAGATGTTCGAGCATTTCTGTATCTGTATACACATACATACCTATGTACATACTATTAGTATGTGCCAGTAGGTCCTGAGCTCGTGTCTCGCCTGAAAATTGTTCTTCTTCGCCATCGTCTCCTCCGCCAGTCACCCTTTTTGCCTCTGAAGCTTTCAGCGATCATGTTGCCTACAGAGGTTACAGGTACCTAGGTAGGCATCGGTTCAGGAGGAAGTAGGCGTGGAACTTGGAGGAAAGCTGCCCCGGTTAATGGTCATCACGTGGGACTTGACATTGGTAGGGACGAACGGCCTTTTATTCTACCGATCCGCTTCATCGTTTATTATCACGTCGCGTCAACAGTGCCTTCCTACAGCAACGCGGAAGCTCCATTGCAAATCTGAAAAGGCCAAAATTGAGATCCGCAGAGCAGCCACGGCATCGCAGCGCTGATGGAGGAGGAAAGCCTGACTCCGAACTCGCTTTCCCTCGCGAAGAGAAAGCCTTCAGAGCTACCAGCGAACAACCATGGCCAAGGCGGTTCGAAGAGGATCAGGCTCCAGAACGAAAATGGCTTTCCTCTGGAGGCTTCCTCTTCGAACAAGCCCCTTTGTCTCCCGGCGGAGAACTGGCATCGAATCTTTAGTCTGGTGCCGCCGAGAAGCCTGGGTAGTTTGTTGCGCGTCAACAAACTCTTTCACGGATTCTTGGATCCGCCCCCCGTCGTCGGTCATGTCCGCCCTTCGCCCCGTCAAGCTTGTCCATCCGTCTTGCCGCCGATGAAGCCGAATGCTATCTGGCAGGCTTCACGGGAGCTGTTTTGGCCCCAGATGCCATCACCGCTCAGAGGCAAGACGGAGCTCGACATGTGGCGGCTTTGCTGCTCGAAATCCTGCCAGTTCTGCGGAGCTCGTGGGCTCGCAGGCGAGAGGGAGCGGCCAGGTGAATGGCGGCTCGGGCCGGGTGCCAAAGGTGTCGCCCCGCTGTTTCCGTTCGCCTTCGTCTCTTGTGCAAAATGCCTCCCCGACGTCATCATCAAGGTAAGCACACACCTCGTCTTGCTATCTGGTGGCCGGGCTGACAACCTCGCAGGAGTCAGACCTGCTGCTCTCGACTTCGACACCTTCGTTCCTCATGGCCGGCCTCGCCGCGGCTTTCCTATCGTCGGAACTCCATGTGATCCCACACCAGGTCTTGTCCAGCGGCAAAGACCCATTGCACGCCCAGGTAAACAAGGTCTATTCATCCGAGCAGGTCAAGGCTATCACTGCCGAGTTTGAGGCGGTGAGGGCGCTTGGCCTTGTACTCACAAATGGATGGGCCCGGGGCCTCGAGGCTCGGGGTAAGATCGCCTTTGCAGATCATTCTCGCTTTGAAAAGTGGCTTCTCTGCGGCGGTGTTCACCAGATGCGTACTTGCCTTGAGGGTACGCAGTTGAGCACTGAGATGGCTGGGGCTTCCTCTGCCAATGGTGTTACACGGGGTCGAACCCGCTTGGACGTGTCGCAGCGTGCTGCCGACATCGTCATGACGAGTTCAGAGCCGCTGATCAACGCTGGACGTACGTCAAAGCATGCGTCTGCGTCTGAACCCAGACTGACAGGCTGACAGCGATAGATTTCACCGGTTCTCAACTGGCGTCGCCTGGTGCTACTAAAGGTTCCATCGTATCGTCTCTCAACCATTCAGAAGGCTCCAAGGGAAAGAGGTCCAAGGAAAAGAGCCTGACAGAGGCCCCAGAAAACCCTCAGACGGCCGAAGAGGCGCAAATCGTCGGCGCTCCCGAAGCAGAAGGGCAGAGTGATCTATCCACTCTGCAACTGCGTAACGAGAGCGTGGCCAATGATCAGAACCTGGTAGGCTACGGAGCTCTGCCTGCTCCAGAAGCCAATAGCAAGGACCGAGCTAATGCTGCAAATTCGGCACAGCTGGCCCTCTCTGACTTGGTAGACGAGATCATACGGAAAAGGTGGCGTGGCGGACAAGGAATCCGCAAGGAAACCGCTCCCCAGTTCGCCGCGGACGTTTTGCTCGAAACCCGAAGGAGGATCTATTCTCGGGAATGGCAAGATCCAAGGATGGGGCAGTCGCCCAAACTAAGCATCAACGATATGAAATGGGTTTTCGAAACGAAGATCAGCAAGTTCATCGGCGCCCCTTCGATGGATATGTTCTGGTGCAGCGAGTGTACAAGTCAAACGAAGCCCTTCCAGCTCTCGAGTGTGGTCCAGCATTACGCGGCGAAGCATACCACAGCCCTGAGTTCGGGCAGAACGGTTGTGCGATGGCAGGCTGAATGGCCGGAGAAGCCCGTTTTCGATCCGAATCCGATGGAGAGAATACACAAGCAGAAAAGTGTGGCTCCCACACAAGCCAAAGCCCCCAAGCAAACACCTGCGGTTAGGGAGAAAGCGAAGGAGGGGGCAGTCACTCGCGCCAGCCAACGTTTGCCGTCTGGAAACCCTTCGTCGAATCCCACCGTTCCGCACCACGCCGGCTCCGGATCGCACGCGCAGGTTGGTGGGGGCTCAAACGTCGAGCCTGTGCCGGCGAATGCGCTTCCCGCTAGGCTTCCGTCCCCAGGCCAGTATAGCCAGCGCCTGGTTTTCATGGCCAAGACTTGGAACGAGATGTCGAAAGAAGTCGCTCGGGTCAAGGGATTGCCCGGTGCGGCGACAGCCTGTCTTCTACTTTACCACCTCGTGACGACGTTCAAATCTCAATTTCGCGAACCGGCTTCCTTCACCATGTTCTTGGACTGCTTGACTAACCAGAAAGACATGTACTATGCGCGCAAGATCAAGTGTCTGCAATGCAGAGCTTGCGAGTTGAGGCGCGGATCCGTGCAAGACAGGAAACTGTTCATGCTCCCTCAACTGGCGGCGCATTTCCAGGCCGAGCATATAGTTCATTTCGATTGGCGCGTCGACATGATATCGGCTCCGGAAGATGAGGCGTCCGCGGAGCTCCGTTGGTCGCTTGCACAGCACCCGACGGTTCTCCAGTTGACGTCACGCGCGCTCCCAGGCTTTGTGCCGCGAGACTTCTTGATGAGCCTGGCGAATAAAGCGACGCAAGGAGCGAACGGAAACAACGATGCGGGTGTGCAGAGACCCTCGCTGGCCTCGGCTCAACTCGTTTACGGTCCTCAGCCTCCTCCTCCTCAGGGACAGAGTTTACGAGTCTCGGACCCGAGGTCCGCTCCGGCCGCTGGTCCTGGCGCCATGAGGCCAGCTCTGGTCTACGATGTTCCGGCTGAGAGCTACTATAGAATGACGCATGAGCCTTCGCAATGCGTCCCCGGCGACCCATTGGTCCGTGATCGATCGGTGGCAGGTCGCAGCGTCGATGATCACCGAGTGGCCTATGCGTACGCCAGGCAGGCTCCCCAGCCGCTTGACGCCCACATAGGCTACCGCGTCGCGAGCCGAACCGGCGGCCCCTACCGCTTTGATGATGTGCAGGATCATCGGGTTCAGCGGCCGATGCAGCATGTAGGTGCCAGGCTCTACTCCCTCCCGGCTGGTTTCGTGGAGTCGCATGGCGAGGCGTCGCGAGCCCAGTCGAGCGCGGCTTTTGGCAGGGAGTACGAGGATTACGATCCCCGATATCCAGCGCCCGACAACCGCGGTGGAAGTTTGCCCAACTGATCTTCAGTTTTTTTTTTTTTATCTTTGCTGCTGCGAAGGATGTCTAGGGAACGAATATGACTGGGGGATCGCATGTGCTACAGATTACAATACAATAGAGAATCGCTTCGTAGATTGCATGTACGAATAGACCAGTCTCATGAAACAGAACAAGCATGAAGAATTATCATCGACGTTGCCATCGTAGTCCGTACCTAGAGTCATGATGTTTCTACCCTTCTCCCCCGAGTCCCGCCATCCGTCTCAATACATGTTCAACTTCCGCAGTCAACCGTTGACCGACCGTACCTCGCAGACTTCGTAGGTATTTTCACACACACAGCCGTCAAGGAAAAAAAGAACAAGAAAAAACGATTCAGAGAAACAAAAACCATCCTCTTTTTAAACCACCGCCAATTCAGCAACACACCAATACTTTACGCGTCGCGCTGGGATACCCTCTCTCCCCCCCCTCCCTTTTTGTCCTCCCTACCATCACTAGGTAGTCTTCATCTATCGTGACAACCGGCCCTCAGGAGAAAAAACTACATTTTTTTTTTTTTTTTTGCATCTATTTCTGCGATGAACCTCGAGCGTCGTCTATCTTGGGCCGAGGAGAGCGGGACACAGATAAGGTGGCAGGGGGGAATGGAGAAGGGAAGAGGATGGAGGGAGGGGCAGGAGGAATGAGTAAAAGGGGAGCGCCAAAGATTTAGACCCTCCCGGTCTTATCCCATAGAGGAGAGAGAGAGGGGGAGATGAGATGAGATGAGATGTGATGACACGAGTAGAGAGGGGAGGAAAAAAAGGGGGTTCGGGTCTTAGATGTCCGTCCGTATCATCGACACGGCTTGGACTCATAGCACCTCGCCAATGATCTTTGCTGCTTCTCGATACGTCTGCAACAGCTTCTCGCACTTCTCGCGCTCCTTCTTGACGCCGTCGTCCTCGTACAGCAGCTCCTCAAAGAGAGATTCCTTGTAGAGCTCGCTCACGAGCCGATTCTGCACCACGTCTTTGCAGTGGTTGACGAGAAGGTGCATGACGGCCTTGGGAACCTGGTCGGCGATGGACTCGCGGACGATGTTGAAGTACGACGAGATGAGAGCCCTGATCAGCTCCGTTTCCATTGCCTCACGGTCCGTCAACGCCGGTTCGTTGGACTCTCCCTGAGAAAATGGTCAGCCTTTGCAAGTCCCAGCCAGCAGGCATCGGGGTCGTCATTCTCTACCAGATGCGACGCCAGCCCATAACTCCTGCCGATGCTATCATATTCGTCCTCCCGAGGGGGCGCCGGCCGAAGCGCCATCTTTTCCTCTCTCCGGGCCATGGGTTCCGCGGCCGGGCTCATATGCCGGCCGGTACCTGCCTGGCTCGACGAGAGCATGTGCGGCGGCGCCATGCCCTCTTTACCGAAGAAGTAATTCAAGAAGGTATCCCTCGCGCCTCCTATCCCCTGGCCGTTGAGTCGCGAGGGGGAATGTGGCCTCGCGCCGTTGACGGCGGCCGCCAGACTCCCGTGGCCATGGTCGTTGACAGTCGGCGAAAGGCTGCGCGGCTGCTTGCCACCGTGTCTGCGTCCGCCGACCTCTCCCCTGTCCGAGGCAACAGGCTCTTCGCCCTCTTCCGGCTGCTCCACGCCGTTGGCACCAGACTCTTTGGCGCGTTTCTTTTCCCGTCGCTCCCGCTCTTCCTGGATGAAGCGCTTGCGCTCGCGCTCCTGCTTGGCGCTTACGACATTACTCATCGCGGCGGCAGCACCTAAGAAGTTGGGGTGATTCGTGTTGATGTAGGCGCGCTGAATGGAGATGAGAGACTCGACATAGGACGCCGATGGCCCGAGCCTCTCCCGCAAGAGGTCAGAGACCGCCTCAATGAGCTTGGCCTGTAACCTTGGAAACCTGGAAAGCTCAGTGGAGCCGCAAGTGTGGCAGATCTTGATCAGCTCCTCGTAAACCAGCTCAACGCAGCGCTGGCTAGGAATTTCAAGAAGTTTTATTTGTGGCTTGACAAGTAGGTCAAAGGCCATCTCGGGGACGAACAGACTGGGCCGCGGTCCGGTGGAATTGCGAATGGCGGTGCGGATATCCAGCGTAGACAAATTGGAGGTGGGATCAATGCTCTCGAGAGAGCTGCCAAAGACGGAGTTGAAGATGTAGTAAATGCGCGCGCCGCCGCAGAGCTCCCGTGTCGATATCTCGGTCGACGTGCCGTCGATGGAGGCGATGAACGAGTTGGCGAAGCGGGTCATCAATTGCAGTATCAGGGAGCCGCGATGTTCCTTGCCACTGAAATGCATATCGCCGAAGCTGGCAAGTTCCTGCTGAGTCTGGCCCATGAGCGTGTTAAGACGGGCCTTGATGTCCGGCAATCGATCGCGGATGTGAGTCATGAGCGTCGTGTTGAGTGTTCTGGCGAGGAAATGAGTACCACAACGGGAGGATATGTTGCGGTAGGCGGGATGGTGCTTGAAGAAGTCGTTTTCGGCCTTGAGAGCCTCCTCCATGGGTTTGTTTCCCTGGATATCCTGCTGCGACCTGTTGACGACGCCGATGAATCCAAGCTTCAAAGGGTAAACGCGACCTGAGAGAATATCAAGCGCGTTTGTGCCATGGTCCATCAGATCGACCTTGGTGAGGACGCCAATGGTCCTCCTGCCGAGAGGATCGACATGGCGAGCTAGCTTCAGGGCTTCCGAATTGACGATATCGACGTTGGCGGGAGAGACGGCAAGGATCAGACTGTTAGGTTTGGCAATGTATTCGGAGATGAGGTTTCGCGTCTGCTTCTCGATGTCGGTCGGTTGGTCGCCGATGGGCACCTGAATGGTCGAGTCAGTCGGTGAATAGGTTGGAGGCAGAGCAGAGCAGAGCAGAGCAGAGCACCTTTGTGAGACCAGGAAGATCGACCAGGGTCAGGTTCAAGACATGTGGCGAGTAGACTTTGAGGTTTATGGGCTGCCTGTTGATACCCTTATTATTGCCGGCTACTCTAGAAGTCTCGTTCTCGATTTCTCGCTTGACGTCGGAAAAATCGGTAAACCTGCGGTTGGGAATGTGGTGGAACTCAGCCCACTCGGAGCGACGAGCTGAGGAGGAGGATCGCAGGGGATCGGGGGCCTCGGGGGACTCGTCGTCATCGGAGACATTGATAAGCTGAAGTATCAAGGGCCGACGGGTGACAATTCCGCTTCCGCGAGGGAGAAAATCTCGACCGACGATGTTCTCGAGGACGGAGGACTTTCCGGCGGACTGAGAGCCGACAACGACCTGCACAGCGCGTAAGTCAGACCGGCTGAGAAAGCGGTCGGACAGGCGAGACAAACAATTTGGGGAAGATCTAATGAGTCATTGCCGATGGTGTTGAAGACCAGATCTTGCAGCTTGTTGACCGTTCCGAGCAGATCCTCGCCGAGGGCAGCCATGGCGGCGAGGCGAACGGCGCACGGGAGGCGAACGAGGCCGTGAAGCGGGCTGAAGCGAAGGCTGCGGCAGAGGCTGAGGCAGAGTCGCAAAAGGCTGATGATTAGTTGAAAGGTGAGGGGAAGAGAGAAGGGATAAGTAACGTGATCCCGCCTCACCTTTAAGCTAAACCAAGACCTAGAGCAGCGCTCCTGAGAACAAGGCTGCGCGTTGGGATCAAAAAATAGCGGGCAAGGCTTCGAGGATGCCGCGTCGATGCTGGCCGGGATTCTCGTGGCTTCACTCTACGGGGTAAACGATTCTACCTATGAAGGGCACGTGCGCTGGGGCGATGCATGCTTGCACACTACCTATGTATGTAAGTTGTGCAGCTGACAGATATCCGTACATACAGTACGATTATTCCTGTGCTGACGGCGGGTGGTGACGGTGACGCCTGGGACGGTGACTTGTGACTCGTAGTCGCGAGTGTCTCATGAAGCAGATTGCTTGAGGATTGCCTGCCATGGACACTGTGCAGCACAGAGAAGCATAAAATGCCCACTTTGACACTTTTATTACGGTACTATCTGCACATCCCATATTCTCGGCCCCACCTTACGGCGCCTTCCATCCGCAACTGCCGACCCCGGTAAGAAAGCCTTTGCGTGAGGCTTCCACGTCCGAAATGCTCAAGTCTTATCCGTACATGAACACTCATGTACATACGGAGTAGGCTATTTCTTATTACCTAAACAAAACGAATCACCTGAGTCCCTTCAGCCTCGATCATCCACTGTCGGCCGCTTCCCATCATGAATAGCCCTGGACGGTTGCCGTCCACGAAGCCCACGCCGTGAGTCCGCCGCCAGTTCGCCGCCATACGGAGAGAAGTGTAACTCAACCACCATGCTAGGCCACAACGTGGAAGCTTCCCGCTTGATCACGACGGTGGGTGTCCGGTCCGGCCCCTCAATGACAGAGATGATCGATCGCTCACCCTGGGTTGTTTTCGCTGACCAAATACCCCGCGCGCAGGCGAATGCAAGCATGCCATGTCCGACTATCTCGCGTGCATGAAAAAGGCCCGCGGCCTCAATGGCGACGACTGCCGCATCCTAGCCAAGGCCTATCTCGCTTGCAGGATGGATCGGTAAATCTTGTGCGCTCGACAGGCATCATGTCGCGTCGCTGACATTTCCCGCGCCAAGGAACCTAATGGCCCGTGATGACTTCAAAAACCTTGGCTTTGCCGACTCATCAACAACTTCTCCCGATCCAAACACGGCCAACAAGGCACCCAAGGGCGAGCTCCGCTGGTAGAGAGCAACAGATCGACATGTTTTTACGGACTTTTGGTTGCTGGGCGGAGTTTTAATTGGATGATAAAGGTTCAGGGTAGCGCGGTAGGTACAGTCGGTAGACCGTTGCCCTGTCAACGCCTATAGCTTGTCATGATTGGCTTGCAAATAAACAAAAAAAAAACCCACGTTGTACATACGAACATGCTACCACCCAATGCCCAACACAGCCCCGGTCAGGCCAACAACTCCTTCGCTCTGCCATAGCCCGTTTTTTGCGTGGACAAGCTTCTCACCAGCCTGAATTCACGGCCAACATGACAAGATCCACCGACACCAAGAGCCGGCGGATAACGCCCCCATCTCCAACATATATGACCAATGATCAGTTCGGTATGTCATCACTCATCACCCATCTACCTTAACCATCCTACTATCTACCTACCTACCCATTGTCGCGTCCCGCCCATGACTGATTTGTCTTGTCTCGGCAGCTGAATACTTGGCTGATTTGCGTGCCAACCGTACTGCCCGTCCCGGAGGCGCTCGCCCACAGCCATCGCGCCAAAGTCAGCACCGGCAGAGCCTCGACGCTGCCTCTGAAGTCACCCCTGGCATTGACCGTTCGCAACCTCGACCACAGGTGTCGTTCACTCCTACGCACAGCACGTCGGTCCGGTCCAAAGCGAGCACCGGCCGCGATTACTATCCAACCGCACCGACTGTGCCCTTGAGGCCTTCTGAAGTAGTGCCGACAACGACCTACATGGAGCGAGGCCAGCGCTGGATGGAAAAGGAAGAAGCTGTTTCCCTTCGCGAGGCCTTGCAGGATATGGAAATCCGCAGGCCCGCATCGGCCGTGGTGGGAGTGGGAGACGATGAGAGTCGACTCTACAACGCGGCGCTCGACGATGCCGCCGAATTGGTATGGCAGCATCAGCACGGCAGCCCGAAGCGGAAGCCGGACGGGCCATATCGCTACAGATCGCATCTTAGGAAGAACAGCTACGCGCATGCCCGCACTGCCAGCATCGGCTCCCAAGGTGACGAGGTCGCTCCAAGCGGCCTCGGAAGAGATGCTGTTACGCGCTCCATGTCTCTAAGTTCCACCGACAGCGCCATTTCTTCGCAGGCTGCTCAAAAAGGAGGCGTTCACACAGGCCATGCAGCCTTAGAAGCAAATCATGGCTCCAGAACACAAGGAAATGCCGGTCCCGCCAGTCGCCGCACCAGCCTTAGGAAGGATATCAGCGGCGAGGTCCAGCGTCCATTCTCCGGTGATCAGATCTGGGAGGAGCCAGAGAACTCGTCTTCATCCCGCGCGGCTTCACCAGGTCGCGCGTCTCCAGATAAGCTGGATGGGAAGTCTCTGAGCCCTATGAATCGTGCGCGACTGCGGTTCTCTCAGCCCAGCCAAAGCCATGTCAAGACCTTCGATCGGGTGGAGATACACCGCAACCCCGTGACACAGACGCGAAACCCCCAGTACACAACCAATGACGCGTCATCGAAACCCGTCCCGGACCCGTCGCTAGAGCATAGGAATGGTATGGAGGTCCGTGGCCAGGATATCCGTGCGGCCACTACCAGGAGGCTCAAGGATCGCAGCGTCAGACTACCGGAGCCCACGGCCGTCAGCGACAGCCCGGGACGGCCCATAGTAAGCTTTGACGCCAACTGGAAGGCCCCGGACGAGTCCACTGATGTCAAGCCAGACCCGCCAACCCAGGTCTCGTCATCGTGCAACGAGGTTGGCCAACCTGTGGACGTCCCTCGCATCGCTATTTCGGAGGCCGAGACGTCGCAATCACGGGAAATCTCTCACGCGGACGTGCCATCCATCTCTGTAGCTGGACCGGAAGAGTCCCCCGACTCTACTACCGTCATGACGGGCAGGGTGCCGCAACCGGGTTGGCCGGGACCGCGTCCGCTGCCAACGCCCGGAGCAAGAGCATCTCAACAATCCCGAGGCCATTGGTCGCCCGCGCCGGGGGCCATGTCACGGGCGATAGCCGTCTGCCACCAGTGCGGCCTCTCCATCGACGGAAGGTTCGTGTCGCTGGCCGGAGGCTCGGAGCGTTTCCACCCACAATGTTTCCGCTGCTTCACCTGCAGGACCAGCCTCGAGACAATGGAGATCAGTCCTGAGCCAGAGCACATCCGCGCAGACCGCCTGCGGAGGATCCGTCTCCGCGCCGCAGGGCGGCCTGTGGAGGAGCAGCCGGGCAAGACGGCGGCGGACGACGGCGACGAGAGGCTGCGCTTCTTTTGCCACCTGGACTGGCACGAGCTCTTCGCCCCTCGCTGCAAGCATTGCAAGACGCCCATCATCGGCGAGCACATCGTCGCACTCGGCCACCACTGGCACTATGGCCACTTTTTTTGTGCCGAGTGCGGCGACTCGTTCGGCCAAGGCATGACGCACATCGAAAAGGACGGATACGCGTGGTGCATTAACTGCCAGACAAAGCGGACTGAGCGACGAGCGCCCAAGTGCCGCAAGTGCAAGCAGGCCGTCATCGGCCAGTACATCCAGGCGTTGGGTGGCGAATGGCATGAGCACTGCTTCCGCTGCGCCGAGTGCCGCGGCGGGTTCGACGACGGCCAGATCTTCCCCAAGGAAGTGGCCGGGGGGACGCTGGCCTATTGTACGAGATGCAGAGCCCGGCAGCTCAAGTCGTGATCCTGTCGCTCATGACAGAACGACGAGCAAACGAGTGACCAAGGATCCAAGTTGTTAGATACTAGTCAAATGAAAGCAGGGATTTCAAGTGGAGGACGGCGGTCAACAATAGCTGGTTTGACTACCAAAAGTTAACTTGATTGCCTGTCGTGAAATGCGTCGCGAAAACAGAAAATCAAGACACTTTGCCCTCCCGTCCACACATTTTTCCCGCGTCGCCGGTAAACACAAGCAAATGCAACCGCTTAACGCCACCGCCAGTCTTTACGGCGTTTGTCCTTACAATGTGGCCTAACGCCAGCCGCCAACCTGTTCCTGATGAACCTCTAGGCTGTCACCGTCCGCCATCTCGAGCTGCGAGCGCTAAAGTATCAGCATTGGAGTGCAAAGGCAGAAGGGAGAAAGACGTACCGAGTCCGGCGTGTCGGTGGGCTGCACGCGCGTCCCGTCGAAAAGAAAACGGACCGAGGTCATATTTTTCCCTTGGCGTTCACAGAAAGCATTCATTAATTTTTCCAACTTCGTGCTCCGTTTGATTTTGAAAAAAACTTCATTATTGTTATCGGTGACCTTGATGTTTAGGTGCTCGCTGTTTGCGGGTGGGTCTTGCTGGTGGTCGCCGGAAGCCTCTCGCTCAGCAGACATTGCAAACTGCCCTTTTGAAGTGAGGAGAGAGATGGAAGTTCTTTGCCGAAAAGTGGGAGAAGTTGGTGAGCTTCGGCAGCAGCAGGCTTTGATGTTGGTGTTTGGTTTTGGACGAGGCCGACGCTATGGGTGGGAATTACTAGAGGTGCGGTTGAGGTAAGTGGAGGCCGCGGCACGTGATTAGTTGACAAGAGCTCTGGGCCAAAGTCGGTTTGGTGAGTCTCTGCGTGATCGGCAAAAGGCAGTCAAGGATCTCAGGCGGCTTCCTTTCGGAGATATTTGACAGTGAAGTGCTGAAGAGAAGTCGCGGGTCTTTGGGTGTGAGGCTTTTGTATGCGACTGCTGGGCAAAAAGATTTTGAAAGGGTGGCGGTTTTAGGAGGTAGGCAGGGAGGCAGGAAGGTGGTTAGATTGAGCACTCGCCAAAGAAAACTCGTGATAAAAGCAGTGAAGCTGACTAAGCCGATGAGGAAGCCTCAGTCAGAGGCTCACAGGCTCATAGCTTTCGCCTCTCGCAGGATGCGAGCAAAAAACACCTTGCAGCTTTTAGACATCGGGGATCTTTGGTTGGTCGCTGCTGGCATCGTCGGCCACGCTCAGAAGAATGGTCTTTCGTCCCTGCCCATCTTCCAGTCATAAGGCGGTGAAAGGAGGCTGACACAACGGACAGACAAAAGCGTCGGAAAAGACAAAGGATGATGTAGAAGCCAATCCGCCCTGCCATCCGCGCGCTGTACGTCGTCTTCCACGTCTAGCCATGTCGTGATCTGACTGGATCTGGAGCAGTGCGCGATCCAAGGTATGGTTACGGATTTACCGTGTTGATGCGGCGATGTCGTCGTGCTCAGTAGTCTACAGACTGCTTGAGCCGAAACAACTACGACGAGGCCAAGTGCAGCGACGCCGTCAAGGCCCTTTACGACTGCTGCCAACGTTTTTACGAACGCTTCGGCGACGATGCTAAGACGCCAAGCTGTCCGCGACCCGAACTGCTGCGTCTAAAGCTCGAACAGCAAAAAAGGCAACAGAAATAGTTGTGACGCGCTCCGCATTGTGTCCGCCGGCATCGTCTGCTCAGGCAACGATTGTGGAAAGCGTGCGATTTCTCTTGGCTATCATTGAGCGCGCTTGAGGTTCTCGCGGAACCTGGACAAGTACTGATGAATCTTGCCCCGAGACTCTAATATGAATGCCGTTGACATTGTTGCAGAGAAAAGAATCTCAACCGCTGAGGTGAGAATTTGCAGGTTTTTACGGTATGGGGTACCGCTTTAATGCATTTTTGCATCTATTCATGCATATACATAGCATGTATGTCTCTATGGGGAAACCTTACGTAAAGGGGTGATTGCTGGGAGACCTTATGATCCTAGCCGAAGAGTATGACTGTAGGCAGTACTCTGTATACATGTATTTATGCATGTTTCTGCAATAACCACGCCTTGCATCGCAACAAAGGCTCATCAAGCAGTGCGCAAGCGCCAACCACAGACCACAGACCACAGACCATCAGCTGTTCAGCGCAGAGGTAACCAGACGGCCGTGGCAGCGCGGCGAGCTACAAGCTCCTGCGTGCAATCAAAACAGGCCCTCTCTTCTGTGCTAATTTCAAGGACGCGTCGAATCATCAAGGCGGTGCGCCGGCCAAAAAGCATCTACTGATCGAGCTCACGACGGAGAAGTTTTCGCCGTCAATCCGCCTCAACGTCATTATCGGCGTCGCAGACATCGGTTCCTGGCCTTTCCATGACGACCGCAGTTAAGCCTCGCCGCCGTTCAGTTTGCTAAGCGCGTTTCGACGGATAATTTCACTGCGCGGCTTCCGCTGCGGCAGACCTTGGAGCCATTCACGCGCCTTCATCTCATCTGGAGTCGATGAAAGAACCCAGGAAAGCGAATGGCAAAGAAGGAACTTCAATCATGGCCAAGATCACGTCTGGGCCTCTCGTCGAGGTCTTTGGCTCCGCTCTGGATGACTGCATTGTAACGAACCTCAGCGCTGCCGAGAAGCGAGCGCAAATCCTTGATCTCCCGCGGAAATTTCACGAGAGTGCGATCCGACGATTGATGCAGAAACGGCCGAGACGCTCGCGCGACGGCAATGACGAAGTCGATATGGACGTGGACGAGAAAGACGACACCGAGGCGAAATCCAAGAAGCAGGGGAAAATAAAGATGCTGGAGAAAGAAGTACAACTATGGGATCTCGTTCGCCGCCTCCTTCCCTTGCGATACTCCGCGTCGCAAACGGCCTCTTCGCTCTTTGATGGCGCGGCAAACCAGTCGAAACCGCTGCAGGCGAGCTCACTCGACGTCTTCGTCGATGCCGACCCGGTCATCAAAGAGCGACGCGCCGTGCTGCAGTGGCTACAAACCACAGCAGCCTCTGGTCCGGACATTGACGAGCTTGCGCGCGACCTGCAACAGAACGCCGACCGAGGAGACATCATCGCCCACGGCTGGCTCCACACTAGGTCCCGGATCAAGCTGAGAAAAAACATCACGGCCTGGCCAAACCTCCTGGACAAGCTGGATCCCGCCATCGCGGCGTCCCACACCAACTCGGACGGCTCGCCGCTCGTCACCCATCTGGACCCAGACGCCGCGACACGACAAGGCCGCAAACTTGAGCCTCAGGACGAGTACTTCGAGCGTGCGATTTGGTTGGGTTGCTTCGAACACCTCCGCCGCGGCAGCAGCCTCGAAACGATCCGCGGATGGTGCCACGAGCGTACCGAGATGTGGAGGGCCATCTCCATGTCGGGCATCCTGCTTTCCGCTGACGGCCAGGACCGCCTGACGGAGATACCCCCGAAATCACTGGTGATGTGGCGCCGCATGTGCCTGAGCTTGGCTCGGAACGGCGGCACCGACGACTATGAACGTGCTGTATACGGCCTACTGTCGGGAGACATCCCCAGCGTCGAGAGGGTAGCCAAGTGCTGGGATGACTACCTGTTTGCTCACTTCAACGCTCTCGTTCGAAGTCAGATCGACACATTCTTGTTGGGTCTATGCCCGCCCGAGTTGACCTCGAAGCTAGCCCATACCTTTCCGTCTACCGACGCCATACAATTCCGTCTCGATCTTGACAGTGCCGAGAAGCGGCTGATAGCGACACTAGAATCTCAGAATGACACTCGGGAGGATGCACTGGAGCCTCACAAAGCCCTGGAGGCCTCGCTTATAGCCAACGACTTGGACCGTCACCTGTACGAGCAGGCGCGCGTCCTGGTTGAGGACGCAAATCAAGATCAGCAGTCATCGCTGCTGCCGCTGGGTCTTGTCCCAAGACGGCCCATGATGCGCGGCAAAGACGACTTTGTCCGTGAGAAATTTTTTTGTCTGGAACAGCATGAAGGCCTCCGCATCGTGAGCCACTTATGCGTACTCATCTCTTTGCTGCGCCAACTGGACGAGAAGGAGGGTATCTCGCGTTTCTCGCTCAATCTTTCTGGCTCCGATTTCGCGATGGAGAGTATCATCGCGGCGTACACGGACTTTCTGCTGCGGGTCAATGAGAAGGAGCTCATACCCTTGTACTGCGCCGTCCTAAAGCCTCCGCGGCGATACGAGGTTCTAAGCTGGAACATGATCAGGGAGACGGACACCTCACGGCGCATGACGCAGCTGAGACTCATGGAGAAGCTGAGCATCGACGTGCAGGACTTCAGCAGGACGCTGGCGAAGCTGGTGTTTGCGCAGATTGAGAACAGCGCCTGTCAGGTCGCTGAGACGAGAACATTCAGCATCATCGATCCAGAGCCAAAGCATGAGCTATCAATCAAGCCCGTCTTCGGCGCCGACAAAGAGAACGTAGAGTTATCAACAACTGACGAGCAAATTATTCGGTGCTTGGAGTGGCTTCTCCTGGTGGACACGGCGTGGCCTGAGCTTTTGCATTTCGGAGTCAAGGCATACAAGTTCTTCTTCGGTGAGTTTTACAGGTGTGCACGGATGGCCTCGTCTGACACTGGAGCAGAAAGCAGGAACCTGCTGGCGGCGCGGTCGCTCATGGAGCGGGTTCAGTTCGATGCCATTCTGGGGACTCTCGACGAAGAGGACGCCGATCATCTAATGCTGGACAACGTAATCTTTTGGGCCCGGCATCTGGAGCAAAATAGAATCACCAGCGCGAAGCCGGAGGAAGTAGTGACAAATGCACGCGATTATCGTGACCTGGAGAACCTCGCCAAGGCTCTCGACTGCCTGGATGACGTGGGGTCTGCGATGAGGGACATGTCCGGGTAAGTTGACGGCGCCGCTCAAAGAAGCCTTGAACTGACAAGAAGTAGAAAATCACCGGGAGACGACAAGCCGTGGAGGAACCTCGGCAACGACATCAAGACGATGAAGGATAGGATGGCTCCATTGCAGAAAGGTTGGCTGTTGACGAGCATCGAAGGTAATTAATTATTCCTGGCCGGTGGCTTGTCTTTACCTGATGGAAAAGCTGCTGACACGGCGCAAGCGGGTGACTCTGAGCTCCAAAAACTGCGGCAAACCTTCTTGCCCGAGGTGATACTGGCCATGTTGGTTGGCATGCACTTCGCCGGCACCAGCCTCAGCCGCGATAACCTACTCGAGAGTATGGACCTCGCCGTCACCATCTCCCAGTCGGATTCGGATCTGGCCAGATCGTTCGTCGAGGCAGGCCGGATGAGAGAGCTAGTGGAAGCCTTCGCGGCGTGTAGCAGAGCGCTCGCCACGGCCAAAAGCGACAAAAGGGCGGCCGGATCGAGCAGCAAGAGGATGCGACAGCTAGGCTGGTCGCGCGATCTATGGTCGGTCAAGAGGTGAAAGAGAAGACCGTCGTGAAGCAGGGAGTTCCGCCGCGTCTCAGCATTCGCGGCTGTAGAGACGCAGTACGAAGGAGTCCGATCCTCGGTAAGGGATCGTGGAGGACGAGGGGAACACTCGTGGGAAGCCATCCATGTAAATACCTAGGCCTTTGGTTGCCGGTATTTGGTAGCCGTCAGGGGCGCTTTGTAATAGGACGGACGACTTTAGTAAGCACCCGTACTGTGTGTAATTTTGGGCCGGCCCTCGCCAGTTTAAACTCCTTGAAGAGCTCTCTCACCTTCCAACATCCTTGAAGAGAATGGCCGGTCTACCCCCAGACATCGACGTCGCCTCGACGCCGCCAGCGCCGCCTCCGAAGTCCGGCAGTCATGACACCAGTCGTATAGGCACGCCGGCCCCTCTTCCTGCAGCCGACGACAGCCTCGGCGGCGGCGGCGAAGGAGCGGCGAAGCCTTTTCCGCAGTCGGATATCGGGCCCGATCCGGGTCCCGGCTGGCTACCGGCTTTATTGAGGGATAAGTCGTAAGTTTTACACCTCCTTTGCCGGAGTCAAGAGGAGGAGGAGGAGGAGGAGGAGGAGGAGAAGGAGGAGAAGGAGCCGCAGAGAGATGGAAGAGAGAGAAGATACGAACAGGGAGGCTGCTTTTCTTAGGGCCCAACACCTCGCCGAACTCCTCGCTTCCCCATCGCTTCTCGACGCTCTCACGCACGCGCCGCAAGCCGCACATCCGACCCTGACCGCCTCGCACGCCGACCTCGCCCACGCCCTGTCTCAGAATGCCCAGCTAGCGGCCCAGCTCTCGACGCAGGCGACGCGCCTGTCGCGCCAGCGCTTCTCGACGCAGGCGCAGCTGCTTTCCACGCACGCGCTCGAGCGCCAGTGGCGACAGAAGCAGTCCGACATGGACCTCGCCCTCGCCCCCTTCTCCCCGGCCTCGCTTTACCAGCGCCTCGCTCAGGGCGTTCATGAGCAGGTCGCCGTCTGTCACGCTCTCGAGGAGAGCTTCCTAGATGTCGAGGCGGAGACGGACGGGCCTGCCTCGGAGCGCGAGGTCGCCGACTGGGTTCGCAGATACAGGGAGGCCAAGGTCCAGCTTTATCTGCGCCAGGAACGCAAAGAGAGATGGGACGAGGGGCGAGTTGGCGGCTGGAGGTAGTCTGTCGACAGGACCATGCTCTTGTCACTTTTAGCATAACCGTCCGGTGTGATCTGCCATGGCTGACCACAGGATGGGAAATTCGCCTTTCAAAGGGCGATTCTGACGCGTAATGAGCACATCTCCCGTTTCAATGCCTACGGACTCTGGGAACTCTACTTTGTCCTGGTGACGATGTCCTGGTGACGATGCAGATGAAAGCGCAAGCGTTACCGCATTGATATCATGTCTCCTTACCCATACAGAAGCGTTCCTGAGTAACACCAGCCAGATGTAAAGAAAAGACTGTTCAGGAACGTTTGATACGGCCTGGTCCGGAAGTTACAAGGCGCTATACGGGCCTCTGCTCTCTTCAGGGCTGCGGGGACTCATGGGCAGAGCAAAGAGCCCGTCCTCGTCATCCTGCGAGCCAGTTATTCTTGGCTGCTCGTGGCCAGGTCCACGAATAAGACCAGCTAGGGATGAAATGGCTAAGTGGCATCGGGCGACGACATCAGCCATGTTAAACGATGGACGGACGGGGACAAGCGAGCTCACCCGTTGAGCTCGTAGTCAAGCGGAGGTTCTTGGCCGAGTTTCGGGGTTTGGGCGGCAAAGAAGCGGGAGGACAAAGGAAGGTGTCCATGATCCATTGCCTCTCAGCCAGGACCAAGTCCATACCGACGCCTTCGGCATTCGCCCTTAACTCGGTTTCCATCTCGCGCTGCAGCTCCAACAAGCGCCTCTTGGCCCATAAAGTGTGCAGCACGCCCCGGACGCCCGCCTCGGCGTCGAAAGCGGTAGGGAATATGGCCGGCAGGGGCTTGAGGGCGAGGCTAGGCCGTCCGGGGCTTTCGATCGTGACGGTAGGCGGGATAGGAGCGTCGAGCGAGAGCAGAAAGTACAGACGACGGCTCTCATCGTCACGGGCTGGGAGGACGGTGGTGGGGGATTTCCCGGGCCAGGTGACGCGCCAACAACAAGCGGCGGGACTTTCCGAGACGGGATCGAGAGAGGGGCACTCGACCATGAGGACTTTGGTGCCGTCGTCGCTAAACTCGAACCTAGCCAGGTGGCCCACGGCGTCAGCGGTGGTGGCCCCGACCTCGGTCGTGCTCGCGGTCGGCGACGGGCCGGAGGCAGGCCGACAAGGTTCCCAAGCTTGATCCATGGCGTAGCACTCGGGCGGACTTTGTTGGACTTTTTAAAAGGACCGAGGGGGGTGGTGGGATGGACGAAAGATGGGGGGTCGGTCAGTCAGTCGGTCCAGCCTCGGAGACCAGAGATGTCAGACGTGGGTAGGTTCCGATAAGGAGGTTGATTTCAACTGGCATCGCCGCCGCTGTTGTCGTCGTCGTCGTCTTCGTCGTCGTCGTCGTCGTCGTCGTACCATAGTCTGAATGAAGGAAGAAGCGGCCACATTGCGACTGGTAGGTTCTATCGGAGGGGGGATTTATTTTATATAGTTCTTTTCCTGCCGTAGTCTCGTAGGTACTAGAGGTAGAGGTAGGTAGTTACAAGGGAAGAGATGCGATAACAGGCGACCTTTCTACTTATTGTAAGTGAGAGGGGGGGAAGAGAAGAAAGGGGGGAAAGGCAGGACCGTCCGAGGACGAGGAAGATGTCGATAAAGAGGTACGGATAGACGGAAACCTCCTCTACCGCCGTTATTGCGAACGCCAGGCGGAAAAGTCCCTTCTCTTTAAATCTAGTAATGCGGTTCCGAAAGACCGACTACCTGTTGGCAATATGCCGGCATGGTGTTGTTCATCGAAACCATGGGAACAAAGCCGTGGCAAGGCCCGCAACTCGGGGATCATGGACCCCCCCCCCCCCCCTCACCGCATCCCTACCTCGCATAGCCTGTAGTCTATAGGCCATGGAAGCGATCAGCAATCATGAGCAGACACGAAGCAAGCATCTCATATCCGTATTTCCTTCCGATAAAGCTGCGGACGGCTCGCTCGTCTCGAGACGCATGCAAGTCGCAGATGCAGGTTGCGGCTAATGGACATGGGCCAATGGAGGCGTCGGGCCGACGAGGTTTGTATGTAGGTATATATTGTACGAAGTATGGTATATAATGTATAAATTTAATCTACTTACCCCTACTAAAACGGAGGGAAATATAGCTATCTTTATAAACGTATTCGGTATATAAAGAAGCCTGCCTTTTAGCCGTAATACCCTTATAAAGGCTATATTCCGTCTATACTATTAACCTAGGTAATAGTCTAATCTATTCCGGGTCCTAATAGTAGATTCCTATAGATTAGGAATCTATAGTCTTTAGTAATACCCTCGGAGGTATATAAAGTATACGCCTCCGGATCTACTTATTTAAAACCTTTAATATACCCCTATAGGCTTAGATACCGCTTTATTCCTAAAAGAGGATTATATATACTTTCTTAGAGGTTATAAGGGCTTAATTAAAAAAAGAAAGAAAAGAAAGAATAAATTATCGATAAAGAGCCTTATAAACTAAAAGAATAGTAGATTTATTAATAATAGCTAATAGCCGAGTAATATTAGGAAGTACTTATACTTAAGGCCTTAACTAGGGTTTAATTCCCTAGTTAATTATAGTAATTACCTTTAAGCGTTATTATTACCTATTTAGAGGGTTATTAAACCTTATTACGTATAAGTAATAGGGTTTAACGATTACTTAAATAAAGCCTATAAAAAGCTAGGGTAATACCTTCGGGTATTATTAAGTTTTATTAACTTTTAATAGTACCGATTAATACTCCTAAATAAGGTAAATATAATAGACTCCTTTTTATACTATCCCGATTATTACTAAAAAAGAAAAATAAGATATTATAAAATACCGGTTTTAATAATTAGGGATTACCCCCTAGATTATAACCGGTAATAAAAAGAAAAAATACCTAGATAAGGCTAAATATTAAATAATAAGAAAATAGGTTATAAATCCTAAAAAAGAGTAAAAAGATAATCCTAAAGATAAAAAAAGAAGCCGATTAGATATATTAATAGAAAAAGATTATATACTTAGTACCTAAACTGGGTTTTAAAAACGGGGGAAATACCCTTAGTATACTTAGGGCTAGATTAAAATATTATAAGAGTAATAATTCTCCTCCGTACTCTATATACGGAGAGCGTACCCTAATAGGCGGCTATAAGCCCTATAACTAAGGGCGATTATATTATATAATCCTTCCCTTCCCGATACCTTTATACGCTTATACGTATATTCTCCTATAGCCTCTATATATTCTAACGAATATATATTATAGTACTATGCTTCGAAGATTATTACCTATAGTAATCCTACTTAGTCTATTAATTTATCCCTAATATATAAGGAAAACGAACGAGAAGAGAAAATAAAAGGAAGGAATAAATATATAAGAAGGAGATTATCCCGATTACCTTATTCGCTAATTATAAAGAGATTATTATACGGTAAAGGCCTACTATGCCTTAAAGGCGTCGATTACCCCCTACGAAATAGCGGTAGTATTAACCTATTAATCGTTATTAGCTCCCTAACCTTTTTATCGGATTAAATACTATTAGTAAGGCTCTCCCCTTTTAACTTATTAATCCCTAATACGTATAATATAATTAATCTTATAATATACGTTTTTCTCGTTTACGGCTTCCGGTAGATTTTATACGGCCTTTATAGCCCTAGGCTCCTCGTTTTCGAAGTACCCCTCGTAAGCGGGTTAAAGGTATTCGATAAATATTATCGGGTAAATATAGGCGTACGCGGGTAAATCGAGTTCTATAATTAAGGGGTTAATTATCCGTTTAATAACGTATAAACCTTTACGCTATTATAATTATTTCTTAAAGGGTTATTTAAGCGTATAATATTCCTTATAAAGCCTAAGGTAAACCTTTTACCTAGGCTTTAAAAGAATTAGCTAGTATTTTATATTATATTATTATTTAGCCTTTATTATAACTAGGTTTATTATAAAGTCCGTTTAATAGCGAACAGCCTCCTATAAGTATAGGATATTATCTACTAAGGTATTATCGGCGGACTCTATAAGCGCGTATAGCGGATACCCGAATAAATAAGCGTAAGCTATTATTATAGTCCCTAAATTATACGCGGAATTTAGGTTCTATTATAAAGCGGGTACTAGTAATTTCTAATCGATTATTAGCTTTTTAACGTATAATAAGCGGAGGGTAGTTTTAATAGTCTAATTATAATACTCGGATAAGCTATTAGCCTATAGATAATACGCTATAATTATAGTAATCTTAATTCTAAATACCTCCTAGAGCTTATACTATACGTCCGAATTAAACTTATAGTTATAATTATTAATAATAATTAATAGTATACCCTAATCGTAAAAAAGAAGCTACCTACCTAGCGTTTACCCTTAATTTATAGTATTATACGTCGAATAGCCGGGAATTAATAACGTTCTCTTACTAGAGAGGTATATAACTATTAAAAGGAAGTTAAATATATTAAAGCCTTTTATAGCCTAGGGAGAATCTACGGAGTCTATTAAAGGAAGGTTAGTAATAAAGTCTATTACGATACTTTTTATAGGGATTCTAGGGGCCCTAATTAGCGTATAAATCCTAGTAGTCGGCTATTAGTCTATTTACCTAAGGTAGTAGGCTTTATAGGTAGTAATATACTTTTTTATACGCTTTATTATATCCTAGATTATATATACCTTAAGGTCTTAGAGTATATAGACTTCCCCGAAGTAATTCTACTAATTATACGCTATTATAATAATTTTATTAGCCTCGTAGTATAGTATATATAAACGCTTATATCCTATTAAAGTCCGATAATATAATAAACTATCCTATAAGAAAAAGGGGATACCCTACTTTTTAGCCTTTACGATTTAGGGGGTATAAGAAGAAACTACTATATCCTTATAGCTTTATAGTATTTTAATAATCTTAGAAAAGTAGGTATCCGATTAATAGCCTATAATAAACGCCTCCTTAATAGCGGGGTCTATAATAGCCTTAGAAATAATAAAGGTATAGTCGAGTATTTAGTATTCGGGATCCTAACGTTTAAGAAGAGTATTAGTCTCGGGTATAATTAGTCGACTTAAGGTATTAGGGATAAAGTTCTTTTCCTTAGGTAAGTAGTAGATTTATAGATTATACTATAAGAGATAAATACTAGTAATAACGAAACGGCGGTTAGTATAGTTAGTACTAGTAGTACTAAGGGTATACTTCTCGTAGATTTACTTTATCGTAGAATAATCTATTAGGATAATTAGAAGGAGCGTATTCGACTATACTATAACCCGTATCTTTTTAACTACCTAGATAAAATAGCCGACTTTAAGCTTAGAGGGTTTATAGGATTATTCGATAAAGGTTAATTTATAGGAAAGAAAGTAAATAGGCTTTATAGATTTAACTAGAATAGGATTACCTAGTTATTACTTATTATCGCGGAAATAGTAGAATATAACCGTAAAGCCTTATTATAAAGAGCCGTTAAGTTAATAGAATAAGCGATAATCTAAGTCTATATAGTAAAATATACGGTAGAAAGCGATATCCGCTTAAATAGTACAGAAGGCGTTAAGTTCCTATAGAGTCGGCTTAAATAAAGTAGAATACGCGAAGGCTTTTTTTTTCTATAGCTCTCCTATAACTACCTTACCGATATTATACCTATAGCGTAGAAGAGTAACCTTCTAGGCTTATAAGGGTATAATAATCTAATTATAATATAGAATTATTAACTATAGGAATCCTATTATACTAATATAGCTTTCGAGATCTTATAGTATTATAGGAAACTAAAGTAAAGTAAATACTATAATCCTTTTTACTAAAGAGCTTATCCTAAGTCTATCGATATAATAACCGAGTAATTATACGGAAGGGTAGTTAATCTACGATTTCTTCGGATTTATTATAATATTAAGACTATCGAAAAAGCTAAAGGTAATAGCTAAGTACTTCTAATAATCTTTTATAGTTTATAAGAATATTATAATATTATCGATAAAGATATAATAAAACGAGTAGTAATAGTATAACTTATAGTCTATATATTTTTAAGCAAATACTAGGCTATTATAAAAGCCTATAAGTACTATAGTAAATTTCTTAAGGCTATAATAACTCGTAATTATAAAGTATTCCTAATATTCCTTATAAACCCTAAACTAATAAAAGAATTATAAAGCGTTAATAATAGTAATAAAACGACTACCTCGGATAGTATATATAATATCCTTTTATAATAGTAGAGGATAAGAGTCGGGAATTATAACCTTATTAATACTATATAGGTCTATAATAATACGGCCTTTTAACTACCTATTAACTATTCTTTAGATAATAAAGACTAGGGAAGTAAAGGGGGTTAGCCCTTTAACCTATTCTAGTCGGCCCTAATAGTATAAACAATCGTATATTTTATTAATTAGATTATAATCTTTAATACCCTATAAGTAGGGTTATTATATAACCTTCTACCTATATTAATCCGGAGCGAGTAGTACCGAGAGTTCCTCTCCGGGTTTAAGGTAAGTATTACAGAGTCCAAGATAGCAAGGCGCGACGGTCGCCGACCCTTAATAAGCGTGGAGAGCAGTAACGTTAATAACCTATTACACGTTATTGGTGTATCTTTTACTGCCCTCCGTAGCGTATTGGACATTGTTCTCGTTAGTACTCTCCCTAACTTTGTTATAATTATGACGTATAATAGTCGGGTGTTCGAACCGCGCTTCTGGGTGTCCCCCTTTGGCTAGAATACGGTCGGGCGCTTATAGCCAAGTTATCCGGCTAGGGGTATACGCTTATTAGCAGTAGCTATAGCATACCCTCCCTACGGGAGGAGGGGAGAGGGGAAGATAGTTATTACAGAGTCCAAGATAGCAAGGCGCGACGGTCGCCGACCCTTAATAAGCGTGGAGAGTAGTAACGTTAATAACTGTTAAGGACTGGCCTTTGGCTAGTCGTGTCTAGATAGAAGGCGGTAAAGTCGTTAACGTTAGGGTGCCTCGATCGGCGATACGGTATAGTAGGTGGCTAACCGGTCCCTAGTCGCTTAGTATATATAGCTAGCTAGCGAGGGACTCTCCCTTCCTCTCTCTCTCTCTTTTCGGTAGTTTAATTTATTACTCCTCTTTAGTCCGACTACGTTAGTCTTCCTAGCCGGAACCTTTATATTAAATTAAACTCCTTCTCGTTATAGACTATACGCGAGAAGTATAACCTTAGAGCGCCGATAAATTTTACTAGCGCCCGACGCGCTCGAATCCCGGCTAGGACTCGAAGCGTAGTTAGCGGCTATACGGGCTAAATTTGCTATCGATGGGGTAGTAATTAGGAACGGCTATTCTTAATTCTTCTACGTTTTTTCTCGGCTTAGTAACTTTTAGTAGAGCTTCCTTCTATACGTCTTTAGGATCGATAACTACGAGGACTAGCTAGAATCCTTCTTAGCGTACGTTAAAGAGATTCTCGGAGAATCTTATAAGGAATAACGCATAGGTCTTTCTTTAGTTAGGTTAAGGCAATTACCGTTAGAATCCCTTAACGACTACGTTATACGTTAGGAATACGTTCTCTACGAATCCGGGTTATACTATTAGACCGACTACGCTAAAATTATCTTACTAGCGTTAGGGCTATCCATAGGGCCCTAGGTAAGACTAAATCGTAAGACTTAGCCTATGACGTATAAGGATTTTACCTCTTTACTTCGAGGCTTTAACGGGGTATTTAGTACTAGGAGTACGTCTACCCTAATAGCTAACTATCCGCCTTAGCTAAAGGCCGACCCGATAGATATTAGTTCCGTTAGATCTAGCGCCTAAGGCGTAACTAGGCGTAAGCGTTACTATTATTATAATAGGGTTAGTTACTATCGTCGTAACTATCCTAAGCTATGCGGTAGTACGAGGATTATAGGGTTAAGTCTAGGGATAGGCTAAATAGCTAGGCTAGCGGAGAGGGCTAAAGACAAGCCGGAGGCTAATAACTAGGGCGATAAGGCGTAAGGGGGAATAGGCGGCTATAGTGAGTTATAGGTAGCCGGAGATTTATCGTATATACGCGTACGGTCCGACTCCGTCGAATATCCGTTAATATATTATCCGGTATATAGGGTAGGGATAGGCTATACCGTATATGTATATATTTACTAGCGGCCTAGGAAAATAACTACTATGGCTAGGCGATATAGCGTAGCCTTTGGACTAGTTAATCGCTCCTAAACGGCGTTTTCTAGCGCCCGACGGGAGGCGACGGGACCCTCCTAGGCTACGTACTAGTTATAAAGGGTACTTATCCCCTTAACGTTTAGGATCTTTAGGGCGGCTAACTTAAGCGATACGACTCCGCGCGGCGGACTCCCCCTTATTAGGAGGGACTCTCCCCGGCCTAGTTTCTAACTTAGCCTTAGGATTAAGTAATATTAAACCCTTACGGGTTAGCGTAACGTATAGCTTAGCCGGCTTACGTTCCGCCTTCTTACTTCGTATAAGGAGGGGGTAATATTAAGGATTAGCCTTTGGCTAGTCGTATTTAGATAGAAGGCGGTAAAGTCGTTAACGTTAGGGTACCTCGATCGGCGATATAGTATAGTAGGTAGCTAACTAGTCCCTAGTCGCTTAGTATATATAGCTAGCTAGCGAGGGACTCTCCCTTCCTCTCTCTCTCTCTTTTCGGTAGTTCAATTCATTACTCCTCTTTAGTCCGACTACGTTAGTCTTCCTAGCCGGAACCTTTATAATAACCTATTATACGTTATTAGTATATCTTTTATTGCCCTCCGTAGCGTATTAGACATTATTCTCGTTAGTACTCTCCCTGACTTTATTATAGTAAGTATCGCTAGTATCCTCCTAAAGACAATAATAGCGCTTAATAATACGTAGAAAACCCTATGTAACTAAGGGATCTTTATTATATATATAGCTCTTAAGACTACTAAGGACCTCTAGTAAGTCTATAGGCTTTTATACGAATAGGAGGGTATATACGAGTTCTTTAGTCGGGACTTTCTCGATTAGCGCGAATTCTATAGGGGCGATTATAGGCTCCTAACCTTACGTATAGGCGAAGACGGTATTAAAAAACAGTATTAATAAGGGGTTAGAGTATAGCGTTAGAGGAGTCTTAGCGATAAAGGATTTAGTAAACCTACTATTAGTAATACCTTTATTCTAAGCGCTAAGAAGTATTAGGTTAACGTTAACTCCTAATATAATACTATTCTTTATTAAAAGCGTAGAGCCTAATTATATATTATAGAAAAGGGTAAATCCTACTAGAATAGACTCGATAATAAGGAAGCCCGAGTCCTTTTATTCCTCTAGGTATCCTAACTTAACCTTCCGATTAAGAATAAGCGGCTTATCCGATTAATTATAAACGGTAATTACCTATAGAGTCTTCGAATCGATAATAGTATATAGAATACTAGGTAGAATACTATAAAAAAAGAAGGACCTTCTAAATAGAATTTCCTTTTATTTAACTAGGATTATAATTATACTACCTACTAGGATTATTACTTTTACTTAATATTATACCTTCCTTATAATATTAACCTAAGGTTTATCTATAAAGAATAGGATTTTAAAGTCGGCTAAGGTATTAAAACGAATTATTATAATCCTATAGTTAATATTCCCTTAATAAGGCTAGAGGAAGGTATTACCTAGTAAAGCTCTAGCGCTTAGGTTATTAATAATCTATCCTAAAATAATAAACCTAGAAAATCCTATAGGTAATCCATCCGATTTAAACCCGCGGGATAGGAAAAAGAAGGTAGCCTAAGTCGTATAAATAAGAGGCTTTCCTAAGATTCCTTTAATTAGTATAGGCTTTTTTTCCTTAAACTTATACTCGAAGTTCTAAATAAATTTATAGTCGATAAGCGGATTCCTATAACCTATATTAGGGTAAACTTTAAAGCTAGGTTTATTAAGCGTAGCCTATACCTTAATACGGAAGTATAAGTACGAATTAATTCCTCGGGTATTAGTTATTACCCCTACCGGCTTAAGGATATAAATTACCTTAGAATTTATAGTCTTTAAGGCCTTTACCCTAGCCTACTTTTAATAGATAAGCCTACCTACTTTAGTTAAGTCTTATAGGTATTTATATAAACTATTTTCCGAAGGGAACTCGTAGTAATAATAAGAGTACTTATAGGCTTTAAGACTATACTTAGTCTCCTAATAGATTCTCTTTAGGCTAATATAATCTTTTATAATAATATACTTATCTAGGATAATAGTAATAGGAAATCGTTAGCTATATTTACCGTATTAGTAGGCTCCTTTAGGGTTACTTTCTCAGGCCTTAATAAGGAAAGTATATCCCGTATTTTCTTCGGGGGTATCCTCCTCGGATAAAATAAACGAAGTAGACGATAGCTCGTCTTCCTTTTTACTTATACTAGATTCGTTAACCTAATACTTATTCTTAAAATATACTTTCTTCTTTTTCTTTTCTTCGATACGGTTAATACGGTTATAGTAATAGGAATTATTACTATAGTACTAGGAATTATCGCGGTTATATATATTTTAATTTCTATAGTTATAATACCCTCCTCGATTATTATTATAATAATATCCTTAGTTATTATTATAATAATATCCTTAGTTATTATTATATTTTTCTTCGTATTTCTCCCCCCCCGAAAAGGGTTATTAATCCCTATAATTACTACCGGATTTATAGTTATCCTATAAGGACTTAATAATAAGTATTTTATTAAACTTAAAATACTACTTAAGGTACTTATTAATATACTCTTTATAGGATTCGATATTTTAGATTTAGTAGATTAGGATTATACGATTCTTCGGAGGCTTAAGTTCCTTAGCGATCTCGATAACGATAAGAGGAAAAATAATCTCGAGAATCGCCTTATTAGTCGTAATATAAAGCTACTAGGCGAGAAAAACCTTATACTATAGTTAATAAGTTAAAGATATTATCTTATTAACCTATATATTAATAGTATACTTTATACTATAAAGTTCTTATTAAACTTATATAATTAGGCGGTAGAATCGTTTCTAAAAACGCCTTATAAAGTAATATAAGGTATTAAAGGTAAGCTTTTAGTATTATTCGAAGTTTAGCTTAACTATATACTATATAAGAGTAGTACTTATAAGAAATAAAAGGTAAAATAGGTAAAGAGTATAGGTATTATCTAACTCGTAAACGTAAAGGCGTTTATAGAAGAGGTTAATATCCGTAAAAATAACCTTTTTATCCTTATTAGTAATAATACCTATACTATTTAGATTTAGAAAGTCTAGATAAAAGGTATTAATATTATCTTTTTTAAGCCTTTTATTAATAGTTTTTTCGAAGGCCTTATTAATAGTTAGGTTAGTTAAAAAGTCTTATCGATAATATCCAGGCTCCGTAAAATCTAACTTAGATTTAGAGTCGGAGTTATTAAAAGGTATAGACTATTAATAGTATTTACCCTATAGTATTTATTAGGAGATAGTAGCTTCTATAGTAAAATAAGCAGGTCCTTTATTAATAATAATATACTTTTTAATAGAGGGTTATACTAAAGGGCGCTAGGATAAGGTTTAAGAAGGTTTATAATCTATAAGAAGGATTTCCTCGGAATCGCTCTAATTATATAGAACTATAATTATACTTAAAATATTATCTAGCTTATAGACTTCTATATACGAATACTTAATTATTTAAAATCGAATTATAAGTACTATATCTAAATAATCCTTCCTCGTAGCTTTAATATAAAGTATATTAGTATAGGAGCTAGGATATATAACCTTAAGCTAGTAAACGTTATAATAGTAGGAGTCTATTCGGATTAAATCGTATATTATAAAAATATTTAGGACTTTTACGATAGGTTAGTTATTAAATATTTTACGGAATCGTAGGTACTAGTAAATAATAAGGCGGAATTTAGGGTTATTCTAGAAGTATTCGTATATATACTCGAATTCTATAGTATTAATATTATTAAAGGTAAATCCAGACTTCCGACGAGAACCTAATACCTTTTCTATAGGCTTTAGTAATATAATTCTAATTAGGGCTTCTTCGTTTTTAGGGTTATCCTTTACCCTTTTTATAGCGTACGAGCTAGGCTCTCCTACGCGAGTACTAGGCTTACCTATACGGGAGCTAGCGTAAGAAGTAGGTTCCCCTTTATCCTATATAGGTCCTTTCCCCTTTCCTATAGGGGCGGAGGCGTTCTTAGTTATAATATATTTTATTTTAGTAAGGCTTATTATCTTACCGAGTCTCCTTAATTAGTCTATTATACCTATAGAACCTAAAATATTATCTAGGTTCTCCGTAAATTAAATAGGCGGGGAATATAATAAGTAGTCTATAGTATTATAAAAGTACTATAAGTCTTAAGAGGATATAATACTATTATTATAAAGGGTCGTATAATTTATCGTATATAGCTTTATAAGGACTAGCTTATAGGCCTATCCGATTATAAGGACTAGCGTAAGGCTTATCTAATTATAAGGACTAGCGAGAAGCCTATCTAATTATCCGATTAGAATAATCGTAAAGTTATTATTATAAGTAAAGTAGAATTATTATTATATAGTATACTTAGGGCTAGATTAAAATATTATAAGAGTAATAATTCTCCTCCGTACTCTATATACGGAGAGCGTACCCTAATAGGCGGCTATAAGCCCTATAACTAAGGGCGATTATATTATATAATCCTTCCCTTCCTAATGCCTTTGTACGCTTATGCGTATATTCTCCTACGGCCTCCGTATATTCTAACGAATGTGTATTAACCCTATAGTAGGTATCCTAAAAGATATATAAAAGATAGGTATAATTACCTATAAGAAGTACTATTTAAGGGTATTTTCTTCCCCTTTAATTAGTCCATATATATTATTTTAGGAGGTATTTTCTTCCCTCCTATTTTTTTTAAATAGTAATAGGCTTATCTCCTTTTTAAACGTCTAGAAGGCCTCCCCTTAAAGGGGCTTTATAAGGCTATTAGCGATTATATCCAACGTTTTAATCTACTTAATTTAAGTCTTTCCTTACTAAACCTCCTACCTTAGCTAATAGCTATAGATATCAACGTATAAAAGCTTTATCTTTAGCTTCGGAGTCTTATTAATAATAAGCCGGATTATTTATAGGTTATTATACCTAATCCGGGTTTACTACTCTAATAGCTAAAAGCCTATCTATCGATAAAGCCTTTTAAAGGCTTAGACCTCCTTAATAACGTAAGAAAGAGTAAGGAATTTAGCTTCTATCGAGGAGGTTATAATAGTATTTTATTTACTAGACTTAAAGGCTATTATACCCCCGAAGATACAAATAATAAAACTATATATACTCTTTCGGTTAGCGTTATCCCTAAAAGAGGAATCCGATATCGCTATAATCTTATTATTATAGTTATTAAATATAATTAATAGGTCCTTAGTATAATTTAAATACTAGAGGACTTACGTTATAGTAGAAAGGTATTATAGGCTAGGGTTAATAAGCCCCTAAGAAAGCTTTCTAATAGTTAGTATAATATTAGGCCTAGTAATTACTATAGTATATATTAAGCTCCTAACAATAGCTTAGTACGTCTTAAGCTCTACTTTAGAAGCCTTCCCTTCGTAGGGCGCGATTTTATTAACTATTATTAGCTATAGGGGCTTTTTAAAGGTTATAAGCCCCTTAAATTTAGCTATAACCTTCTAAACGTACCCCCTTTATAATAACTAAAGCCGTCGATTAGCCTAGTCCCTAATAACCTTAATATTTAAGAACTACTAAAGGTCCCCGAGATTTTTAATTTAAAAGGCCTTTACTATAGCCTCCCGGAAAGTATTATACTTATAAGCTATTTCTCTACGAAAGAGAGTAATAAGGTTATTTATATAAAAGAAGATAAAAAGCTTACTATTAATTATAATATAGGGGTTTTTATAGACTACTTAATACCCCTAGCCTTTAAGCTATTCCCTAAGTAACTTATATTATAATAGCGGCAATTATCGGAGCCTATAAAAAGCCTTACGAAGCCGCTATACTCGGCCCTTTTTCTACTACCTAGGAGGAAGCTTATAGTAGATTTCTTTATCGAGATTACTATTATAAAAGGTATTAATAAAGTTATACTACCGGGCTTTAAGGTTAAAATAAGCGGTTATTACTATTAAAAGACGAAAGGTCCTCGTTATTAAAGTATAAGTATAGACCGAAAGCTTATTAAGGGGTTACTTATTATTATATATAATAACCTAGGCCTTATACTTCGCGAAATAGCCTTAGGGGTCGAACTTATAAATAAAGACTTACTTAAGGTTTAAAGGCCTTATTATTACCGGAATATCGGCCTTAGAAATCTCTTCCGTAACTCTATAGCCTTTAACCCTCTTAATTTCCTCCTTTATAGCTATTATCTAGTTATCCTAGTCTAGCCGGCTATAGGCTTCGTAATATATAAGGAGAGGCTCCGGAAGATAATCCTTATATAGGGTAATCGTTAGGTCGTTAATAAGGAAAAACATAGTATCTCTAATACCCTTAAGTAAATCTAGGGTTAAAGGCTAAAAAGGGGACCCGGGCTTATCGTATAAGTCGAGCCTAGCCGAGTCTTCTTCGAGCTTACGTAACTAATTTTCTAAAGGCTTAGAAGGCCCGGATTTATCGTTTTCTAGGGTCTTTTACTCTTAAGAGCCGTTCTACGATAAATTACGTACCTTACTATCGGCTATAGGGTCTACCTAAGGTATTTTATCTTCTTCGTCCTTAGCCTTTTTAACGAGGCTAACTTACTTAAATAGGTACTTTAAAGGTACCTTAGGCTCCTTATAATCGGTACTATAGAAGAGTTTCTTATTAAAGAGAATAAAAAAGGTATTAATAAGGGTATTCTTTACTAAAGAAGGTACCTAAATTACGTATTATATCGAGGACCTAATACTAGTAAAATAGCTAATATAAGCCTTAGGATTAAGCTTACCTTATAGGCTTCTTATAGCCTTCCTCGTTATAGGGTAGGCTTTATAGCTATATACTCTAATATACTATAGGTCCTATTTACTATAGAATAGCCGGGATTAAGGTTATCCTAGGCCCGGAGGGGTAGGCAGGTGGGTACGTAAGCAGATACATACCTAGAAGGTTTTTTCCGGAAGGTTCGAGAAGGTCGGCGGTAGCGGGTCACGTGACCTACAACCTGTATTTAGTCGTCGTTTTCCTAGCTTCTCTTTCCTTCCTTTTTCCTTCTTCTTCTTTATTACCTTATATAGCCACTATTCAATCCCAACGAGATTTGAATAGTAGCTCTAGGTGGCTATTTCAGCCATTTCTACCTTCTTCTTCCTTCTTCATTCTATTCCTCCGGGCGCTTCCCTCTTCCTTATTAAATGGTAGTAATTCAAAAATCGACCTAAAGACCGCGCAGTCAATCAATCACACACGCGGCGCTTCCCGCCACATACGGCGCCCGGCCGTATACACACAATGCCGAATTGCCCGGCTACACACAACGCCGAATTGCCCGGCACTATACACACATAACGCCGAATTGCCCGACCACACACAACGCCGAATTGCCCGGCACCATACACAACGCCGAATTGCCCGGCACCACACACAACGCCCGGCCCGGCCACACACACAGCGGGCGCACTCGAGGGCGAGTGCATTTTTTCTTCTATAGGGGGATTTGCTACAGAATGGCCGGGATCAAGGTTATCCCGGGCCCGGAGGGGTAGGCAGGTGGGTACGTAAGTAGATACGTACCTAGAAGGTTTTTTCCGGAAGGTTCGAGAAGGTCGGCGGCAGCGGGTCACGTGACCTACAACCTGTATTTAGTCGTCGTTTTCCTAGCTTCTCTTTCCTTCCTTTTTCCTTCTTCTTCTTTATTACCTTATATAGCCACTATTCAATCCTAACGAGATTTGAATAGTAGCTCTGGGTAGCTATTTTAGCTATTTCTACCTTCTTCTTCCTTCTTTATTCTATTCCTCTAGGCGCTTCCCTCTTCCTTATTACTATTAAAGCTTATCCTTAGGAAAAGCCGACTAATCCTTATTATTATTTTTTAACTAGTATAGCCTTCTTTTAATAGGCTAAGTCTTAACCCCTTCTCTTACCCCTAGTAGCTTATTAAGAAGATAAATTATATAATAAATAGCCGTAGGCTATTTTAGCGAAGACGAAGGCATACCCTACTAGGTTAGGGAGGAGGCCCTCGAATTTAATAAAATAAAGAAAATAATAAAAAGAAGAAAGAGAAGAGAAGAAAGGAAAGAAAGGGAAGAATAGGAAGAATAAGACGAAGAAGACGAATATAAAGAAGACTAAAGAAGACCTTAGAAATCAAAGAAAGACCTAGAAATCGTAGAAAACGTAGAAAACCTAGAAAACCTAGAAAACGTAGTAAAATAAGGTATTTATAAACCTACGGAAAATATACTCTCGTAACTAACTTGTAGATTATAAAGAGGAGGGCCTAGCCTAGGCACCTACGCTACTTAGCCTTCTAGGAAGAGTAAGGTAGGAAGGGTATCTCTTATATATACGAATCTAACCCCTAGGGCCCTGATGACCCTGACCTTCCTAGACCTCCCTAGACCTCCCTACCTAGGCTGTCCTAGACCTATAACGTAGCCCTCCGGCCGGGAGCCTTGTGTGTGTGGCAGAGTGCCCTTTGCCCCTGCTAAATCACTCCCTACAGCGCAAGCACGGCAAAGCCGGCTTCGCGACAAGAACAACAGGGGCAAAGGCAGGCAGTCGTTAAGGCAGAGAGAGAAGAAGGGAAACAAGGAGTCGACGAGAAGAAGGAGAAAGAAAGGAAGAAAGGAGGGAAAAGAAGAGAAGAAAGGAGGGGAAAGAAGAGAAGAAAGGAGACCCTTAGTACTCACCTTCTTCCTAGGGTCGGCACGTCGGATCGGCAGAGACGAAGAAAACGGCAGAATCCGTAGGAACGACGTCTCCGGCGTCCGTAATACCATTTAATCAGGACCTTCTACAACGGCAGGTCCTATCCCTAGGAAGGAAAGGCTGACTCCCCACAGGACCGGAGTCATCCGGGCAGCGGCGGACTCCCTATAGGACCAAAGAAGCGGGCAGAAGGAGGCGATAGCGGGCAGGAATAGCCAAAGGAAGAGAACAAAGACGGCGGGCAAGAACGGTTAAAAGAACGGGCACGGGCAACGGTAGCGTCGGTAGCCTCGTTTCGTAGGCTGAATTCATCGTCTTGAAGAAGGATAGAGACGATAAAATACGCTTTTAAAAAGAGCGTACCGTACGGAGTCGTCCAGGCCGGCTAGTCTAGTTAATTAAGAAGTAGCCACCGTACATCCTATAGTAGGGCTAAGAAGAGACTAAGAGAGTGCCTTATCGAGTTATCGTTACCGTTAATACCGTCGTTAGTACTATCGTTACCGTCGATCTATCGGTAGAAGGAAGCATGCTTCTCTAGCTAGTCGAAGGTGTCCTTAACCTTTGGGCGCCTAGCCTCGTACTACCGTAGCCTAGCCGGGAGACCGACCTAACGGATCCGATCAAATACTCCGTAGTACCGAAGGAGTATTGCCTTTACAGCTAACCAGGAAGGAAGGTCGTCCGTCAGGTCTTAGACCTACTGCCGGTGATTAGGGCCGACGAAGAAGGGAAGCCACTCTAGCCTTGTGTCTGCCGGGATCTTCCTCTCGAAGCGGTCAAGGAATCTACTAATCTCCCTGCCTTAAAAGGGAAGGAGGGGAGGAGAGCCCGGAAGGAAAGGCTAAGCGGGTACTAAGGGAGACTGCCGTAGATCCTGTAACTAGGGGCCTAGGCAGGGAGACGAAGAAAGCGAGGAAGAAAGAGGGGAAAGAGGGGGAACGGCGGTAGGGAGCGGCGACTGTAAGACCTGCTGCTGTTTCTGCCGTACGGCTGTCTCGGATGTCGTAGCTATTGCCTACTATGGCCGCTAGTCTTCTTGCTATTAGCGATCGGGATCCTGATCCTAATACTATTAATCCTAACGTTGTTGTCTAAGACCCTGTTGCCGCTGCTAACCGGATCCTTGCTACCAAAGTCGAAGGGACGAAAACGCGGTTAAAAAACGCCGCAGAGATCGAGATCCTAGGGACCAAGGGGGGATCAAATAACCGGGGCAGGTGGCAGCTATCGGGTCTATCTGGTCGGCCGTCGAAGGGACCGTGCTAAGGCCAAAGGAGAAGAAAGCAGAAGACCAGAAGAAAAAGAAGGCAGCCGAAAAGATAAGGCCGAGAAAAGCGTTAGAGACCGTAAGAAGAAGTAGAAGAGGAATCGTAGCTAAGGTAGCCTCTACTACTACCCTTGCCGCTAAAGAAGAAGAAAGAAACCAAAAGAAGGACGAAGAAAGGGATAAAAAAACGAGCGTTAGGCTAGCCGGCTATAGCTACTGAATTCCTCGGGGTAGGGTGCCCGAAGAAGGGAAGAGAGAGGAAGGAGACGGTCGTTATTACCGTTAGCCGTGTTATTATTATTAAGGTTACTAGCCCCTCGTCCCCCCTCTCTCCTAACCTTCTTTAGTAGGCCTAATTAAATAGTATCTAGTATTTTAACCGGGCTACCGCCGACCCTAATGCCCTAACGAAGAGAAAGAAGAAGCCTGCCGGCTAGGAAGAAGGAATATATATCGGAGTATTATAAAGAATACCCCGCGTATTACGCCCCGGAGACTAGTTTTAGCGAAGACGAAGGCGTACCCTACTAGGTTAGGGAGGAGGCCCTCGAATTTAATAAAATAAAGAAAATAATAAAAAGAAGAAAGAGAAGAGAAGAAAGGAAAGAAAGGGAAGAATAGGAAGAATAAGACGAAGAAGACGAATATAAAGAAGACTAAGGAAAACCTTAGAAATTAAAGAAAAACCTAGAAATCGTAGAAAACGTAGAAAACCTAGAAAACCTAGAAAACGTAGTAAAATAAGGTATCCATAGACCTATAGAAAATATACTCTTATAATTAACTTATAGATTATAAAGAGGAGGGCCTAGCCTAGGTACTTACGCTACTTAGCCTTCTAGGAAGAGTAAGGTAGGAAGGGTATCTCTTATATATACGAATCTAACCCCTAGGGCCCTAATAACCCTAACCTTCCTAGACCTCCCTAGACCTCCTTACCTAGGCTATCCTAGACCTATAACGTAGCCCTTCGGCTAGGAGCCTTATATGTATAGTAGAGTGCCCTTTGCCCCTATTAAACTATATTATCGTCGGGAACCCTAATTAAGCGATAAGCTTAGTAGCTATATAGGTAATAATACCCCCGGATCTCTCTATATAGCCGTTCTAGTAAGGATATACTAGAGAGAAAAAGAGAATCTCGACGCCTTTAAAAGCTAAATTATCCTTAAAAGCCTTTATAAAAAGAGCCTTCTCGTAATCTATTAGGATTAAGACAACGTTTAAATTATAATACCGCTTAATAAAGGATATAAATTTAACCTAGATAATAGGAAGGTTAGTCTTTTAAGGGATATTATACCCTCTTTATTTACCCGTAAATCGATTAGTAAATAAGGTAAAGTATTAAGAGCTATTAAATATAGCCCTAAAGGTAAAAAGGTCGAATAAAACGACTACCTAGGGGCGCTAAGGCTAGGCAGGGTCTCGAGGAATCCGTAATCGGTTTTTACATAACTTTATTATAGTATAGATCTTATAGTTAGTAATAGTAACGAGTCGAATCTTAACCCCTATTATATTAGAAAGAAGGCTTTAAGCCTTAAGGCCTAAATAGCCTATTTAGGTATATTATAAAGTATTATTAATAATAATAACCGCCTTTAGTACCCTCGAATTAGTATTAATAAAAGGAATAGGCTTATTAACTCTTATCTAATTCTAACGTATCCTCTTTTACGTATAATATAAGGTAATATTATTATAGGGATTCTAAAGGCGCCCTATAAGGTTATTATAGGTATAGCCTCTTTTTATAAAGGCTTTTATTAATATAATATTTATTTCGAAATTAGGAAAATAGGCTATATTATAAAAATATATAGTATAGCCTATTTTTATAATAAGCTTAATAATACTTACCCCTAATAAGTTAATAATTTCTATAACTACCTTAAGAGAGATTATAGCTATAAAATCTAAAGAATTAAACTAAGCCGGGTTATTAAAAATATACTTTAAAGCTCCGCTATCGAGAAGGACTTAATCCTTTATCTAATCCGATAGGTCTAAGGCTATAAAAATACCTAATTATTTAGGGGAAGGTTAATACTATTATTATTAATCTTTCCTAGGGTTATTCTCCCTAAATTTAATAACCTATCCCTTTATATAGGGATCCTTAGCTATTTTCTTTATAACCTTCTTAAGGAGGGTTTTATTAAGTATAATTTTATCTTTAAAAGCCTAAGGGATTATTTTAAATAATATATAAAAGTAGTATCTTTAGTATATATTCTTTTTCTTAAGCTTTATAAGGTACTTTCGGCTATACTATTTATATTCTTAAACGTTTTTTAGTCCTAGGTTAGGCCTCCCTAAAAAGCCCGAATATCCTCCCGATTAACCTAATTAACTATTTAATCTATTATCCTTATCCCTTCCCTAAAAAGTAGAAGGGAGATTTGGAAAGGCTAATCTATTAGTCTTTTTCTTTTACTTAATAATAGCCCCTAGGATATATTTAATTCTAAAGTTATATATTATATTTATAAAAAGGGGGCCTTCTTTTTTAGTCTTTATAACCTTATTAACTTTATAGGCTTAGGTTTAATAAAAGGTATTATACTACTCCTCGATATACCTAAGGAAAATAATAATATATTCTAAATCCGATAAATAACTATACTCTAACTTATTATAGATCTTCTATACTAAAAGGAGGTTATTAACCTAGTTACCTATATTAACCCTTAAAGGGTTAGTCTCGAAGAGCTTCCTTAGTTATTTATTAATAATATTCTTCTCCCTAATAATACCTAGCTAGACCTATAGCCTTAAAGCCTTAAGCTTATCCCTTAGATTTATAGCCCCTTTAATAAGGTCCTAATAGTTATTTAAAAGGCCGTTTTTAATATAATCGTTTATAGCTATAAGGGACTTATCGAGGGTTTTCTAAATAACCTAATCCTTATTATACTTTAGTAAAATAAAGTATTTATATTAATCTAATTAATGATTATATACTATTATTATTATAACTACTATTATTATTACCTTAGGAGTCTTACTCCTCGTAGTCCTTAACTATATTAATACTAGTCGAATAGGATAAGTAAGTCTCTTAGGCTTTATTAGCTCTTTTAAGGTTAAGGGGTCTATATACTCTTATACTTTAGCCTTAATTACTTTAATTTTAACTTAACTAAACTATCGGGTCTAATTCTTAAGGGAAGATAAAATAATAATAGGCTAAGTATTAGATCCTTTATTTAATAATATAATAAGGGCTTTAATAGATAATAGGGGTAAAGAAAAAGAAGAAGGATAATAAGGATAAAAAGAGATTAAAAAGAGGATTTAAAAAAGGTCGAAAAAAGTAGAAAAAGTAAAAAAGGGGATAAAAGAATATAAAAATACTACGATTATAATAAAAAAGTTATTTATTATATATTATAATACCTTTATTAGAAGGGTAGGTAACTTTCCCGATTAAAGTAATTCGAATAGTATAAAATAGCCTTATAATCGGTTAAATTAAAGCTTTAACTAGGCTTATAACTATTATACGAAATATAGTATATAATATATAAATTTAATCTACTTACCCCTACTAAAACGGAGGGAAATATAATTATTTTTATAAACGTATTCGGTATATAAAAAAGCCTACCTTTTAGCTATAATACCCTTATAAAGGCTATATTCCGTCTATACCGTTAACCTGGGCAATAGTCTGATCCGTTCCGGGTCCTAACGGTAGATTCCTATAGATCAGGAATCCGTAGCCCTTGGCGATACCCCCGGAGGCACGCAAAGCATACGCCTCCGGATCCACTTGTCTAAGACCTCTGACAGTATAGTATAGTGAGTCGCCGCCACAGGGGAAGTTCCTTTTCTCCTATTATATCCGTAATATAGGTACATACTACGTACCAATTGTGTTATCTGCGGAGTAGGGCTTTCAGTTTTCGTTGAAGGTCGTGGTCGGTGGTTCAGAACTCTCTCTCTCTCTCTTTATCTCTCTCTTACATGCCGCGGTAACTGTGCTTAGGTATAGAGATTAGCCTATGGACTACAGTGCGGAAACGTGCGGTTGTTGTTGTCGATAATATCAAATATGTATGTATGTCACAAGCAAAAAGAGCGCCATCTGTCTCTATCTCTATCTCCTAGTCAGTCAATCAGTCAGTCAGTCAGTTTCTCTCTCTCGCTCTCTCTCTCTCTCTCTCTCCCCCTCCCCTCTTCTTGGGCAGCAATCCAAGTGCCTGCCTACATCTAGATATGTACATACATCTGTATGTACATGTGTATGTATGTGGGATCGGCAACCGAGAAACGAGACACGACGCCGTCGGCGGCTCTTGGAAACGGCCGAGAAAAGGGCCGGAAGGGTGTGACTTCGCCCGCCCGCCTGCCCGCCCGCTGACTGGCCTGTTCGCTTGCTTGCTTGCTTTTCTTCTTTACTTGCTTTTCCCTTGTGCCTGCGACGCGAATGCTAGGAAGAGGGTTTTCTGAGACTTGTTGTATCCGTAGGTGAAAACAGGACTGTCTCGTGTGGCGCGTGGCGTAAGTCGAGACAAGATCATGCATATTCTAGTACCCGTAGGTCCGTCCTTGGGCTCGGAGGGGTGGCCTAAGTACATATGTAAGTCCGTACGGGCTGGGCTGTTCTTATATCCGTAGAAGAATATCCATGGTGGACGGATACTCCGTACGGATATTGAGGATGAGATGGTAGAGATAATGGTATCCGTACGGACATTCGTAGCCCTCACCAGTATCCGAACTACCTAGTATCTGTAGGTGCCTAGTACGGATACCTAGATCACCATTGCGTACCGTACCGATTCGACAGCCATTGCACTAGGATTCATGCAACTACCTACTAGGTATCAAGTTCAACACTACGGATACGGATATGGACTACCTACCTAGGTAGATGAAGTGGCCTACTACGGATACTGAGAAGTGAGGTCTACGTATGACTATCCCACATTGTTTGACGCATCGTATCCGTCCATATGTATGTACATATTAGCACCGCCATCCGCTCCCCGGGCCATATCCGGAGGGACCGCCATCGCCTGCTTGCTTGCCAGCTCGCTCACGACTCACGAGGCACGCCATCTCTCCACCATTAGGCCGGCTAAACGGCCGTTTCGACAGGTTACTGAGACACGACCCGTCCCTTCTCTCCGCACTTTCGCCGTTAGGCTTCCACCATCACCACCAACCAACCAACCGGACCGGCCGGTGCAGAAGCAAGCTCACTACCTACCTATCCGTACTCCGTACTCCTACCTGCCGGCCGAGCTGAGTAGGTACACATATACTACTAGTACCTAGGTAGTAGGTAGTCTTCGTAGGCATCGTAAGAGGTATCCGTATCCGTAGTATCGATTGTCGTAGGTAGGTAGGTAGGTAGGTTGACAGACGAAGTCCGCAGTAATCGTGATGGAATAGAGGCTTACCCGTCCACTACCTACTATCCAAGGACCATTTGTACTGTATCAAAGCCTGTATATCACCAATTGGCAATGAGTAATAACTACCACCTACTTATCACCTGTATGTAGGTAGGTAGGTAGGCCTGTATCCGTAATGAACACCTACCTACCACCCAACTCCTACGGACACCTACTAACCTACCACCTGCGGCCAGCCTACGGCGCCTACCTACCTACCTACCACCTACCTACTGCCTGCTCATCAGCGCTACCCGCCACTTGGAACCACCGGCGACCTCCACCGCCAACCGCCAATCACTACTAACTGCCTGCCATACCTCTCTCTACCTGCTACGGTTGCTACCTGCCCGCCTACCTACCTACAGGCTACCTACCCACCAACCAATAGAAACGCCCAACCAACCACCATCATCCTCTGCTTCTCCGTCCTACTCCGTCCTTGTTCCTCCACTTCCTCCTCCTCCACTGCGGATACGGATACCTCCTGCTCTCATCATCCTCGTCCTCCTCCTCGTCGTCCTCGTCGTCCTCCTCGTCCTCCCCCTGCTCATCAACATCGACTTCAACATCAACAACAACATCACCCTTCTCCTCGTCATCGTCGTCGTCGACTCTTCTCCTTATTCTTTATTCATATCAACTTATTAATAATTCTGCTAATTCATCTATCAATTCGTTCATCTTAATGACCCCTATCCCCCTCATTCCTCGTCGCTCGTAACCTGTGTCCCCGGTCACTTGTCTCTCGTTCTCCATCGCCTTGGCCGTTCACCATCTCATCACCGCCATGACAGCGCTTCTCTCTGTCTTGCTCTGCCTCGGTCAATAGAGGCATCCTTTCCGACACCGGGCTGGTCGTCCGAAGCGGCCTCCCGTTTCGTCACTCGCTCATCGGCTTTCGCCCGCCATGGCTCAGCAGCAGATGACCGAATTCGCCTCGGAGCGCTACTTCGAAAAGCTTCATCAGCTCAATGCCAGCCAGCCGTCACATCAGCAGTCTGATCCATCCACTGCCGCCGCCGCCACCCCCTTCTTTCTTCCGGTTCGAGAGAACAAACTGCCCGATGTCGACGCCATCAAACCGGCCGAGCCGAAGCGAGATAAAGGTCGTTTCTTCTCCTTGCTGCCCAAGGTCTCGAGACCGCCTTTGAGACAGCCGTGTCTTCCCGATTCCGAACCTGACCTTGTCTCGCACCCGAGGCCTATAAACGAGTCCTGGTTCGTCTAAGTATCGTCTCCTCCCCCTCCTGGTCGACTTTCTGACGCATATCATGACACCCTCAGTCTTTCTTTGGGCCAGGTCTTTTTCTCCCTGCCAAACGAGTTACAGGTTCACATCGTCTCGTACCTGCCTTTGACGGACCTTCTCAATCTACGCCTGGCCTGCAAGTCCTGGCACGCCATAATCACGCTCAACGAGTCGCCCATTGTACGACACCATCTTGATCACTACGTCCCCGCCTACGCCCTCCGCCTATACCCTACCCCGGTGCCGGGCGAAATCACCCTTCACCACCTCTGCGGCCTGTGGCACCGTCTGCATGTCGCGGCCAAGCTGGCCTTTCTAATGTGCGAATGGATTACCAAGGACATCTTCCTGCGTCAGACCGAGGCTCAACGTGCTTCCTTTGCGCCGCAGCACGAGCGCATGCGCCGCCGCCTTATGCCGCTCCTCTTCACCATCTTCCATTTCTTCGAGACATATCGAAGCCTTCACCTGAAACAAATCGCAGAACTCGACGGGCATGGCCTGCAGAGGAAGCCTTATACCATCAACCCGATAGAGCGACAGATCTTGGCCATGTACGACGACAAAACTTTGCTGAGGGTTCACGAGGTCTTCCCGCTCGTCATCTCGTCTTTCTGCCGTCGGCTGCGACCTCCAACATACGTCGGCCGCGTTGAGCGGTCCCTCCGTGGCTACCTCCGGGAGCGACCGTCCGACGAGGTCCACGCGGCCATTCTATGCATCGGGGGGCTCCGTCAAGTCGAGAGGCTGTGGGAGATCAAGGGCTACAATTCTCGTCGCGCTGCTGTCGACGCCTGGTATCACGCGCTTACGAAAGACCAGGCCATCGATGCTTGCACTTCCAAACTGCGTCTTGGTCTGAAAGGTTTCGGCCGCAAGAGGCCAGCCGCCTGCCCCCGACCATCGTCAGGCGACGGGTGGCCCAGGGCCAAGACGTCGTCAGACCTTTCACGTCCGTATTCTGCCGACGAGCCCAACTGGATCTTCTGCACAAGCCTGGCGGCCGGCATGCCCATGTCGATGCCGCCCAAGGAACATGCCCAGCTTATCCTCGGTGACCTGCCCAGCCTACAGCACATCTGGCTGGTCACGGCCGAGGCGACCATTCTGGACCGCGGTATCGTCCCGCGGACGCAGGACATCAAGCGAAATCAACAGGTCATGCTCGACTTGATTCGCGAGGACGGCATGGGCGAGGAGGAAGAATGGTGGTACGGGCGGAACATCCTCGACTCGATCCGCCCTCCCGCCGGCGTCGCCGATGATGACATCGACTGCTGCTGACTGGCCTCGACCATGATTTTATTTTATTTTATTTTTTTTTTTTTTGGTTTATATTTCATTCTTTCTTTTCTTTTGCTGCTGCTGGCATCAAGATGATGACGAGAAAAGGAGGAAAGCATCAGGGAAACAAGGAAACAAAGAAAGAAAGGAAAGCTAAGAGGAGGACTTGAGCATTTACGCGGCGTTTTCTCGACATCCTCGACATGGGGGTGATGATGGGCTTTAACGACTTTGCGACGAAAGGGCATACATACATGTATATATGTGGCTAGAATATGTTTGAGGATATATAGTATATATATATATATATATATATATATCTACATACCTACATACATAGGTAGGTAACATATAATAATCTCAAGCGTTGATTCTGATGTTTTCCCGACATAGCTCGGTCACCTCCTTAACCTTTATTACCTACCTACCTACTTCCCTCCAGTCAGTATCCGTAGTCACACACGACAAGACGGTCAACATGTATGTACATTGCCAGTATAATTCTGCTGTTATGGCATACCTAGGTAGTAGGAAGGTGCATAAAACAGCGTCACATTAACGTAAATACTTTTACTTTGAGTTGCAGCATATCCGTATCCTCTCCGGAACTGCTACTGCTATTCGTACTCCTTATCCCTACTACCACCCGGTAGATTCCCTTTTCGACGCCATGCTGGCTTGCCCGTCAGATGCATGACTATGTATGTATATGCTTGTGGCTTGCTATGTTGTTTCCGTCGCCCTTCCACCTCCGAATAGAAGAACATTCGTAAAATGTCGTTATGAGTGACCACTCGCCATGGCTGAGAAAGAGACATATAACACAGTCGGCGGTGACCGAGACATGACTTACCCCTTTTTACCCTCCTGTCGACGGCCATCGCGGCAGCTGACAAGTGGTTAGTTAAAGCACCCACCCAAACACCACCTCCCCCTAATTCTTTTCTTCTTCCAGCCTCCTGCCCCCCCCCCCCCCCCCCCCCCCCCCCCCCCCCCCCCCCCCCCCCCCCCCCCCCCCCCCCCCCCCCCCCCCCCCCCCCCCCCCCCCCCCCCCCGGCTTGCCCTCCCGCCATCCGCGAACCGACTCTTTCCCCCCTTGCCTGGCTCACTGCCTCCCAATGCTCTGAAACATGTGCTGGTCCCTCATCTTGGCTTGTGACAAAGCCGCTTCTAGCTGCGACGGACTTCCCAGTGCCGTCACGGCCGCCGCGTCTTGTACGTCTCGCTCGGTCAGACCGTAGTCCATATTAAGGTAGCTCTGCTCTCCGTACCCATGGAACGTACCCATGGCGTTCGGCTGCGACGTCGCCTGCTGATGCTGGCCGTGGAAAACATGGGCTTTACCGCGATGCTGATGTCCTCTCATAGCTGCTACACCTCTCTGATGAGAGATGCCTGGTGCGCCGCTCCCTCCCGAGTTCGATCTTCCCATGTTTTGCGGGTAATGATGAGGTCCGCTCATACTGCGTCCGAGGTTTGTGCTGTGGTTGCCAAGCGATCCCACTTGGTTGCCCATCGGCGACTGCTGTGGAGTGTACAGCATCTGAGGCGACATGTGAGCAGGTCGCTGTGCCCCATAGCCACCACCCATCTGACTCCTCGGTCTCGGCGGCCCCGACGGCTGTAATGGGCCTTGATGACGCTGCTGATCTGCCGTGCCCAAAATGGGCGACTGGTGCTGCGCTTGTTGAGCATAGAAACGCTGGGCCGCCGTCGGCGGAGGAGGAGGAGGCGGCTGCTGCTGCGGTTGCTGTTGCGGTTGCTGCTGCGGTTGCTGCTGCGGATGTTGTTGCGGATGTTGTTGCTGATGTTGCTGCTGATGTTGCTGCTGATGTTGCTGCTGATGCTGATGCTGATGCTGCTGCTGCTGCTGATGTTGCTGCTGATGCTGATGCTGATGCTGATGTGGATGTGGATGTTGATGTTGATGTTGATGTTGATGTTGATGTTGATGCTGATGCTGATGCTGCGGCTGCGGCTGCGGCTGAAGCTGATGCTGCTGTGATTGTGGGTGACCCAGCTTGTGCTGCTGCTGTAGGCCTTGCCCAGAATTCATCGTAACGCTCGGAGGCCTGATGTGGGTGGGTTTCTGCGGATCAAAACCCCTCGAGGTCGGTAACTGAGGCGAAGCGCTGTTGAAACCGTGACTCAGTGCAGGTGATGCCGTCAACTCTGGCGACAAGGCTTGCGAATCAAGGCCCACGCCTTGCTGCTGCCCCATGTCTTTTGATATGCGACGTCTTTTTGCAATGTGGTCTTGATGTATTGAGCCGGTACTTTGAGAGACTGGATAGCCTTGGCTCGCTGGCCCATCCGCCGATGTCTGGCTTCCGTGCAGAGCTGGACGCTTCGTCGTCCTCGCATGGGTAGTAGCGTTGGCTCCTATAACGCTACTTTGTGGACTGCCCTGTCCCTGGTGTGGCCCCTGGCTGTAGAAGGACGTCGCATACAAAGGCGGAGTTGGCCCATTCTCCGGAAGAGCTGGTGCATCTGTTGCTGCGACGGGTAGTGATGAATCGGTCCGCACGGCGCCGCCGGCCAGGCCGGTCACCGAGCCATTTGGCCCCTCCTCGGCCAGGGAAGAGGCTCCCTGGAACATGCTCGAGGCACGAGGCAGCGGGCTGCCGAAACTCTGACCTTGAGCGGTGGCTAAACCCCTGGTCCCTGGTTCAGAGTTTTTCTTCGTCGCGTTGTCCTTGGGTCGATTCTTGGATCCTTTCGGACGTCCTCTCTTGCGTTGTCCAGGAGTGCTGGTCATGCTTGTGTCTGGGTTTACCTGACTTTTGGGCGGAGCCTCAGTCAGAAGCGGAACTTGGGCTATTGCGGACGCATCGGGCTGGTTCGCGGCAGAAAATCCTCCGTGTCCGAGGTCTTGGCCGCCCATCATCGGTGGAGGCTGGGCCTCCGGCACGGTCACCGAGGGTGCCGGACGAGACTTTTTCATGCCCTTATCTCGTCGTACCTTGGAGCTCTTGCTGCCCTTAGGTCGGCCTCGAGCTCTCCTGACGGGCACAGGCGAGGCTTCTTGACGATCCCAGCCCGTCGTCTCGCCGGCAACGGAAGACAGAGGGGGCAGATGGAGCGAATCAGCCATGGCGGCAGGGTCATCGACCGGAGGAAAGATCTCTCCAAGCCAATTTACGAGCAACGAGCCCGAGCTGTTAGTTAAGACGCTCTGGGGAAATGAGCCGTCGGTGGGCGGAGGAGCGCCAGGAATGCCGCCGAAGTAAGCCAGTGCCTTGCACAGCTGCTCGACGACTAGTATGGGGTGAAGAGTTCGGAGAAGGGTGAGGAGGCGAGCTTGCTCGGCCTTGATTTCTTGAGGCGTCGGGTTGCGGGTCTGCAACCATTCAGAGGTCGAGGTCGAGGAGGGCGCTGCTGCTGCGGTCGCGGCAGCCGTAGCCGTTGGCGCAGCAGCGGGAACGGCGATCCTAGACGGTGGAGTCGAGGTAGGGTCGGACGTTCTCGCCGTCTGAAGATCCGTGTCATCGCCATGCCAAACCAACTTGGAGCGCCTCACAGGCTGCCAGCCGGCCTGGTTAGCCCGTCTGGCCTGTGCTTCGGTCTCTTCGCTTGTTCGTTTGGCGGCGGCATTACGATCGGTAGGCTTAGAGCCAGTCAGGTCGATATGCATGACGGCGAAGTTGCCGTTCCTATTGTTGGTCATGCCCTGAAGCTTGGTGGGCACTGGATTCCTCACGCGGCCGTCCGTATGGAAGCTGGTGGAGTCTAGGGCGTCTGGCGAAGACGGCTCTGGATTAGCTGACTACCTACTAGGCAATTGGGACACGCGATCGGGTCGTGACGAACCTCGGACCGCGCTGCCGCTGATGGCGGGCGGCGTCGGAACTGGAGTTGGGGAGGGTGGAGGCGGCGGCCCTCCATTATTCAATGGCTGGTCGTCAGGCTTGATGCTTGTCGTCGGAGACGCGATAGCTGCGAAGGCAGAAAGGGTTAGCTTCGCAGTCGGCTACAAAGGGACTGACTTGTTGATGTGTGCGTGGAGCGAGATCAAAAGGGGGAAGTGTTCCCCCTCGCTCTCCTTTTGAGGGCAAAGAGGCTCTCGCGCGCATTGAAGATTGAATTGGGTTTTTTTCTTTCTGCTGGAGTAGAGAGAGCGAACAGAGCAACCCACGTGCAGCTGGGGCCATGGCGACCGAAAAGGTGCCGAGCTCAGGACGAGCACCGGAGGACGTGCTACATGCCCTCTGGAGCCGATTGCTGGCGGGCGACAGTTCGTCTAGCAACGCTTCACATGATCCAGCGATACGCTGGGGCGGGGACTCGTCTTGGCAGCCTCTTCGCAGTAGAAAGCTCGACGACGGGTGATGACGAGGTTTTCTTCTTGGGTGAGCGGGTTCGAGATTGTGGTGAATGACGGCTGACTGCGAAAAGTGGTCAAGGGAAGGCGTTGCGATATAGATGCGTGGCTGCAGGCGCGCGGCCGGGCGAAGGGCATGAAGCTGTCGCCGGCGTCGATTTCGGGCAAGTCTTGCGAAATATGGAGTCGTTGAGGCCGCTGACGCATGAGCATTGAAGAGGGGGAAAGAGGGGGAGTGAGAGCCAAGGAAGACAGAGGAGGGAGAGAGGGAGAGAGAGGGAGAGAGAGAAGGTGTGTGTGTATGTGTATGTGCTCTTGTGTGTGTGTATGTGAGTGTGCGTGTGAGAGAAAGAGAGAAGAAAAGAAAGAGAGTGAGAGCAAGACAGAGACAGAGAGAGAGAGAGAGAGAGAGAGAGAGAGAGAGAGAGAGAGAGAGAGAGAGAGAGAGAGAGAGAGGGAGCGAGAAAAAAAAAAGCGAAAGAATCCGAACGGGCACCGTACCGTGTTCGCAGTTACGAGGCACTACATGGCTGTGTCGCGCAATGTTGCGAGGGTCACGAGGCGCAGCATCCCGCGCCCAGGGCTTGCAGTTAGAGCACATCACGTAAGATATGTATGTACCTCCAAGTATTCGCTAACGCGACGGCAAAAAAAAAAGGGCACCACCAACGGTACAGGCGTTGGTGAGCTCAGAGCTCTTTGGTTCGGCTGGCTGCCCAACAAAAATGGTACTCAAGGTGGCCGTCTCGTACCACGACGGGGGGCAGGCGCAGCCACAGGTACGCGCCGGGAAGTCGTCAGGCACCTGGCAGGCAACAGCCTGAAACTCTCCGACGATGTTGTTACTTGCAGCCTTTCTCAGCCGCGTTACCACTGAGTCCTACGAGCAAAAGGAACACTGTATACATGCTCGTTTTTTCCTGGAGGAAGAACCATTAGGGAGGCATGCCGTGTCGCAGGCTTGCGGCTTGCCCTAGCACGATACCTAGCTTCTACCTAGCTCCTACCTTTCGAATTACTAACTGTTAGATAGAACTACGGATACCTGCCTACCCTCTTTTAACCTCCTATCTTTGTTAATAAGATTCGCTTGGACTGGTGCCAACGTTCTGCGCTGAGGAACTTTGCCTCAAATCGCCTACCCGTAGTTCCCTAGGCTCGTGTCTCGCCTAAGAGGGCCTACGCATACTACCTAGCATCTATAATTCTTGCTATCTTGCCTGCTTAGGTCCCTAAAAAGCGTACATATATACTATATACATTCATACGTCGTTAGGTAGGCAGGTAGGTACTCCGTAGTCGGCTGAGAATTCGTACATACATACATACATACAACCTTTTGGCTCAGATAAAAAGCAGGCCTAATAAATAACGGTCGAAACCGTTATAGCAGAAAGAAAGCGAGAGAGAGAGACGGAGACGGAGACGGGGAATATTAGGCAGGCACTTCGAGTCTCACCTGCGCTTCGCATAACTCTGTGTACCTACCTACCTATCCCTTTGAGTGCGGTAAGACCGCACGCAGGTTGCGTGCTCCACTATGCTTATTAAGCTTAAAGATACAGCATAGACCTAGCAGCTGCCTTAGAATGCCATGTATCGAGCCAGAACAAGAGTACTTCTAATAGAGTACAGCTTTGGAGGAGAAGGAGGTACCGCTGGTTATACGATTTTTGACTGGCTATAATCCCTGCTAGCGACTTTTCTTGCGGTCTTACCGCACTCAAAGGGATCTAGTACCTAACTCGATATCCACCTATCACATCGGCTACTAGCCTAGGTACTAGTACTCCGTAGCACCTACTACCCCTCGGACCAATCCACTTCCTCTTCAGCCTCGCAAGCCGCCAACCCATATTATCACCACCTTTGGTCACGAAGCCAGTGCCGTGTCTTTCTCGCCTTGCATCCGTCAAGCGTCCGTCCGTCCGTCCGTCCGTACTCGTGTCTTACGAGCCGCCCCGGCCCGCCCGCCATGACGACAAAGTACGCACTGCTCTCGCTGCCCCTCACCGTCTTCGACTCCAACAACCCCGACGACGCTCTCTCATCCCTCAGCGCCACCGTCTCTCCAGATAATGGAACTGTCGTACCGTTCCGGATCCCCGACTTCAAAATCGGCACCCTCGATGCCTTGGTTCAGCAAGCCGACGACCTGGCCAAGCTCGAGGCCTCGTGCCAGGCCGTCGTGGCCAAGGTCGGCGATTCGCTGCGCCAAGTGCTGCACAACGACGAGGAGCGCATCGCCTCGTACAAAATGGTCAATGACAGTCGGTGCCACGAGAATCCTGGCCCCTCATTCCTCTTTCCCTGCGGAGTGGGTGCTGACCAGTCTGCGTAGAGCCTACCGACCAGTACTTCCGCAGCTTCAGCTGGAACAAGATCCGGTACCGAGCTGACAAGCCTCTCGGAGAGCTTGTCGATACGCTTCGCAAGGTTCGCGCCCTGCCGCCTCTCTGAATTTATCTTCCCTGTGCAAAATGACAGGCCTCCGCTGATGGGGTAAGGGGCCCGATCAGGAGCTCGTCACGGTAGACAACGATGTCAAGACCAAGTTCAACCAGTACAATTCCGTCAAGACGAACCTCGCCGCCATACAACGACGTCAGACGTAAGTGTTAACATAGAGAGACTCATATCAGTCGCACACCGCTGATGTCGGCCGCGTCGACCTCCTGAAGCGGTAATCTCTCTACCAAGTCGTTGACTTCCGTCGTCGACCCAAAGCTCCTGGTTCAGGACTCGGAGTATATCGAGACGCACCTGATTGCCGTGCCCAAGACGGTGGGCAAGGAGTTCCTCAAGACTTACGAGACGTTGTCTCCCATGGTCATACCTCGGTCTGCGGTGGAGATTGATCGCGACGACGAGTTCATACTCTTCGCGGCCGCGACGTTCAAGAAGCACAGTGCCGAGTTCATCCAGAAGTGCCGGGAGCAGAAATGGACACCACGTCAGTATGAGTACGTCGAGGGCGGCCGAGAGGAAGAGCAGCGCGAGCTGGATAAGGTCACAAACGAGGAGCGCAAGGTCTGCGGCGAGGCCCTCCGCATGGGAAGGACGGGGTGGAGCGAGAGCGTCATGGTCTGGGTTCACGTCCTGACGCTGAGGGTCTTCGTCGAAGCCGTGTTACGTTACGGTCTGCCGCTCGAGTACGTGACTGCGTTGGTCAAGGTACGTTTTCGTCCTCCCCGACTTGCCTTGGGGCGAGGGCAACTGTATACTCAGCTGCCGGGCAGACAACCGCGAAGCTCGCCCCCAAGATCAAAGCCGCCCTCGACTCCAATTACTGGTACCTCGGTGGTAACGCTTTTGGTCGGGATAAGCGAGGCAGGGTTACCAAGGACGACGCCGCCATGACGTCGGAGATGGCCGCCGCCGGGCTGGGAACGGGCGAAGGGCACGAGTACACGGCTTTCGTCTACTACGAGCTCGAGTTCCCCTAAGGGCAGCGTCGGTTCGAGACGGATGGAAATAGGGAAGAAAGGGCAAGAGTAGCAGTATATGCTCGGCCCGGCTTATATATATTCTGCGCCCCGTCGTGTTGCAAGAAACATGACACTGGCAAGCCGAGACAAGACGGCGGAAGGGGAGGGCCGGAAGCCGCAAGCTCATTGAGGTAGCTTGATGTAACCCTTGTCGGCCAGCCACTGGGTGATGCGGGCGACGCAGTCCTCGACGGAGCTCTCGTTTGTCTTGATGGTGATTTCCGGCTGCAAGGGTTCCTCGTACGGTGCGGAGATGCCGGTAAAGTCCTTGATATCGCCGGCGCGGGCTTTCTTGTAGAGTCCCTTTGGGTCTCGCTGTTCGGCGACTTGGAGGGGCACGTCGACGAAGACCTCGACGAAGGGGATGGTGTCGTCGCCGGCGTCGCCAGCTGCCTCTGAATGCAAGCGGCGGGCGAGATCCCGATCGGCGCGGTAGGGAGAGATGAAGGCGGTGATGGCGATGGTGGCCGAGTCGGCAAATAGCTTGGCGACCTCGGAGACGCGACGGATATTCTCGACCCGATCCTGCTCGGAGAAGCCGAGGTCCTTGTTGAGGCCGAAGCGGACGTTGTCTCCGTCGAGGCGGTAGGCGGCGTAGCCGAGATGAAGCAGATGCTGTTCCAGCGCGGTGGCCACCGTGGACTTTCCCGATGCCGAGAGGCCGGTTAGCCAGATGGTGAGGCCGCGCTGCTTCCGGAGCTGGTTGCGCTCGCGGCGGCCGAGACCTGCGTGCCATGTGATGTTTCTGTGTGTGTGTCTCTCTCTCTCTCTCTCACACTCTCTCTCAGTGTTAGCGGGAGAAGTTCGGACAGAGAAGAGGGGAGAGAGATTGAGGTGGGGATGAACGGACGTTGCCATTGTCGATGCCGGCTTATTAGTTTGGTGTGAGAGTATTAGGTGGTGGAGGTGGAGGAGTAAGAGGAAGAGGAGTTAGAAGATGGGGAGGGGTTTGATGATGAAGGTTGCGACTTGCAAAAGGGGGTGGAAGTGGATATGACTATGAGTTAAAACCGTAAAAACTCTAGGGCGCCAAAAAACCCGCTTCTTCACCTTCTGACAAGCAAGCTGCGGCATCTTGTCGATAGTCTACAGCCAGCCTTTCTTCAGAACTGGGATGAAGGGTATTTTCGGACGAGGAGAGGAGAGCCTGCGAAAGCAATGACACACAAGATACACCTACCTAGTAGGTAGCTGACGTTGCTGATAGCGGGGAGTCCGTGGACTTACTACGGTAGGTACCTAGGTAGCTTCAGGTACTATAGATGAAAGCTACTAAGCTATCAGCTGTCATCTATCATGAATCGATGAGTATCTATCACACAGAGATTGATTGTATGTAGGTATGTATTCTAGGTATTCTACATTCACTCATATTCCTCCTCCCCTAGGTAGGTATGCACGCCCTTTTCTCCCCCAAAAGTAAGAGGGAGGGCCAAACAAAGATGACAAAGAAGAAGGAAGCGCGCAACATCATTCGAGTATCCGCGGCATCAACTGGGAAGACAGATAGACATTAGTGTGAAACGGCATCAACTACGGGCAAAAGAGGAGGAAAAGGAGGAAAAAAGGGGGAAAAGAAAAACCGGGGAGGAGAGACAGGTAGAAAGTCGAGAGGGGGCTCACCGCCGCATATCTAGGCGACACGTAGAGCGCCTCCGCCTCAGCCAACACCATAGGCTTCTCCCCCGGTTCGGCCAGTAGCTCGATATGGCCCTTGACCCAAGCCTTGCGCCCCTCGACGCGAACCGTCTTGGCCCGAAGCACGAGGAAGCTGTTGGCCGGCGTCGGCTTGCGATAGTTGATGGCCAGGCTCGCCGTCACGCCCATCTTATACGGCAGCGCGTCGAAGCAGCACCAGGCGAGACCCTCGTCCAGCATGGTGGCGAGGAATCCGCCGTGGACGAGCCCCGGATGGCCGCATAGTTGATCGCCTACGTAGACGATACTCACCAGCGACCTCCCGCCGGGCTCGATCCAGGTCCGAGCCGGCACCGGCACCTTGCCCGCGCCCGTGAGTGCGCCCGCCGTCAGGCTGCGTGCCCGATACTCGGCCGGCATCCGCAGGTGCGGCCGCGATTCCGTCAAGTCGTCGCGCTGTCGCAGCTGTGCCGCCAGCGGGTGCTTGTCTATCGTCTCCTCCACCCGTCGCGCTTCTTCGTCCGCTTCGGCGACGGAGAAGCGCGTGAGGCTCGCCTCGTCAGAGTAGAAGCCCAATCCTCGCGCCGTCAGCGTCCGCCACGCCAGCGCCGCCCCCAGTGTCCCGGACGCGACACCGACGACGACCAAGGTCATGCCCCTGCGTATCCCGGTCCCTGCCGTAGCGAGTCGTCAGCCATTTTATCCCTCTGTTCTTTCTCCTCGTCCTCGTGCTAGTCTTCGTTGTCGCTCACCCGCACCGGAAGAAGATGCCTCCGCCGCCCTATGCCCGTGCCACCGGCGATGCTGCCGTAACCACGGCATCGCCTCTGCCCGCGTGAAACGCTGCAAGAAAGCCGACCGCCGCAACATGCCTGTTCTGGTTGTTCTGTACCCCTCGCAATGACGGATGACGAAGCGGCTTGAGAGAGGTCGGTCTACCGTTGCTCGTTAGTGAGGTTCGTATCTCATACGTGACGATGCCGAGGTTTCCGGGAAGGGAAATAAAAGGAGTCGCAAAGTGTCCGCCCAGCCCCTTGGCTTCCTCTCAATTCATTGTACCGTGCATACACACACACACACATATATATATATATGTACTTCCCTCCCTCCCTCCCTATCCCATCATCCTTTTTGCTTCCCCCTTCTGAGTCAAGGCGCACCTGTTTGGGTATTACTACGAAATTACGGGCTGCAGATACTACCAAGCTTGGCTTTGCTCTATCTCCGCGTTCTGGCTTTCTCTGCTGCTCCTCAGGGGTTTCAAGCTTGTCCTCGCCATGTGGCCCTGTACTGCATACACCTACCTGCCGTCTTCCTCACCGGCCAGCAGCTCTGCATAGTCTTCTGCCGAGGCAAACATGGGTAGTTCCTTGAGCGCTTTTCGCCGTGATTTTCCACTCAATGCCTTGTCTCCCTTCTTCGCCTCTTGCCCTTGCTCCTCTTCGTCGACATTATTGTCGTCGTCGTCGTCATCATCTGCCTCAATCGCCGCCAGGCCATCCATCTCCATGTCTTCCTCCCCATCACTGTCCAAGGACATGGCGGGAGATGAATCGTCGTCGTCTGAAGCCATGTCTGCAGCTTCCAGATCATCAAAGCCTTCATCAGACTCGTCATCCGCGATGTCGGGCTGCGTCGCGACCAGAGCCTCCCAAACGCTCTCCTCGTTCTGCTCCTCATCGTCATCAGCTGTCGACTTTTTCGTCTCCTTCGGCATATGCTGGAAGTATTGGTGGAAAAATACGTCTTCGGCTGCAACGTTTTCCACCTTCAAGTTCCAGAACGCCGCCGTGTTGACCACAGGCGCCGTGGACCCGGCTTCCTTCTTGCCCAACCAGATATCGCCCACGTCCTTGGTGGCGCGGAGCGGCTGCATGATGGACGCACCCCGGGCCTTATCCGTAGGCTTCGGAGTCTTGTACACAAATTTGTCGAGGAAGCGGATGAGGGAGTGGCTTTCCAGGTCCGGTTTTGTCACAGCTCGACCCTTGTCCAGCAGTGTACCTGCGCATACACTTACCGAAGGGTGGTAGTGCATCTGAACCGGAATCTATACCGTGACCGGTCAGCGGCCAACATGGCGCACGAACAGAGAATCACATCAGACTTACGATTTCCCAGAGACAACTTCTGTGAGCGTTGCTGTGCTCGGGGTTGCGCTTCCGCCCGTCATAACGCTCCTGTCTCTGAGCCTCGTCGTCGTCAAACACCGACCTTTCCGGTTCGTCCAATAGGGTCGACAGCGCAGGAAAAGTTTGCTTGAGATGGTCGACGATGTATAGAAGACCGCAGATAAACGGCGGCTGGTGCAGACCCGCGATTTGCAACATTCTCTTCGCAAAGGCCTTGACTCTTCGAACATCCACGTCGTTCTTCAGGGCTCGGAGGAGCAGATTGAGGTAGAGCGACTGCTTGGAAGACGACACGAGCCGGGGGTCCAACAGAGACTCGTAAAGCGTCCGGTAGAAGCGGTCGGCTGCTAGGTGTCTCGTCGACGTGAGTTGCTGGATCAGTAGCAGAGCCTGTATGCCTGTGTTGAGGTTGGTCGAGTGTGCGATCCGGAACAGCGTATCAAGATGATGCTCCATACTGCAGGAAAAAGAAAAAAAAGGTCAGCTGGGTGCGTGAAGAGGTCTGACGTTGACTTACATGGCGTCGTTGGCCGTCACGAAAGGTACAGCTCGGTTTACGCCAGTCAGAAGGGCGGATATCAGTTTATCTGTTGCCTCCGTCTCCGGCATCGACGTTTCTGACCGATTAGATTTGCTTCTATGCGTTCGTCCCTTCTGCGTGCCCGTCGGTCTACTGGAACTCCGTGTGGCATCTTGCGTATCTTCAGATCCGACTTGTGCTGGTACGATTCTCCCTCCCGCTTTCAATAACGTGACGAATAGTTCAAAGTAGATGCGGATCAGAGTCTCTGCGACTTTCGGCTCCTTGTTGCTCAGGATTGTCTGGTTCAGGGTGTTGATAGCATACTGCTTGGATCGTATGTCTTGCGACGGCCGGAGGAGAACGTCTTGTTCCACTGCACGGATAATGATGGTTTTCATCTGCGGATGGGTGTCCTGGAGTTGAAGAAGAAGAAATGAAGCCCGGGAAGCAATCTTGCGGTCCCTGTCACCAAGCTTGTTGACAAGAAGCTTGAGTAAGTTGGCCTCCTGCTCGGGCTTTTCTCTTAGAAGAGTACAAACAAAGTCGACCGCCTTTACGCGTGAGAATTCGATTTCGTCGGAACACCAGGCTTCCAGCAATTGTATCACTTTGAAGTACGTCTCTTTCAGCCAATCCTCGAACGCCCACGCTATCAGGTGTGCCCCCGTCATCTGTCCGGGCAAGGGCTGACCGGAAGTCCATGCTTTGACCGAATCCCGTTGCAGAGCGCCTAGTAACCCAGGCTGGCTCTGAAAAGTCCGCAAGCGCCTATCCGAAGGGAGAAGATTGCCCGGGCCAAGCAAGTCAACAAGGGCCCCGATCGCCCCGATCGCCTGGGCGCGACTCTTTTTCGATGCCAGGCTGAGAAGGGCATCGAAAGCGCGGATGTTGTGGACGGGGGACTCCTGAATCGCAAGCGTCAAGGCCGAGACCTTGTCGGCGAGCGTGCCAGACGACATGATGGTGGCCAGAAACTTGTGAGACGAGGACGCAAATCTGCTTGTCCTGTACTTTTCCGCATCACCATCCAATAGACTCTTGGCATGCTTCTTGAGAGCTTCAGTGGAGGCAAAGAACGGTCCTACTTGATCAGATGCTGGGCCTGGAAGGCTGGCCAATTCGGCAGAATGCCACTCTGCCAGTGGTTCGAAAATCTTTGATTACTGCCACGTCAGCGGACTGAAAGCCCTCTTTTCAGCATCTGAACCTACCATGCTGCCAGCCTTGCCGTGACCGCTTCCCTGGCCGGCGGCATCTTTGGTAGGGTGCCTCGCGCTCCCGCCGTCGTCTTGATTCTGTTCCTCTCGGTCGCCCTCGTCATCTTCCTCCTCACTGGCCTCTTCGGGTTCGATCTGCGAGAAGCCAAGCTCGTTGGAAAAAGCTGCGAGCTCTCGCTTTAGGCGCTCGTCAACCGGGCGACCCAAGTCTTTGTCGTCCATCTCGACGTCTGAGGCAATTCCATTGATGAGATCCAAGTCTTTCTCGTCACCTCCGAGAGCTTTGATTTCCTCCAATAGCGTAAGGTCATCGCCTGTCCGGTCATTTGGCTGTGACGTGCGATGTCGTTTAGAGCGCTGCTGCTTGCTCGACCCTTCGCTGGATGGTTTCTTTCTTTTATGTTGGCTGGTGCTCAGACCCTTCTCGATCGTGGACGTTAAATGCGAGAGTGCATTCTCATCAAAGCTTTCTTGTTGCCTTGCAGCAACGCCAGCCTTGGTCTTTGGTTTCTTAGGTGCCTTCGGCATCTTCATTCGTTGTCTGCTGGTGAGTGGTGAATGATTTTTGCGCTCGTCCAGTTCGTCCTGGTTTGGCATTTTTTCCCTTGTCACCGCTTATCGCCGTCACGCTTATCGCCCTATCGTCTTATCGCCTTATCTTAGAGGCTCTTTTCGGCAATAACGCGGCTATTACTTTGTAGCAGAGCTGAAGCTACGAATGCGATAAGACAACGACAATCGTATTCGCGCCTACTGCCTTGGGACTAGGAAGACTTCGTCTGTCTTTAAAGCAGTAGCCTTGGTGCTACGCCGTTGAAGAAACACCAAGAATCCGAAGTACGTACGGAATGAGTATGAGCTCGACAGTAGTGATCTTGAGGCCCAGACTATCCAACGCAAAGAGAGCCGGCGACACGCTCCAACTCCGTTCTTTCTCCCATTATGGCCTCACCAAGGCTGGTCGGCCGCGGTCTCTTTTATCCAGCATATGGACGCCAACCGGCGGAGTTTCCGCTGCTTTGAGAGAATGTGAGCAGTAGTCTTTGAGCTGAAAGCCCCTTCATTACTGACATCGCCTTTTAGCCGGGCATGAGAGACTGATACGTGCCGGCTTCTTGCGCCAAGTAAGGCTACTCAGTTATACAACAATGAACACAATTACTCACCCCGTCCTTCAAGACCTTGCCGGGCGCTTTTCATCTCTTACCCCTCGGACTTCGCGTGCAGCGGAAGATTGAGGCCTTGCTCGAAAAACACATGCAGTCCCTAGGTTCGGCGCCTTGCCCTCAACCGGGCGCTGCAACTACATGATTGACAAAGAATCCTGAAGGTGCCTCTCGTCTCTCTCTATCGTCTCTGACGACAAGAGATCTGTGGAGCAAAAGCGGTCGGCTCGAAGATCTTTTACCTGAGGTAGATATCCATTTGACCTAGGGAAGAAAGAGGCTGACCTGCCCAGCTGTTTCAATTCGTCGACCGTCGGGAAGCTTCCCTCATGCTATCACCGACTCACGAAGAAGAGATCACGAAGCTCGTGGCAAAGACGCTGCACTCATACAAAGACCTTCCCTTGCGGCTTTATCAGATGAGTGAGTCTCTCTGTGCGACTTTCCGGCCCCCGTCACTCAACTATGAACGTCCTGTTTAGCACGAAAATACCGAGACGAGATGCGTCCGCGTCGCGGTCTCACGCGATCTCGAGAATTCATCATGAAGGACTTATACACATTCGACTTCTCGCGTCAGTCCGCCGTCGAGACCTATCACGAGGTTTCCAAAGCCTATCGTGCTTTCTTCGACGACCTGAAGCTACACGTGCAAATTTCGGAGGCGAGCTCCGGACATATGGGCGGCGACTTTAGTCATGAGTTTCTTCTGGTGACTGATGCAGGCGAGGACACCGTTGCCATCTGCGATCAGTGCTCACGTTGTGCCAACGGCGACATCGTCAAACAACTAAGCCTTAGCTCGAACAAGGAGAGAGAAGATGACGGCGAGGCATACGAGCAGCGGAGAGACGAAAAGCAAGAACCCAAAGACGAAGAGGACAAAGACCACGTGAGCGGAGAAAAAGTATCAGTAGACGGATCAAGCAGAACGCTGTGCCCCTCCTGCAGCAAAGGATCGCTGAAACTCCGCCGAGCCCTGGAGTTGGGCCACATGTTTTTCCTCGGCACTCGATACTCGGAGCCGCTGGACCTACGAGTTCGGACACCCGACGGTTCTCAAGATCCAGTACCCGTCCAGATGGGCTGCTACGGGATAGGCGTCTCGCGCCTGGTCGGAGCGGTAGCGGAGCACATGTCAGACAAGCGAGGCCTCGTCTGGCCTCGTGCCATCGCCCCCTTCGAAGTCGTCGTCGTTCCCTCATCCCCGGTCACGCCGGAGGCGGTCGAGTTCTACGACAAGCTTGTCGACCACGGAAACATGGACGTCGTCCTCGACGATCGCAGCGAAACCTTTGGCTGGAAAATGCAGGACGCCGACCTGATCGGCTATCCCATCACCGTCGTGCTTGGCCGGGCTTGGAGAGACGGAGCCACTTGCGAGGTCCAATGCAGAAACCTCGGGATCAAGGAAGCCGTAGCTGTCAACGACATCGGCGGCTATCTCGAGAAACTGCTTTCCCAGCTTTGAAGCAAGGGATAAAGGGATGCAGACGCATAAGTATGTACCCACCACATAGTCTGAATTACTGACGACACAAAAGTATATAGATCATACATACTCTTAGATCATACTCTAAGCCTTGCCGTGATCCTTCCCCCTCCCCTCTTCAATGCTGCCATCCCGTATACCTAGTCAGCAGATGACTTATTGTTGTCTCCAGCCCATCTATGAATGACACCGACGATTCCGTACGTGTAAAAGCCCTGCCCGAAATGAGTAAAATAAGGAAGTTATGAAAACGACGCCAGAAGTGATAAAAGGAAAACCAAGTTGAGGATTGTCATGATTCATGATACCGGCAAGAAAACCCGACAGATACTTGTTTTATGTGGCCGCAAGGTCCTTGGAATTGGGCTCGCCCCTGCTAATCGCCGATTTAATGATCTCGACGCACTCGCTTGGCTCCTCAAAGACATGCCAAGCTTCCCTGGGTATATCCTCGAAGGCAGCCTCGAACCTCTCCGGTTCATTCTTCTCTTCGATGCCAACAGCTGCCACGTCCGTGGCCTTGCGAATCAGGATCAGCTTGATCCAGCCGGGAAAGGTTCGGTAGCTGTCATTCGGCGTTAGGACTTCTTCCCACACACACGTCTCGCATGACCCGGGAGGGGAAACGCTTACATCTCGCCATAGGCCTCGGGATCAGATTGTGTGGAGTCGCCCACGACAATCATTTTCTTCTTCGGCAACCACGAGTTGATCTTGGTCATCCGATCAACCTTGTACTCTTCCGTATCCAGAGTCAAAGCCGAGAGCAAGCCAGCCATCGTCTTCCAACTCGAGTCTCTTAATATCAACGTCCCCGACGGATAATGGTCCTTTCGAAACTTCTTGAGAAACGGATAAAGATTATAAGGCGAGGCGGATAGATAGAACCAAGCCGTGTCCTCGGGAAGAAGCGATCTCATCTCGGCATAGAGCTCGGGCATGCCAGGAATCGGGCGCGGTGAATTGACAAACGATTCGCGGAGGATGCCTACGGGATCGCTGGTCAAGGTGACTTTAATTGTGTCGTCGATATCTATCTCCAGGTCAGCCAAGCCGCAGCCCGCAGGCCCGGGCCTCGAGAAGGATGACGAAACGCACCGGATATGATACCCCAGCCCTCGGGTCCGGCGTAATACGTCTCCATGTGCGGTATGGCACCATCTCCTCCGGCTTTGCTGGACTTGGCTGAGGTTCTGACAAGGGAGCCCTCAGCGCTTCCCGGAATCGTCAAGACGTTTGAGCATAAGCCGTTGGCATTGGAGGGGCCGATCCTAAGCCGCGTTCTCCCCTGGTGAAGGGCCGTGATGGTCGTCGCCGGGCGGATGTCCCATAGAAATGGGAGTACCCTCTCCTCAACGGTCTTGCGCTCCTTGGCGTCATCGGCCAGGCCGATGGCGTGGGCGACGCCGCTGACGACATCGACAAGCCTGGCCTTGTCCTCACGCTCGAAAACGGCGGCGATGAACTCGGCGCACCAGTGACCGTGAGTGGCATGCTGAAAGGCCGTATTGTCCAAAAGCCAGACGATATTGCTCTTTTTCACGGCCCTTCCACCGGGCAAGAATCTTGCCAATCTTCCCAGGAAGCCATTAGGCCGGCAAAAACGAGACAGGCTGGGTTCCGGTGAGCTTTCGAGGCTCGGCAGGCTGGATTCGATCTCCTCAAAGTTATTCTTTTGCCGGGTACGGCGCTGCATTGTGCTGGCCAAAGACGAATGGAAAGAGTTAACAGGATCCATGATAAAAGAGCCTGTCCGCCTGAACGGGTCGCGTATTTGAGGGTCTGAAAGGCCACGTATAGGGATCCGTCAGATGCTGGACTAGGGGATCCCCTTTCTCATAAGTCGTCGACAGGATTCGCGCCTGACGGACTATAAAGGAGGCGCGTAGGAAGCTTTTTGATCAGGCGTCTCCTGTGACGCATCTGCTGCCTGCCTAAAATCTAATTGATGATGTCTGACAGCCTCGTCCTTGACGGCACACAGTTTGGCAGAGGCGGTGCGGAAAGAGCCTCGTGATCCCAGCCATCGGTTCAGGGCGTGACAAGGTGTCGATGACCTCGAATCAGCCACGAGTATTCGCACCGAGACAGCCACCTGACGGAGCGAGGGCAGGACGAGGGCAAGTCATAATGTTGCGTCGCGCCCCTCACAGGCTCACACTGCCTCGCAGAAGTAGTAGTCAGGGGAGTCATACAGTTAATACTGTAGCGCCTCTGCCGGCAAGTGGTATCCCTAGCTTGCTTTTGAACTGGCGTTAATTTCTCATCAGCTGACGGGAGGGCCGTAAGTGGAAGCCATCGAGAGTGAGGTAGACAGGTACTTACGTTAGCACCTCTTTTTACTAGAGTCATGGACCCAAAAATAGGACTTTTCCATTGCCATTGTCTTTTCTCCGTCCAGGTAGGTAGGTATGTATGAAGACTCAGGCGTAGTAAATTGATCGTCTGCGTCATCGTCTCAACTCTTCATTCTCTGCCGGTCGTGATCTCGCCTGTCCGAGTCTCGGCCGGGCCCGGCCCGTCCGTCTACCTTATCCCTGTTCAAGGGACAGGATCCTATCGATTGCTGTTATCGTGTCTTATCACTATCTCCCTTTAATCCGATACGACAAGACAGGATAACAAATCGGTGAAGCCTTCGATCCTCATCAAACAAGGGTCCCCACCACGGATACAGGCTCACAGCAATTCCACGTTCATCACCTCGTCCTCACCACAATTACCGACCGGCCATCATGGCAGCCGAGCGAGAAACACGTGAAACTCTCTTTAATTATTTCCAAAAGACAAGTTTAACCTCCGCGCTTGCTAATTCATGAGAGCCAGCACTTCAGTCGACCTCAGCACACTCGAGCCCGCGCAGCTCGCCCAGGTCAAGAAGCAGCTCGACGAGGAGCTGGAACACCTTACGTCGTCCTACGCTCAGCTGCACGGCGCGCAAAATAAGTTCAAAGAATGTTTGCTCTGCGTCCGTAGCCGCTCCTCAAGTTCCGACGGTCCGCGCCCCCTATGCCCTGCCTCTCATGCCCTTCCCCGAGCCCGAGACATATCGCGGCTGCCGCAGGCTTTCAACTTCTCACTCTCCTAGCAGCATCCAAGTCTGTCTTGGTCCCCCTGACCAACTCGCTGTACGTTCGTGGCGAGCTCTCAGATACCGACTCCTTTCTTGTCGATGTCGGCACCGGCTTCTTGGTGGAAAAAGTAAGCGGCCGGTCATCTCATCGGCATTGCGCCGGGGTGCTGACATACGGCTAGAAGCTAAAGTCGGCCGAGCAATTCTACGAGCGTAAGTCGCAAGAGATCAGCAAAAATCTCCAGGGTCTCGAGTCCATTGTGCAGCGAAAGCAGACCAACGTGAAAGCCGTGGAGGATGGTACGGCCGCTGTAGTCTGCCTACTATACACTCATCACTCCCTGACGCTGACTCGCTGCAGTTTTGAGACAAAAGCTCATGGCTTCCCAAGGATCACCAGCTTCTGCGACTGGCCAATGACTTGTATCTAGAACACGGGTGAAGGGTAGGAAATACAATCTGAGAACGCTGCTCGTGACGCCGCACCCCATCTCCAGGACCTGCCACACTTCCAACGCCCGGCCTAGAGTACCCCAATCTAGAGGTAGGTAGGTATGTTGGCCCCTGGGCCCTAGTTACCTCAGCACTGTCGAGTCCAACTCCAACGCTGACAACGCCGACTGCACATCGACAACGTGCTCCAGAAAGCGCAAGAAGCCCGAGTCTAGGTCTTGAGTGTCCGACGGCCACAAGCTTCGCATGACGGCATTCCAGTCGTCGCGTTGCTCACGACAACTGATGCCCTCAAGAGTCTCCTCCCAATGTAGGCCGTAGAGCTCAACTCCCCAGCGCGTATCCGGTTCGCTCTCCGTCTCCATGCAGCTCCAAGATTGTGAGACACTGACCTCGATCACAAACTTGGTGGTACGGAAGGGCAGTATGACAGACGTTTTGAGCACTGTCGACTCTACCTCATCGCTGCCCGGCTGCGGCTTGATTTTGACTTGCGGCGGCTGTAGGAGTGAAGACTCGTCGTCTCCACCTCTCTCAGTGAGGCTGATATTATCCATGATCTTACGGAGCGTAGCGGGAACATGAGGTATGGGCTCACACCGATCGACCTGGAGATTCCAGTCCAGTTGCCTACACAGGAGACGTAAGCAAGCGTTCGCAGTCCCGACCATGGACCCATCTCACATGTCAGGTGCAGCCACTGTCCAGTTCAGGCGAGGCAATAGTTCCCGAGACCTCATCCGAGCTGCAGAGAGCTGCGTCGGTTGTGCTGGCTGGGCTTGGACGACGGATATGAGCTCCCGGTTCCGCGACTTGAGTGTCACGGTATGCTGCCTCTGCAGCGGACGTTTGCCGTGATCAAAGATCCCGACAGCCGGTTGCAACAAGTGCTGAACGACCTTTTCGGCATTGGCGACATCAACCAGTCTATCAGAGCAGCCAATTAGCTTCGCACCCGGGCTTCTCCACATGCTACTCACTCGGTATGTATTCCTGCTCCGCCGCGCTTAGAGTAATGAGCCACCATCTCCTCGAAACTCGGGTAGGTCATGATGTCGCCGACACCCCGTTTTCTCTGCCGTATTTCGAAGCGACCAAAATTGACTCGCATTCTGAGGCCCGTCCTCAGCGCTTGAAGAATATGGGCTGACATCTCAAGAATTCCGCGAAGCTTGTTAAAATTGTCCTGCGCCAGTGGTGTGGAAACCGGAACCAGCGAGGGCGAGTTTATCGTGGATGTGGGACGTGAATTCAGCTTTACATTGATGCCTGCATCGTGTTCGAGATTTGGATTCACAGGTTTTTGCACCAGAAAACGAGTAATGAGGTTCTCGCTGGATAGTCTCATATCGTGAATGAGCCAGTTGATGTCTCTCATGGCATTCTGCAGCCGCTTGATGTTGTCGGCGCGAACTTCAATGATTTGGCGGTCGCTCAAAGTGACCCACGCCTTGTTCCTCCGGCAAATATCGCCGAATCTCGCAGTTGTTTCCAACCCACGTGGGAGCATGTGCTTCCCAGGAAGGACAAGTGTGGCCTGAGCTCAAGTCAGTGAATGCAGACGCGAGAAAGCCTCTAGAAGTTGCGTAGCCTCGCAGCAAGAGGGACGTGCCTCAATAAGAGCATCCACCACATTCTCGGGGGGCGGCTTTAGGTACTCTTCTTGGGCGGCCATCTGGGCCGTCTGTCGTTTGGCATCCTCAAGGGACTTTGCAGTTGCCATCTTGGTGCCAAGCTTCCACTTCTGCCGGTTGTTTTCAGGTGCATTTGCCTGAGATGAAGAACGATTAAAGTTACTGCCTCTCTCTGAGGCCTGACTCTGGGACCACTGGCGGTTGGCGGGCGGCCTCCCAGCCCGTTGCTGCCTTCTCATGGCGTCGGTTGGCTTGCACGCGAAGTTTATGATGGGGGTTTTTGTGGGCAGGGCAGGGTGCGTTCAATAGAACGAGGGGCTGAAGGTTGAGATATAACTCGGCGGAGCAGAGTTGGTCGCAGAAATAAAATGATCGGGATGCTGGCGGGCAGAAAACGAAGAAGGCTTTGGTACCGAGAGGCGAGGCGGGGGGGGTTTTATGAGGCGGAGAAAGTGTGCCTTATTTGCGAGGCACCAAAATCCAATCTTTCAAGTGCTTGCCGAAAATACACACCTTGTTGTTGTGATCAGAAGAGGTAGGAAGGAGGAGCCTCCATCACGGCAGTGAGAAGATGCTGGAGAGAAGGCGCAGTTCCACTCACGATGATGATAATGTCGTTGTTCATTGTCTTTACTTGTTAGATTCATATCACGCCTTCTGAAGCCCGTTGGCCGGCTACCTACAACAGGCTGGCGGTCCCCGTTTGCCTGCCTGGGCCCAATCCGTACTAGGTACCCAGGTACATAGACCACTGTTACTGTGATAACAAGGCTACTGCTTCTTGCAGGTGCCTAATAATGCGCCGCAGTGCAGTAGATCATTTTCCCACTCGCTGCTCCTCATTCGAGAGAAGCAGCTTCGTGCCTCCTGTCATCTTCGGCATGCACGTCACAAGTTCGGATACACAGGATTTCAGCGCCGTAACGCGGCGCCTCCAAGCCAAAGAGCAAGAAGACATCGTATGTATGTCTTCTGCCATGTTCTCTTTATTTTTGGTGAACAACACATAGATGACATCACATGTGAGACGAAAGCAACTGATCTAAGAAGGGCACTCAAGGTACCCAGGCAGAGAGCATGACGGGCTCGAAGGGCAACGGCGTGTGTGGGGGTAGAGAAAGACGCTCTTCGTATCCTGCTGCACGTGACATGTTGTGAGCCCTCCGAAAGGCTCAACTGACCAGGGGAACAGAGCTTCTCTGATTGAGTTTTTCTGACCTGCAATGTATCGAAGAAACCAAAGGAGGAAGAAAATAAGGCTGATTCTGCCGTTGCCGTTTTACCGTTGCGTTTCGTCGCGCCTAATAACTCAGGACAAGATGGCTGCCGCCACGTATCCGCTTAGTCATCAACCGTCGCGTTGAGGATCCCTGCAGCCCGGTCTGCAGGGCCTGCGCCCTCCCTAGTCATGTGACCTCGTGTATATACTACGCACAATAGATACCTAGAATAGTTAATTAACTAAGAACCTAATACCTTACTTTTGGCTTCCCTACGCATAGAACGCAAGGAGAAGCTACGAGGCCTAGGTTCCTAAGATATTAAAAGCCTTAAAAATACGTATTTTTATTAGGTTACCCCTAGTTTCCTTTTATAATACCTAATATATTTACTTATAAAGAAGAAAACCGCGCTAACCTATTATCGCTTAATAACGATAATAATAATAACCCTGTTTCTTTTACTTATAAGGGTAAAAAGCCCGTAGGATAAAAGCCCTATTAAAGAAAAAAGCCTATAATTAATTAGTTTTATTAATAGACGGAATAGAAAATAAATATAGTCCTCCGCGAATAAAATAAACGACTTAGAAAGATCTCTTAAGACTAAGAAGAAGGTTTTTATAACTAGGAGGAATACCTAAAAGATTTTATTAAAGACTAGGAAGAGTATTTTAATAGCCTAATAAACGATTTTTTTCTCTAATAATCCTAGTCGATATAGAAGTTTATAAAGGGCTATAAGAAGGATAAGCCTAAGAAGAATTAGCCTTTATCCCCGAAACTATCTTAGGATTCTACCCCTATTTCTTTTAATTATTTACCTATAGTCTTAGACCCTATACCCTAGAGCCCTTTACCCGTATTTAACGATTAATCTACTAATAATAATTTATCTTATTATATTTAGGCTATTTTTAATAGGATACCCCCGCGTATTAAATATTAGTATCTTTTTTAGGAATACTTATAACTTCCCTCTACCCCTACCCCTATTACGCGCTAACTACCTAGGCGGTTATAGACCCCGTACGACCCCGTACGCGGACCTCGGAGAAACCTATCCCGAGCCCCTATTATATAATCTAGACCTCGCTACCCGCGTATAAAGGTAGCGGGATTCCCCCTTCTATTTCCTCTTTTCCTTCTTTTCTTCTTTAGCTTAGAATCTTCGTATAAAGTACCTTAATATATTTACTTATTATTTAGCTATTATATTATTCTAAGCTTAACTTCCTTATTAATAAGCGTTTAATAAATATATATTCCCTTTTATATTTTATAAAAATAGAAAATACTATATAAAACCTAGAATTAGACCCTTATAATTAATAAAGAAGTCTATCGCTCTACTAGACTTACCTTAAAGACTCCCCGGTAGGAATCCTTAGTAGAAGAAGAATTAGATTAAGACCCTTTACCCGCCTTAGAAGGAATAAAGCGATTAAACCTAGCCTAAATCCCTTTACCCTCGATAGAAAACCCCGACTAAGATTTTTCGGAAATAGCCTCCTCTTCGTTAGCCTAGCCGGATATTTAAGCGTTATTTATAGAGATAATAGCCCTTAAGGTAGAAAAGGCTTAGCGAGATTAAGTTATTATTAAACCCGACTATTTCTAGAGGGCAGCCTCTAGTACCTTTAGAGGGTCCTCCGCTAACTTTATAGCCGCTAGTAAAATAGCTTAAAAGGACTTCGCTACTATTAAAAACCCTAATCCCGATTATTCGGATAAGGCTAAATCCTACTATAAGGATATTAGGATTTTCTCGGGAAAATAAGGCGAATTTAATACCTTTTTCGTTAAACTTAAAAATAAAATATAAACTAATCGAATAATATTCTATAATAAATAGGATAGGATATTATTCTTATTTTAGAGCTTAGATAGGAGGGCTTAGAAAACGCTAAAAACCCGTTATAAATCTAAGGAGTATTCTTACTCCTACCTTATAGAAATAATATAGAGTTTAGAGTCCGCTTTTAAAAACCTAAATAAATTTTAAGAATTAGTTAACCGTTTTTAAGGATTCTACTATTCTCTTATAGGTAAATAGGATATTTCTTAATTTATTATAGAATTCGATAATATTATAATAAAGGCTTATACTCTAATAAACTAGTTAAAGTATATCCTCCTAAAGTATTTATTAATTAATCTTAACCCTAGGCTTTTATAACTATCTAAGGATATCCGGGTTTTTTATAAAGAGTATTATAAAGCCGTTAAAAACGTAGTTTTCTATCGCTAGTAGTATTCCTAACCCTTTACCCGTATACCCTATAATAACTCCTTAGCTATTAATAAAAAGGAAAGATAGCCTATTAATTCGAAGAAAAAGGGCTAGGCCTTCTCTAAGGCCGAAAAGAAAGTTTACTAGGATAATAGTACTTATTTTATATATAGTAAAAAGGGCTATTAGGCTAAAGATTACCTAGACTAACCGAAAGTTATAGGCTTTTAGCGATTAAGTATACTACCTATAAGTAAGAAAGAGGACTCCGACGACGAGGAGTCGGGAAAAGACTAAGGCTATTAAAAGTCTTTATAATAGTCTTAAAGGTATTATCTAAAAAGGAAAGTTTAGGGAAGTCCTTTACTATTAATAGTATAATTTAGATTAATAGTATTAGTCTCCGAGCTTTTACTCTTTATAATACTAAAGTAAATACCTACCTCCTTATATCCTACTAATTTACTAAAAAGGTTATAAAAAGCCTTAGTACTAAACTCGTCTTTACCCGCTCGATTCCTCTTATTAATTTCTAAGGCTATAAAGCCGGTATTATATATTAGTACCTTATAATAACCCTTATAATTAATAGCTATTCGTTTCCTCGGGAGATATTCTAGGTTACCGACTATAGTTAGGATATTTTTATTAGACTTTACTAAATAGCCGAGAAATACCTCCTTCTTAACTACTTTACCCGTAAGCTTATATAGCCTAATAACCTACTAGCCCTCGTTAAATACTCCCCGTTTATTATTTTATAGGGCTTACCCCTAGGAAGCTAATAGGTTAACCTAACTATATAAGTTAATACTAAACGCTAAAATAAACTATTAAAGGAGGATAAACGCTAATATAAAATTCTATAATATTCTTAGACTAACCTTAATATTACCTTTCTAACTAGTCCCCTAAAGAAAAAGACTATTATACCCTAACCCGTTAACCTAACTAATCCTAACCCTAATACTATAGTACTAAACGACTTACTCCTCTAAGCAAAGCTAATTATAACCCTTTAAGCTAACCCCTATAGGAAATATTAGGAGGAATTAGAACTATTAATACTAATTACCCCGATCCCTTTTAAGGATAATAATAACTCCGACTCCTTTACTATAGGAATCGCCCGCCTAAGCCCGGAGAATATTACCTATAAAGGTTAGAAGATTCCTTTCCCGGTAGGCGAAGACCTAGAGTATATTACCTTAGTCTATAGTATAATTCCTCTAGCCTTTTTATACCTCGAGGGTTTTTTTAATAAGAAAGAAGCGTATACTTTAGTAGACTATTACCCCGATTATAACGTTAGACTCGAGTTTAATAAGCCCCTAAACCTAGCTAGCCCTCCTACGTATAGAATACTAGTTAAATACCTATTATTAGAAAAGAAGACTATTAATTACCTAAAAAAGATTAGATTTATTAAGCCTAATACTAATCCTTATACTACCCTTATCCTTTTTATACTAAAGCCTTACTCGATAGCCTACCGTTTTTATATTAATTACTATTAGATAAATAACTACCTTAAGGGCTAAGTCTTACCCGTACTTTCTTTAGAGGGTACCGCCTTTTAGTACTATTCTACCTAATGCTTTTTTAAGATCGATATTATTTAGGCTTTCTACCGACTCTACTTTAACCCTAATTCCGAGTATTTAATAGCCTTCCGTATAAGATTTAGTATATATTATTAGAAAGTCCTCCCGTTTAGCTTAAAGGTCGGGCTTATATAATTCTAGAATTTTATTAACGTATAACTTTATAACTTATTAGACTATTATACTAGTACTTATATAAATAATATACTAATCTACTCGGATAATAATAAAGAAGAGGTCTACTAGTAAAAGACTCGCGAGGTTATCTAGCGCCTATACTAAGCGAATCTTTAGGGAGATATTAAGAAGTCCTATTTTAATATTATTAAGGTTAACTACCTTAGTATAATACTAGAAATAGGCCTTAGGCTTAATATTAACCCCTATAAGATATAAACGCTTTTCGATTAGAAATTTAAGAACCTTTATAATTATAAGGCTATATACTCCTTTTTCGGCCTTTATAACTTTATTCGGGTCTTCTACTACTATATTAATAATACTACTAAACTATTAAACCGTCTACTAAAGAAGGATTCGGAGTTTTCTCTTAAACCCGATTAACGTAAGGCCTTTACCTAGCTTAAAAGGCTTATTACCGAAGCTCTTATCCTTACCTTCTTCCGACCTAAACTTCCGACCCGCCTTAAGACTAATACCTCCCGTAATACTACTACCGGAGTTCTTTAGTAGTAATAGCCTAATAATAAGACCTAAAAACCAACTAGCTTCTTTTTTAAGACTATAGCCCCCGCTAAATAAGCCTATCTAATCTAGGACTATAAATTCCTTATAATCGTATAAAGCCTCGAATACTTCTACCCTAAATTCCTAGGGTAGAAGTTTAACGTTATTACCGATTATAAGGCTTTTATTTACTTTACGATTAAAAGGCTTTTATTTATTCGATAGGTATACTAGTCCGACTTTTTAGCTTAATTCGATATATACTTCCTTTACTACCCTAGCTATTTAAATATAGTCGCCGACGCTTTATTATAGAAGACTATAGAGCTTTCGATAGTTAAGGCTAGAGAGAAAAAGGAGTATACGTTTAGTATAATCTTACCGGATAAGCTCGGATTCGACTTACCTATAACCCTAAGCCTAGCCCTTATAATTATTAACTCTATTACGATTAGTATAAAGACTACGCTTATAAGCGTAGATTTAGCCGACCTAATCCGATAAGAGAATACGATATAGGGATTCGGCTAACGAGGGAGCTAACTAATTATACCGGAGAAGTTAACCAATAGTATTTTTCTACGGACCGCCCTTATTTATACTACCTACGAGCCTATAATCTTCGTATACGGCGGCTAGAATAAGATACTTAAGCTCTTATAATAGGATTATTACTAGCTAAATATAAAGTAAAACGTCTATCGTTATATCTATAATTACTATAATTACTAGAGGAATAAGATCCCCTATAATAAGACCCCTAGACTCCTTTACCCGCTACCGATCCTAACCTCTATTTAGGAGTATATAGCTTATAATAGAAAGATAATACTATAAGATTACTATAGGTATAATTACGTTTAGACCTTCGTTTATAAGCTTAGTAAGATTATTATTACCCTGCCTAGTAGGAAGAATAATACTATAAAGATCCTTATAGCGTATTACTTTTACTTACTATACCGTTTTTTTAGGATACCCCTTATCTAGATTATAGATAATACTAGCCCCTTTATATCGGTATTCCTTACTAAGATTAATCGTTTAACCGGGATAAAGTATTAGTATAATAGTACTCTTTACCCTTAGACATAAGGAAGCGTTAAAGTTATAAATTAGTATCTGGATTAACGCTTATAATTTTATATCGGGAAGTATTAGGACGACTAGAGCGACTTCTTACTAGCCCTTAACTTTATATATAATTCCTCCTAGTACGCCTTAATCGATATAGCCCCGTTAACTATAGTATTAGGCAAAAGCTTATAAAACCTACTCTTAATTAACGTTACCGTATAGTTATAGGACTACTTAATACCCGCGATTATTATATAGGATCTAGTACGATAAGTATAAGTAGTATAATAGTAGGCCTAATAAGCTTCGATAAGGACCTAAAAGTAGTAGAAATAATAAGTAGATAAGAAGCGCTAGCCCGTAGATTTTACGATTAAAGATAAGGTCTTTTTTAGTAGAAAAGGGTTTAGTATAATCGCCCCGACTACTCGACTAGATATATAATAGTCGGGCCCCTTTATTATTATTACTAAAAAGGGGTATAGTTATATTTTAGATCTACTAAAAAGCTATAAAATAATAAACCTTTTCTATACTAATCGATTAAAAAAAGCTAATACTAACCTATTACCCGACTAAATATAACCGCCTCCTAAGCTTAATAAAGTTAATAGTATACCCGAATAGGAAGTCGACTATATCTTACGGAGTAAAGTTACTAGTTAATAGAAAAAACTCGAATATTAGGTTATATAAAGGGGTTATAATCCTAACGATACGTAGTATCCTATAAGAAACTTCCAGTATACGCTAATAGCGCTAAAGTAATATTACGACCGATAGCTAAACGCCTTAGGGCCTTCCGTTAATTTATAATATTAGATTAAGGCTATAGTAGTAGACGAAGACTACGTAAACGATAATTAGGATAATATTATAGCCTCCGTAGGAAATAAAGTACGTACCTATAGGTATTAACCTTAATACGTATATTAAGGCCTTAGTTAGGGGGTAATATTACGCGCTAACTACCTAGGCGGCTATGGACCCCGTATAACCCCGTACGCGGACCTCGGAGAAACCTGTCCCGAGCCCCTATTATATAATCTAGACCTCGCTACCCGCGTATAAAGGTAGCGGGATTCCCCCTTCTATTTCCTCTTTTCCTTCTTCTTTTCTTTAGCTTAGAATCTTCGTATAGAGTGCCTTAATATATTTACTTATTATTTAGCCGTTATAACCCCTACCCCTACCCCTACCCCCGTTTTTTCCCTAGCCCTTATTATAATTACCCTAGTTTAGCCTATTAATAATACTCTACCTATTCGTTATTATATAGAAGAATCGCCTATATAGAATTCTAAGGACTTAGAGTATAACCCTTATAACGACCGCCTTAATATCGATTATAAGTCTTATATCCCCTATAATACTAGGTTCGACTAGTTTACTAAATAATTTATATAATATTTTTTACCGTATACTAAGTCCTATTATAATATTAATTATTCTTTAGTATATCCTAAGAATAACGTTTTATTTAATAAGGATCTTAGGCTTTATTATACTAAATTCTAAATATTCTATAAGGTCTAAAGGATTTAGTATATACTATACTATAATATAATCTCGTATAAATTATAGCCTATTAAAGCCTCCGATTAGTTTTTTAGGGATTTTTATAAATTATAAAAATAGATTAATATTTATTCTCCTATATAAATACTTTTACTAAAGGCTATTCTTATAATTCTTCTAAATCGAGGTATACTAATATCCCCCCTATCCGGTTATACGTAAATAACTCCTATTAAAAATAAGATAATCCTAAATTTTACCTAGCGGATTCGTAATTCCTATTATATACTATTAGACGGTAATTATATTTCTCTAACTATATATAGTATTATCTCCTAGTATATATAGTAATTCCTTCTAAGGATATAGGGATTAATCTATAATAAGGCTTATTCGTTCTTTAATATAGAGTTATTTAATAAGATAGTTCGTATAGTATACGAATAAACGTACTAGCCTATTAAAAATATCTTCGATAAGCCTATAATTATTATATAAACCTAGGAAATTATATTATATTAATCCTAAAAAGTTACTAAGACCTCTAATAGTAAGCCTCCCTATATTTAACTCTAGAATCCTCCCCTAGCTACCTTTTTTTTAATACCGATTTCTAACCCTTATACTAATAGTATAGCCGCTTATATAATTATAGAGCTTAGAGATATTATTATATATACTATTAGTACTACCTATACTATTAATAATACGTACTTTAATTATAATAAGCCTAGCTATTATACTAAGGACTATTATACGCTAACGAAATAGCCTAAGACGTCTTTAACCGCTCCTTCCTATATAAAGAACGTCTAATTAACTAGTAAGTTATAGCGCCTCGCTTACTATACTAGCTATACTATTATATATTTCTATCGATAAAAGAGTAGGAAGAAAGGGTTAGGATTTATAAAAGGGTCCTTACGTATTTATTTTAAAAAACCTACTACCGACGATAATAATACGGATTCTACCTACTATACTAAGGAAGAGGACGACTAGATAGCTACTATCCTTACTATCCTATAGGAGGAAATAGAGATCCTTAACGAATAGGGATATAAAACTATTTACCTTATAAAAGTAAATGGTTATAATATACTTCCTAGGCCTTTAAAAAAGGGCCTTAAATAGCTATATAGGGTTTTTAGAGCTTATTACCGCGGACGTACTTTAATAACCTTTTTCGATTATAAATATATAATATTATACGTTAATAGGAGCCTAGCCTTCGAGCTTAGTATTATATATCTATTAGTAGTAATAAAAATACATAGTATTAGGGGTAATTAAGGCCCCTAGGTTAATTATAATATTATACTAAATATTTAATAGTAGATAAATATAAGTTAAAGTATAATAATTATAATCTTTTATAGAATAGTACCTAATAGTATATTCCTCGGCGAGTTAACTCTTAGCTATAGTATTTTCTATACTCTTTAGGTCGCTTACGAAGCTAATAGCTATATACGTTTTTATAGTCTTCCTAAATAACTATTACTTTACCCGGAAGATACCCTAACGTATTTTTCGTCCGCCTATATTATAATAGCTATTATTCTATCGATACTAGCGATTATTAAGTTCTATACGAGTATACTAGCCTAGTATAATAATCTAGGCTATAAATACTAGTTAAAAGTACTATCTTATTAAATAAGCTGCTTATTAATAGGATTAATAAGTATTATTATATAATACTACTTAGTACTTAGATATAAGTACTTAAGTACTAGCTAAACCTTGGATAGATAAACCTCGGAAGGTTAATATAAGGATAATAATAAATAAGGAATAACGAATAGGAATCCTAGGATAAAAGAAACGGTTAGAATCGGATAAAAACGGACAAAGATATTAGAAATCAGGAACAAGGAATTATAAGTTATACTATGAGTTATACTATGAGTTATAATATATTATAAATTAAAACCTGATTTAAAATACAATAGAATTAAATAGAAAACAATAGAATATAATAAGACTATTCTATTAGATAAGAATTAGTATGGATTTAAAATCAAGAGTTAATTTTAAAGTAAGAGAATACGATAGAAGCTAATAGAATACGATAACGCTATTCTATTCGCTAGCGTATTTATAATACAAAGTTTCTATAGGATTCTATGGGTTTCTAAATAGCTTATATAATATAGATAGTTTCTTAAAGAAGAAAAAGTATAAAAGGAAGGCTTCCTTCCTTCTAAGGGTCTTTCCCTTTCTTCTTCTTCTCTAAGCTTTTAATCTAAACAACTTTATACCTAAAAGCCTACTCTCTTAAGACCCACCTCTGCCTTATAAGATATTCCTAATTAGGAAGTTCTTACTTATATTACTTTATAACTTTCCTTTCTTATTATTTAATTACCTATCTAAAGTAAGTAAATAAATCCTTTACCTTTTACTTATCCCTTCTCTCTTATCTTTAGAAGTCTAGATTAAGGGCTACGGATTAGTAATCGGTAATTACGGGTCTAATCCGTAACACGTTAAAAGCTTCTTACTACTTTAGTTACTCTTTTAATTAACCTAAAGGAAGAGAGTATACTAAAATCCTTTTCTAGAAAAATCAGAAAATCCAGAAAAACATTGCATTTTCAACCGTTTATATCTCCACGAAAGTAAAAGGTATAGACCCACTTTTTTCACCTCTAATTAGGAAAAAGCTGGCGCTTCCTTGTAGTGTATAATATAGCATTATCTAATACCCCTGCCCCCCCTTATACTACTAATACTATTAGACCTACAATTAATATTAGTAAAGTCCCGAGACCTAAGTTCTTTAGTAGAAAAGACAACGACCTACAGGCTTTCTTAACTAATATTAAGGCTTATTTTAGGCTCTACGCTTCCGCGTTTACTAGTAAATCTCTAAAGGTAATCTATACTTCTACTTATTTAGAAGGTATAGCTTTAGATTAGTTCGAGCCTATACTAAGGAATTATCTAGGTCCTATGGACGATAGAGACGAAGATACGGACCTTATTTTTGCCGATTTCGGTAATTTTAAGGAAAAATTACAAGAAGTTTTTAGCTAATAAGACGAAGCCCGAATAGCCGAATACAAATTAAGGACCTTATAGTAAAAAGAACCCGCTTCTAGCTATACCGCTAGCTTTCGATAAATTACTAGTAAGTTAGATTAGGAAGACGAAGCCCTAATCGCTATATTTTACGAAGGGCTTAAAGAAGAAGTTAAAGACGAATTATATAAACTAGATCGGCCGGATAACCTATCTACTTATATACCCTAAGCTATAAAAATCGACGATCGACTATTCGAAAGAAGATAATAAAAACAAGGTAGTAAGAATACCCCTTCTTATATTAATAAAGGGAAAAAATATTCTAAAAAAGGAAATTATAATAGCTTCGCTAATAGGGGAGACCCTATGGATTTAGATATGGTTTCTTCTAAGCCGATTATTTACTTTTTTTGTAAAAAGGAAGGCTATATCGCGAAGAATTACTTTAAAAAGCAGGGAAAAGGAAAAGGTCGACCTTTAAATAAGACGATTAGTATTATTTCTACTTTTCCTATTACGAATAAGGTTACTAAACAAATCCTAGGCCCGATAAATAAAGGATAAACTACTATTTATAGTAAGAAATTTTGCTATCCAGAGCTAGGGCCGAAGGAAAAGAAGCAAATCGAGGCTTATTCTTTAGCTAAGAGACTAGAGGAAGAAGTTTAGAAATAATACAACCTACCTTATACCGAAAAGTCTTATAACGAGCTGAAAAATAGCCCTACGATACTTCTAGAAGATAATAAAAAGGAAAAAATCGCCGATACTATTTATCTAGGAGGTTAAAATATAGTTAGTTAGAAGGACTAATAACCCTACGGAGCCTATAAGCCCCCTAGAACACCCTATAGAATTCGATTCAGAAGGCGAGTACTATCTTAGGTCTACTAAAGTACCTATAAAGACCTATAAGTAAGTAATAAAAGCCTAATATAACGCCCGGAGAGAAGGAATAAACGGAGTTCCTTATAGATTCGACGAAGACTATTACTACGATCCTTCCGATAATAATACCGGATCGAGCTTTATGCTAGATAACTATATAAAGGACGATATATCGTTAATTTCGGAAGATAATATAAAGAAAGAAGAACCTAATAATTCAGGCCTCCCTCTCCTTACGGTAGAAAATCTTTATTTAATCTACAAAGACGAATTAGAAGAATACGATAAAAAAACAAAGCGTTTCGTTATAATTAAAACGGCTATTCTTAATAAATTCGAAGAATAGAAAAATTCTACGAAGTAATCGATTAATTATTACTTATTTATATATATTTAGTATCTAGAAGAATACCTTAAAAAATACTAGAACGCTTATATAACTATTTCTTAGCTATACTACTTCGATAATAACTACGAATTCCATAAGAAGGAAAAAGAAGACGCTAAATATTACCCGAAAAAGCCAAGTTATTACGATAATTATAGTTATATCGATAAAAACTTCTTTATTCGGTAAATCGAATTCGCCCTAGACTAAGAAACCGATTATAGGATTCTTAAGGAAGATAAAGGACTCGAAACCGACCTAAGGCCTCGAATAATTAATATCTAATTAGGTAGAATTAGAGATCTTATCGACGATATTCGAGATATAATTATAGGGAACCCTCCGGATTTAGGGTCCCCTATAAAAGAAAATAGCCCTAATAGGTAGGACCTTTTACTTAAGCCTAAGGAATTTAAAAGAGACCTTAAAGCTAATAATAAGCAGAAGGGAAAAGGCTTAGCCTCTATTTAAGAAGGGTAAATAGGGGTAATTTTAGTATAAAAAAGGAATTTCTTATAGATTTAGGAAGGGAAAGGCGTTATTATGTATTTAACTACCCTAAATTACAAATTAACTCTATTACTATTAAAAGTAATAATACAAGAATTCCTATTTTGCGATTAACCTTTACTTTAAGATATAAAGGAAAAGAAGTAATTGCCTTTATAAATAGCGGAGCCGCTAGTAATTATATTTTACCTATAGCTATTAAACGTCTAAATTTATACTATATAAGAAAGAAAACACCTAATATAGTAAAGAACGCCGAAGGTTTTAATTTTCAGTTTAATAAGGGTTTAATTTTATACAAAACTAATTACTTTATAGCTATAGAACTCTAGAGCGTCCTGCCTTTCGGGTAGATAGGCAATCGCCCCGGCCGATCTATAAATAGCGCCCTACTTCTCCTTACTAAGACTATTCGGACGACGTAGAGCCTTTAGGGCTTAGTCTCCTTACTTATACTCGATATAACGGGGGCCTTTAACTATGTTTTATACTATAAGCTTATTTAGACTCTTAATTACCTTAGGTTCCCTCCTTAGATCTTAGCTTTCCTTCGCTCCTACCTCGTAGACCGGATATCCCGTATACGTATTAATAGTATTCTCTTAAACCCCGTTTTTATCCCGAAGGGGGTACCCTAGGGGTCCCCTTTATCGCTTATCCTCTTTATCCTATATATTTCCTCCCTTTATTATTATTTAGAGAGAGTTATAGGGGTTATTCTCGTAGGCTTTACTAATAAGACGAATATTATTAGTACTAATCGTACCCTAGCTTAGGTCTAAGCTTAGCTTATTTAAACTTAGGGAGTCTATTAGGACTAGGCGGAGGAGTATAAAATATCCTTTTAACCCCTTAAGAGCGAACTCCTCTACTTTACTAGGGCTTACTAAGCGGATACTATCGGTTAGGTATCTCTATCGCCCTACCGAATATAGCGGGTTAATACGCTACGACGTTTACGTATAGCTATACCTAGCGATCCCGTACGTACGTATAATATAACGGTAATATACTAATCGAATAACGGAGGGATAAAGCACCCTTACTAATAGTAGTCCTCGCTAGGTATACTTTTACTTTAGTCCTGAATACTTATCTTCTCTATTTAACGTACGAACGAGACCTAATATTTATATACGAGATTCCCCTATTCCTATCCTTCGGAATTAAGTTAATATTAATCCGACTTTACGTTAGAATCGCGAGGAATTTATACCGATATTTAACTAGAGTTATATATAATACCGAGTGTATAATTATACGGTATTATACGATATTATACCTCCTATCTAAGATTCCTACTAATCCGTCTAAGTCGTTATACGAGTATTTAGATACTAGTAACTTTTCTTTTTATAGTTAGATAAAGAGGTAGTATAGACTTATTATTATATCCCCGAGTGCCTTTTTATCTAGGTCTAGAGGTCTAGTCGAATAAGAGACTAATCGGGGTTTAACTTGAATAGGTTCTTCCTAGCGTATATTACTTCGTTATATTATATATTTACGAGTACGATACTTAGTAGTATCGTATATCTACGAGTACGATATTTAGTCGTATCGTGTATCCCTAGGATACGTTATTTTATCGTATCGTATATCCTAGGGACTTAGGTCGAAAACGCGTCGAAATTGTTTTAAAATCGCGTCGAACTTATATTAAAATCAGGTCGAAAATATAGTCGGATCTTGCACCCCTAGTACTATTTCTTTTATACGAAGGGTCGTATATCCGCAAGAACGAAAGGTAGAGAAGAGAAAAACGAAAAGCAAGGTCGAAAAAAACGTGGGTAAAAAATAGGTAGAAAAATCGAGAAAAGAAATAAAAAAGCCGAGTCGAGTCGCGAAGGGTAAAAAAAAAAATTCTATAGGCGTACTAAGTAATACGTAGTAGGGCGGGGTAGGTAGCTAAAGCTCTAGCCCTATATAACCCTATAAGGTTTATAACCCCGTACGAGAAATTCTCCGAAATCGTTTCTTCTTCCTCTCCCTACTATTACTATTATTATTATTATTATCTTCTTCTTTAACGTAAGTTAGAGCTAATTTTATTATAATTTCGAGTTAAATTCGAGCGAGAATTAAGCTAATATCGAATAGAAATCGAACTATAGTAAATACGCGCTTATCTCGAGGTATAATAACCCCCGTAACGCCGTCTTTATCGACTCGGGGTAGCCGTAGTAGTAGTAATAGACGTAGTAAACGCGGCAGCGGTAGCGGTATTAGCTATAATAGTAGTAGTAGTATTAGTATTAATAGTAGTAGTAATAATAACGGCGATAATAATAATAATAACGACGAGCTTAACCTCGTCCCTCTCCCCCCTCCTCGTCGTAGTAAGTTACTACTTATCTTAACCCTATCGCTATATTATCTAAGGCTTATCTCTAGTTTATCTAGGAATTATCCTAGAATAAGCTAGGGATAAGTATAAACTTAGAATAAAATAATATCGAAGTTAAGTCGATATCGGCTAGGTTTTAAGTTAAAATTATACTAATTTCTAGTCGATATAGCGCTTACCTCTACCTCTACTCGTAGCCGTAGTACCTCTACTTCTAGTTAGGCTCCCGCCCCTTCTCCTCCTACTCCGTCGACGCTTCGTACGTCTCGATTCTCGACCCCGGCCCCCGCTACGCCGACCCCCGCCCCTCCCCCTATAACGCCGTCGTCTACTCGGCGGCGTACTATAGTTCGGGGGATAGTCCATCGGGCTATCCCGTACTAATCTTATATTAGTAAATTATCGGAGTAGCCTCCTTCGACTAATACGTATTAGGTATAAGTATTAGCTAAGGTAAAGGCTTATTACCCGTATAGGAAGGGGGGAAAACGCTATAACGCGGTATAAACTCCTCCTCGAGTATATAGAACTTATAAGATTATTAGCTAACTTTGAGGATATAGACCCTCGCGTTAACTATATCCGCTATAACCGCCCTCGCCGAGTTCGTTTTTACGAACTACTAGCTAGTTAAGGGGTAAAAGGACGAGGTATATTTAATCTTACTTTAATATCTTATCGAACTCGATTCGAAGTTATATTAAGCTTAAGCTAATATCGTATAGTATTCGAATATAGCTCGTCCTACGTTAGAGGCTCGCCAGGATACTCGTAGTAGTCGTTCTTAATTTTTCTTTTATTTTTACTATTTTTCCTTTATTTTTCTTTTATCTTTTCCTTTATTTATTTTTCCTTTTTACTTCCTATTCGAATATACCCGTTTTACGCGTCCGAAAGTCTATAAATTCGTAAAATTAATATCGTAGTTATTAAGTAGAAACGTATCTTACGAAATAAGTATAGTCGAAACTAATTCGAACGGGAGTCGACTTCGGATTAAAGTTAAGTCGACTTCGAGCGTATATCGAAAGAGAATCGAAAAGAAATTAAGTTAAAATCGATAAAAACTCTAACTAAAACTAGAGAAAAGCCGATTCGAAGAAGCGAGTAAATAGTATTAACTTATAGTAGGTATTTACCGAGTACTATAGAACCGTTTTATCGAAGTTAAATTAGATACTAGTAAAAGTATATCTAAAATTATCGAAAATAGCTATAGCTTCTAGGATCCTATAGAGTACGTAACTTCCGCTATTTAAACTATTCTTCTATTCCGGCAAAGTAGTATCGAGTCTAGCGTTATACGACGAAAGCGTATAGCTATTCCTAATACTAATTAGTATCGGTTAGGCATTTCTATCGCCCTACCGAATATAGCGGGTTAATACGCTATAATATTTACGTATAGCTATACCTAGCGATCCCGTACGTACGTATAATATAACGGTAATATACCGATCGAATAATAGAAGGATAAAGTACCCTTACTAATAATAGTCCTCGCTAGGTATACTTTTACTTTAGTCCTAAATACTTATCTTCTCTATTTAACGTACGAATAAGACCTAATATTTATATACGAGATTCCCCTATTCCTATCCTTCGGAATCGAGTTAATATCGATCCGACTTTACGTCGGAATCGCGAGGAATTTATACCGATATTTAACTAGAGTTATGTATAATGCCGAGTATATAATTATACGGTATTATACGATATTATGCCTCCTGTCTAAGATTCCTACTAATCCGTCTAAGTCGTTATGCGAGTATTTAGACAGATACCTCCTTACTAAATCTCGATAGGGTATTAATTACCCTTACTTAGGAAGCCTATATACTCGGTATTTAGATTTACTAAAAGCTTTAATAAAAAGCCTACCTCTAGCGCTTTTAGTAAAAGCTATAGAAATAATAGCTTATACTTACTAGCCTTATTACTTCTACCTAGGGTTTTACCCTCCCCTACGCTAGGGAGGTATATACTAAGGTTATCTATACTACTATTATTTATAGTTTCCTCTACTTTATCCCCCCTACCCTAGCTAGGGGTAACCCCTTTAATCCTACGATTAAGGAGCTTATAAAGGTCTAAGCCTACTATCTTTATACTATTACTAGGGCTTACTAGGCTATACTTAGCTATTATATAGAAATCGAAGTATATATCCCCCTTTTTAATATTTACTTAACCTATTATTCCGCTTATACCTATTAGCTCCTTAAATCCCGTGGTTTTATTATTATAATCTACTCGATTACCGGTTAGATTACCTATCGATTCTATCCTTATTATAACCGCCCCCCTACTACCCCCTATATTATCCTTAGGGATATATAATAAGCCCTTACCTCCTAAGTAGGTTCTAGAGCCGCTAGCTTATAGTCTTACCGATTATTAAACCTTCGCCTTTAGGATAAGTAGTATACTCGCTAGGAAGCTAAAGAATAATACCTTAAATAATATAAATAATCCTATAGTTATACTATTAATATACCCCCTTATCTTTATTTAGGTATCCTCCTTACGAAGTATACCTTTTTTCTAAAGTTCTTTAATAGCCTTTTTACTTAGCTTTATACTAATAGGATTAGACTTAATAGGTTTTTCTTTACTTACTATATCCCCTTTATATTATTACTTTTCTACCCTTATAGCTTAGGTAAGGATAAAATAGCCGAATATATCTTCTTTTATTACCGTTTTATTATTTTATATTACCCTTTTCTTCCTTATACTCTAATTACTCCCCTAAGGGATTAGGTAGACTTTATTTAGGCGTTTTAGTATAAGTCCTATACTAGCCTCCTTACTAAGTAATTCTCTTCCCTATATTAATTATATTAATTTAATCTTACCCTAGACTTATAAGTATAATAAGCTTTAGTATTATCTTAATTTACTATTACCTTTTTTACTATTATTTATCCCCTTTTTATTATTTAACCCCCTTACCCTTTATCTACTATTTTAACCGCTATATAATCCTCCGCGTTAGCCCTTTTTTAAGGGGCGTTTATACCCCCTTTTTAGCGCTTCTACTCTTATTTTCTTGCTTATTATTTTCTACCTTTTCGTAAGCCTCTCCTCTTCCCCTTATCCCTCCTTTAAGGGTATTATAGGCAGAGTTCTACTACCCCCCTTTATTATTATTACCTTATTCTTTATCCTACCTATTTCTACTACTATTTTCTTTTCTAATTCCCTTATACTATCTCTTTTTCCCTTACCCCTTCCCCCTTTACCTTCCTCCTATTATTTTTCTACTAGCCCTCTAGTATTCTTCTACTTTTTAGCCTACTCCCTATACTCTATAGTATCCCTAAGGATACCGAAGTCCTTTTTCGTATTCTTATATAATCTCTCGATTACTTAATATATAAACTCTAGCTTATCTTTAAACGGGGGATAATATAGTACGTATTTATTAATATTTAGCTCTTAGTTAAAAGCCTTATTATTATTAAATATATATACTAAGAGTATATTATTACCTATTATCTAGAGTATTACCTAGTTTACCCCTTTTTTAATCTATTAGAGGCGGGTTTTAACCTATTCTACTACCTATTAATCGTTCTTTAACCGCTCTTTATCTACCTTTACCTATTTCTCTAGCCGTTTATCGATCTAGTCGAGCGAATATACTATATACTTAATAAGGCCGAGAATCTATTAATTAATAACTCTATTATTTCGGGTAAGGGTAATATATAGTAATAGGTTAAACGCCTTCTAGGGCTATAGGTAGTTTAGCTAATTCGGGTAACTTATATTCGGTATAAGGATTAGCCTTATAAATCTACTATTCTATACTAATCCTATAAGCGCATTTATTATTATTATTAATATTATTATAATTATTATTATTATTATTACTAGTAGGGTAGGAATTATAGGCTTAAGTAGGTTAATAAGCGCTTATATAAGTAATAATTAAGGTTATATAGCCTTATCCTACTCCTTTTTTATAATTTATTATAGCTCTTTAAAGAGCTTTTAAAACTATTACTCTATTAGCTCTTTTTACCTAAACTACGCTTATACTATTTACTTCCGCCGTATTTAGGAATCCGCCTTATTTAATAAAAGCTATTAATTCTACTACTTTCTAGGCTAATACTAGTAATACTATTTATTACTCGTTAATACTTTTCTTACCCCCTATTTATTCTTCTAGTTAATTCTTACCTTCGTATAATGCTTATATACTATAATATAATAGTAATAAGTAGCCGATTAAGTACTTACCCCTTATTAGTTATAGTTATTCGCTTTTTACCTAAACTCTATTCGCCCCTCTTTTTACCGCTATTTACTTATTCTTTTAATCCTAGTAAAGAAAGCCTCTTTCGATTAAGCGTAGGATATATAGACTATAGGGGATATTATATAATTTATTAGATTCTATTAGCTAAGTACGTATAATAAGGGTAGGGGATAAATTAGTTATAGGGTACTTATTAATTATATACTCCTCTACTATTCCCCTTTTTACTACCCTTATAACTACCTTTTCTCTCTTATATAAAAAGGGGTAGGAAGTACTTACTAAGGTAATATTAATAAAGGAAGAAGGAAAAAAGGGAGGAAGAAGGAGTAATCGAGGTTTTTATACCCCCTTTTCTACTATGCCTTACCGCCTATTATATTAGTATACCGGGTTAGGCTTTTTTTTCTCCGCTCCCCCCCTCCTCTCTCTTTCTCTTTCTCTTTCTTTCTTTTCTACCCCCCCCCCCCCCCCCCCCTTTTTCTCCCTTTCTTTCTTATATAATCTATAAGACTACCTAAGTAGATAGCTTATCCTATTATACATTCGTTTACCCCTGCCCTATAGTCCCTTACCTGGAGGCCTAGGGCCCTACTTTTGCTCTACTATTAGGGGGCTTTGCCCCTTTTAGGGATTTTTCCTACTTAGTATAATAGTAAGGTTCTAGAAGCCCTTTAAGACCCCTAGAGTAGATTTAAATAAATAAATAAATAAACCGATTACTTCGAATTTAAAATAGGACCTTATTCTTTAACTAATACCTTTAATGTTTTTAAAATAGTAGACTATAATATAATATTAGGTTATCCTTTTCTTTATAAATATAATCCGTAGATTAATTAGAGAACCGGCTAAGTTAGATTTATAGACGATTATTTAACCTCTAATACTTCTAATAGTTCTACTAGTACTAATCGAACGGGGTTTAGAAGGAATAATAAACCTAGACGGTATAATTATAAGAAAAACGGGAAGTTTAATTATAAGATTTCTAAATATACTAATAGAAGTAAGTCGAGCGAAGAAAATAAGTAATCTAGATTCGTAAATAACGATTACTATAAGACTAGACGATTGAAAATAAGTAATTATAATAAAAGTCAACCTAATTATAATTATAAAAGAAAAAATAAAGCTAATCCTAAATTTAATAACGCTCTAGGAAATCTTTATAAAGGATTTAGCTCGAGAAATTTTAAAAAGGCTAGACGCCCTAATAATAACAAAAGTTCGATAAATAAGTCTAAAGAAGAAGAAAATAAGAAAAATAATATCTTTAGAAGAAATAGCAACTAGAAGTTTACTATTAGAAATAGGTATAATTATTATAAGTAAGAACCTTATAATAAGACTAGAAAGCAAAGTAATATACCCTATAATATACCCTATACTACCTTAGCTACTATTTCTACGGTTAGGTATAAGGAAGAATTAGCTTCTTATATAAAAGAATAGCTAGAACGCTATAAATTAATACCGAAGGAAATTTTAGAAGAATATTTAGATATATTTAAGGAACTACCGGATAATACTTTACCTAAAAGAAGTATATAGGATTATAAGATTAAATTACGACTTAATTCGGAACCTAGATTCGGACGAATTTATAATAGTAATAAAAAATAACTAAAAGTATTAAAAGAATATCTAGACGAGTAATTAAGGAAAGGCTATATAAGACCTTCTAAAAGCCCTTATAGAGTACCTATTACTTTTACTAGAAAATCAGGAGAAGATAAAGATAAAGAACAACCCGTTATAGACTATCGAAAGTTAAATAACGATACTATTAAAGATAGAACGCTTATACCGTTAATTATCGAATTAAAAGATAGACTAAGCCAAAAACAGTATTTTACTAAGCTAGATTTAAAATTAGCTTACTACTAGATTCGAATAGCAGAAGGAGACGAATTTAAAACAGCCTTTAGAACTAGATACGGAAGTTATAAATACTTAGTATTACCCTTAGGACTTTATAATAGCCCTACTACTTTCTAAAAACGGATAAATTATATCTTAAAAGACTATTTAGATATATTTACAATAGTCTATTTAGACGATATAATTATATTCTCGGATACCCTAGAAGAATATAAAAAACATATAAAACAGGTATTAGAAGCGTTATAGGAAGCCGAATTATATATAAATCCTAAGAAGTGTGAATTCTATTCTAAAGAAGTTAAATTTCTAGGCACTATAATAACTCCCTATAGTATTAAAATAGACTCTACGAAATTAGAGCCTTTAAAAGACTAGCCTATACCTAAATCGATTAAAAATATATAATAATTTATAGGTTATTATAATTATTATAGAAGGTTTATTAATAACTTTTCTAGTATAATAATTCTAATTTAAATAGTTATGAAATTAGCTAAAAAAGAACCTTATAAGTAGACCGAAGAAGCTAATAAAGCTTTTAATTCCCTTAAAGAAAAGCTACTTTCAGCACCTATTTTATTAGCCTATAATTCTAAACAGCCTTTAATTCTAGAAACCAACGCTTCTAATTACGCAATAGGAGCCTAATTAAGCTAAGAAGATAACGATAAAATACTCCACCCTATAGCCTTTTATTCTAAAAAGCTAGTAGATTCGGAGATAAATTATCCTATCTATAATAAAGAATTCCTAGCTATAATTAAAGCTATTAAAGAATTTAAACATTATATACTAGGAAACGACTTTAAGTTAAAGATTTATACCGACTATAAGAATATAAGTTATTTTAGTACTAGTTAAACTTTAAATAGTAGATAAATTAGGTAGGCTGAATTCCTTACCGACTTTAATTACGAAATCATATATAAAAAAGGTAGCGAGAATAAAAGAGCCGATATAATTAGTAGAAGACCTAATTTAGATACCGGTATAATACCTATAACGACTAATTTCCTTAAAGTTAATAATAATGGAAATTTAGAATAGAATACTTTAAACGCTATATTTAAAGTAGAAGCCGATAATTCTATATTAGAATTAATTAAATAAGCTTATAAAAATACTAATTTTAAAGCTTATAAAGATATAAAATAGATTAATAACTTAGCTTATTTTAAGAATAAGTTATTTATACCGCCCTCTATAGTAGAAACTATAGTTAAGGATTTCTACGAATTACCTATTTACGGCTACTAAGGAGTATAAAAAACTTATAATAGGATAAAAGCCTACTATAATACTAAAAACCTTAAAAAGACTATAATTAACGTTATTAAAAACTATAATATTTATAATAAATCTAAGGTATCTAGATATAAGCCTTATAGCTTTTTATAACCTATAATAGTTACCGATTAACCCTAGGAAAACATAGCTATGGATTTTATAATTAATTTACCGCTATCGATCGACCCTATAACTAATACTAAATATAACTCTATTTTAGTTATAACTAATAGATTAACTAAATACGGCTATTTTATACCTACTAAAAAGGCCTTATCTACCGAAAATTTAAGCTATTTATTCTTAAGAATAATAGTAGCGGATAGAGGTTTACCTAAGGTTATTATAAGCGATAGAGATCCTAAGTTTAACTCTAAATTTTAGACTAGCCTTATAGCTAGATTAGGAACTAAGTATAAATTAAGTACCGCTTTCCATCTAAAAACAGACGGATCTATAGAAAGGCTAAATCAAACCTTAAAACAATACCTTAAAGCCTATATTAATTACGAATAAGATAATTAGGTAGTTAACTTACCTATAGCCTAATTAGCCTATAATACCGCAGAATCGGAATCTACTAAAACAACGCCTACTATAGCGAATTATGGATTTAACCCCGAAGCTTATAGGCTAGGCTTATTAAATAAAATAAATAATAAAAAAGCTATTCTAAATACGGAATAATTACGATCTTTACACGCTTATATAAAGTCAGAATTAGACTTTATTAGTAATCGAATATGTTCTTATTATAATAAGAAACGCGAAAAAGAACCTGAATTTAGTAGAAACAATAAAGTTTATTTACTAAAGAAAAATATCGATACTAAACAGCTAAATTAATCCTTAGAATTTAAGAAATTAGGACCTTTCCTAATAGAAGAAAAGCTTAGTAATTTAAATTATAAGCTTAAATTACCTAAAGGAATGTATATTTATCTAGTATTT